>JALMQS010000093.1:1229518-1392087 GCA_024734495.1 Forficula auricularia | reverse complement strand
ATGCGGGAAGCGGCGGTAGGTGTACACGATTTTACGTCGCGGTTCACCCCTCGATTGTGGCTATTTTTTTTTTTTTTTTTTTTTTTTTTTTTTTGGCTTTTCGGCCCTTCTAGCCATAAGCCTAATTACGATACTAGATATATTTTTAAAATTTGTCTCTACCCCCGGGGGGTCAGATTTTGGCTGGCTGCCTCGAGTCGGATTCGAACCCGGGTCTCCTGGTTAGCTCGCTGTCACGCTACCGACTAGCCTATCGACCACCCCAATTGTGGCTATGAAGTCAGTTAAAAATATAAATTATATTAGAATTTTTAAAACGATTAAATTTCAAAATAAAATAAAAAAAAATGTTCATTTATAAGAATATAACAGCTACTTATAGTACATATATGAGTCTATAATATATTTTAATTATATTTTACTTACCGTCTGTTGATTCACCCTTGCATTTTCTCTAGCCGCCATTAATACTTTGTTATTCGAATCATTGCCATTGGGATTAGCCTAAAGCAATTATAAATTATTTTAATATTTCAATGAAATATATTTTTCTAGGTATTAAAGAAGATATGTTTGTAAAAATGCAAGATATTGTAGACAGGGTTGAAAAACTTGCTCTGAAATCTGCACAAAACTTTATATGCTTAGCTACTTAATGACACATTCTTTACAATAATTTTTTTGAATATTTGATCTAAATCCCAGTAAGGGAATCTTTTGAAATAAAACTTCTTTAGCCGCGCCTGGGAGTAACTCAACGCTTTAGATTGTAAAAAGAAACGGAAGTGACGCAAGCTAAAAAGCAACGGAAAAGTGCTTAATGTGGTATATTCAAATATACCAGAGAAATAAATAAATACATCACATATAAAAAATTTTAAATTGTCAGAATTTTAGCTCTTTTCCAACGTTCAAGAAATATATCAGGATTTTTTCGAAAGAATATAAAACCTGGGGAACGCGGTTTGAGTTTATAGTGAACCATTTTTAAATTATAATAGGTTGGAGTTTCACTGTGAAACACCACTAAGTCCAACCTATTATAATTCCAGAAGAATATATAATACAGGAATTATTTAACGGATTATAGTGGTGTTTCACTTTGTGTATTATATTCAATCTTGGCTGTTAAAATTTTGATATTCTGTAATACTATACATCTCTTTTGAGATAATTCTATCAAAAATAAAAAAACTTCAAAAATCTAATAGGTGAAGTAAAAAGTTCTGAGCCTTTTCCTTTAGATGACTTTAATGAGTTATATCTCAAGATGTATACGTCGTATCTGTTCATTCTAAACTGCGATTTTAAGGTGACATAACGCCTTAAAAAAAGTTATTTGACAGTTTTGTGTTTGGAGAAGCCAGTTGTGTGTTAGAGCGTTCCAAAATGGAGGTAAAAAAAGAGAAAATTCGATACATTCTTCAGTACCACTACGACCAAGAAGAAAAAGCGGAGCAGGCGGCCAAAAAAATTTGTGCTGTTTATGGACCCAATACAGTATCGAATTCAACAACAAAGCCGTGGTTCCAATGATTCCGCTGTGGTAATATGGACGTCGAAAAGATCTGGTAGGCGAATCGTCGAAAAAGTCGATACAATCATGGAAATGTCGGACCGGCATGCGAGCACTTATTCCATTGCCCAGGAACTGAAGATTAGCCAAAAAACTGTTTGGATCCATTTGCATAAGGCTGGTCTCAAGAAGAAGCTCGATTATGGATTCCACACGAATGACGCAAAAGAAACTTTTGGACCGAATTGATGCTTGCGATTTTTTGCTGAATTGATGGCGATGGCGATGGGGACGATGACTAGCGATCAAAAATGGGTCACATACGAGAACAAAAGGCAAAAAAAGATCGCGGTTCAAGGGCGGTGAGCCGGCCCAAACGATCGCCAAGCCCGGATTAACGCCCAAGATGGTTTTAATGTGTGTTTGGTGGGATTGGAAAGGAATCATCCACTATGAGGTGCTCCCATCGGCCCAATCACTCAATTCGTTTCTATACTGTCAACAACCGACTAGATTGAAGCAAGTGATCGACGAGAAGAGGCCAGAATTGGCCAATAAGAAGGGTGTTGTGTTCCATCAAGTGGACGCCAGGCCGCACACATCGTTACCGACGCGCCAGAAGCTCCGAGAGCTTGGATAGGAGGTTATATCGCACCCAACGTATAGCCCAGACCTGACACCAAGCGAGTATCATCTTTTCAAGCATTTGCAAAATTTTCTTGATGGTACAAAACTGGCCTCAAAGAGGCTTGTGAAAATGAGCTGGTCAAGTCTTTCACCAATAGGGACGAGGACTTCTTCATTCGCGGAATTATGAGATTGCCTTCTAAAAGTACAAAAGTTATCGAACAAAACGGCGCATATTTGATCTAAATCGGAAAATCCTAACTTTCTTAATTTTATTGTCGAAATAAAGAGAAAAAAGGCTCAGAACTTTTTACTTCAACTGATATTTTAATAAATTAAAAGGATATCAAACAAGTATTTACACTGAAAAAACAAATTTTGAATTTCCGTTACCGAATGCATATATGTATAATGTATATACTTATGGAAGAGTAAAAAGAGAAATTTATGTATAATAATATTAATAACTTACTAATACATTCACTACCGAACAGAGAACGGTCAAAATGATAATTTTATAAATCATTTTTGATGTATTTCAATAAGAATTCAATGTTCAAATGATGTAAAAACATTATGGCAAAATGACTATATATAGTAAATCGGATAATGGATTGTAAAATAAGAAAAAAACGAGTGAATAACATTGAAAATACCAAATAATTAAAATCTTAAATATTTTTTAATATACATAATATAATCGACATTGATTACATGAGTCATTCCTATTAATTATCTATCCATTTAAATTTATGTATGTATTAAAAAGGAATCCTATAATATAAAAATATGAGTGGGACAAACAAGATTACCAGGAAATATTTATTTAACATTTAATTAATTGTAATATATATTAATGTATATATATAACATATATAGCTACATTAAAGTCATGAGGAATGTGGTGTCCTCCATTGCCACTGAAAATAATCTTCTCTTAAATAGAACAATGTTCAGAGCTATACGTCGTCGGATAAAAAATGCCAATGGGCGGTGTTTGGTTTTTGGAAACTGGGTCCAGGACTTAATTAAAGCACTTGGATGCAATATAGTTTTTAGCAAGATAAAGTCTGGGTTATATCCTCTTTTCCACCGTGCGCTTATATATGATTTCGGAAGTTTATGGTCATGAATCAGGACTTGATTCTGCGCGTCGGCCCAAGCATCTACTGCCTCGTCATTTTCGTTGTTTGATGTGTATCCTCTATAAACTGAAGTTATGGTGCAATTACTGAGCTCAACAGTCTGTATTTCAATATTTTTAACTTCTGTTAGGAAGCAAATCGCCATCTGAACATCAATTGTTGTGGGTCCAGCAACTTCAGCCCTCGTTACCTGGGCATTACATTTCGACCGACCCCTCATATACAAACAACACTGTGCCAATGTCAAAATGAATGTCAGCAGCCGCAACAACCTGTTGGATAATCTAAAATCATCTGAATGGGGGGCTGGCCCAACCTTGTCTGTAAACCCGAAGTATATACGGTATTACACGCATCGTGAAAATTGTTGAAGGGGCTTGTTTTCTTCGACAACACATCAATTACATTTACACTTTTTAGGCAAGTTTTCATAAAATAGTTTGTTCTATAATCATGCAAAATACTTAAAAAATTATTTATGTTCTGAATTTATGATGGGAGGTTAAATTAAAATAAACAAAAATAATAAAATTTAATGTAAGTTGTTAACCGAGGGGTGAACCACGATTGGAATTAGGTGTCCGCCGTCTTTGGAATTACTTTGGAATTCATTAGATAATCTATTGTCATCTATTGTCTTCTACTTGGAAATGAAAGTGGAAGTGGAAGTAGGTGTACACTATTTTAGGTCGCAATTCGCCCCTCGTTGTTAACTAATTCACTCGGTTGTCATGGTAGCTTGCAATAAAGTTTTCAGTGCACTAGACTCTAGAGTAGTGATGCCCAAAGCAAGAACAAGACTTTGCTTTGCTCATCACTAATATTAATACTTAAAATCAAAATAATAATAATATTTTTCTTAAACGTGATCACTACTTTCTAAACACCCTATAGAAGACTTTATAAACACACCTTCTGCCTATATTAATTAGTGATGAGTAGAATTGGCGTTGGTCTTGCAGTCTTGGTCATGCTTTGCTGATCACTAATATTAATACTCAAAATCAAAATAATAATAATATTTTTCTTAAAAGTGATCAGGACTTTCTAAACACCCTATAGAAGACTTTATAAGTGACTTTACATAGTGATGAGCAAAGCAAAGTCTTGGTCTTGTTCTTGCTTTGGGCATCACTACTCTAGAGCAATAAAGAATCCCATTTCGAGGTCAAAATTGTTAGATAATGGTCTGGAGACAGATGGACTCGTAGACTTTTTAATTGAAACCTAATGGAAGGCAGCCCAAGTATCGTGAATAAAAACATATTATGTTTCCAAAAAAGATGTATTTATTGGACTGTCATTTTTCCCTTTCCTTTAAAACCAACGTTTCGGAAAATTCTTCCCTCCTTGTTCAGGGTTTGAAAGAGACAATGAAGGAAACAAACATGATGCTTCCCTCTTTCTCTCCTCTTTCAAACACTGAAATCCTGAAGAAGGAGGGAAGAATTCTCCGAAAAGTTGGTTTTAAATAAAAGGGAAAATGAATGACAGTCCAATAAATCCATCTAATTTGGAAATGTAATAATTTTTTTCTTAACTATACTTGGGCTGCCTTCAATTACTTTTCAATCATTTATTTATTATTTGTTTTTTTTTTAACGAAATACAGTTTTGAGGATACCTATATTCAAACGAATATTGAAAATATTTAATAATAATTTCAAACAGATTTCAAATATTTTTAATTAAATTGTGTGGCTCTATTTTTTGCTCTAGATGCCTTAGTAAAATAATGGAATCAAGTCATAGAGAAGAATAAATGAATTTAGATTTCGGATGTTTTCCAAATTTACAGTGGGGAGAGGACGCAGAATGCACAGCACAAAAACGTCAGAATAAAAGTAATCTCAAGGAGAATTAATAATTATAAGTCAATATTTATTTTCTATATAACAATATTTTATTAACCATTAAATTATAAATTTTTTTTTTTGAATTATAATATTTATTCATCTGCAGATTCATCTCCTTCGGGTCCTTTCTCTTTTTTAATCATTTCATTGACAATTGGTATTAACTTAGTACCAGATTCATATTTTCCAGTAGTGTCACCCACTGAAAAAATAAAAACAAAACTATAAATTGTAATATATACTGTAAGTTCATTATAAAAAACAAACAGCATCTGGTGATTAGAGAAAAACAAAATCAAATCATTTTACCACGAGATTTTAAGATATTTATAAAAAAAATAATATTAAAAATATTCTTTTTATCTTATAATTAATGCTTAAAATCAATTAAGGACTACAGAAGGTAAAAATTTGTGTTAGGTTCTACTATTGGCGGATCATATAATATCTTATTATAAATAAAAAGTGGATCACAAATTATGGTATTAAAAAAATTAAAATAAATAACATAAAGCAAAAAGTGCCAAATAGACAAATAATTCAAAAATAATAGTATTCAATTAATAAATTCAAAATAATTATTTAAAAAACGAAATAGTCAACCTTATAGTTAAAATAGACTTCGCGCATCCGTCACTTCAAAAACCACTTCCTTGTTGATCTTCAAAATAAAACTTTTGGCATACTGGAGTCTTTTAAATACATGAGCAGATAATTAAAAAAAACTAGCCCTAGAGAATGGATAGAATCTCTCGTAAATATTAAAATTTAGCTTGAGCATAACAATATTATGTCTTGACTAAATTTTATGTTATAAATAACATGAAATATTAGGTACGTTTCACAAAAAATAAAAGACAAGATGCTTATATATATATTTCTGGGTACGATTCCATCTTTCAGGAGTTCAAAGAGAAAACTCCTGAGGATGCCCCTAAATATACGGTATATATGCGCCCCAAATAAACATCTTGTCTTTTATTTTTGTGAAAACTATCTAGTATTTTATATTTTGTATATTTTCTTTAATTTATTAAAATATGTTTCACCAAGAATCTACACCATCCTAATTAGTAGAGATTGTGGTGTTGGTGCAAGGTGAAACATCTTTAATAAAGATAAGAGTAAATAAAAATTATATTTAATATTGATTTACTATGAGTTAAGGATTCTTGGTCACTTATTTCACATTAAAATTAAAAAATTAAAAGATGTAAAAAAAAAATTAAACTTAGGCCCAACTTAGGCCCAAAAATTCGAACATGGCTAGAATATACGGATTGATAAAAACCCACAAAGGGATTGCTCCTGACCAACCATACCGTCTTGTTGTCTCCACTATTAATTATTGCAGTTCCAAATTATCTAGATACCTGGCTGACATCCTTAAAAATATTACCATCGTTGATGAATTCAAAGTATTAAATGCTAGAATCGCTAAGGATAAATTGAGGGATATTGTTATTCCGAGTGATCATGTTTTGATATCTTTTGATGTCCAAAGCTTATTCACTTCGATTCCTCTTGACCTTTTCATGTCCTGCGTGGATGAGTATTGGAATGACATAAGTGTGCATACCACATTTAGCCTTGAAAGGTTTAAGGAGGCCCTGGGTTTTTGTCTGTATTCTAATTATTTCTCATTTGGGGGGAGGATTTATTTGCAGTTGAAAGGTTTACCTATGGGTGGATCTCTCAGGCCTATAGCAGCCGAAATCGTGATCAGAAAATTTTATTATACCTACCACCGTGAAACCTCTCAATTTATTGATCTATTTACAATATGTAGATGATTCGATTGCGATTGTCCCTCATAATCAAATGGATATGATATTGGAGAAATTCAATGCTTTCCATCCAGATTTGAGTTTTACGTATGAAATAGAAATTAATGGCCAAATATCGTTCCTTGATCTTTTGATAATCAAAAATCCCAGTGGTTCTCTATCATTTGACCTGTATGTGAAGCCATCTGACAGTGGACGTTTCATCAATTACTTCTCACAGTCTCCCTTTGTATATAAAATGAACACCTTATATTATTTTTTGAGAAGGATTTATTCGCCTTGTGATGACGTCTACGTTGCGAGGAATGTTGATGATTTTAGGATGATGGCTTCCTCGAACTCTTATCCATTGCGGATCATTAATTCTGTAATTAAAAATTTTCGTCGAAGAAGGGAGAAGCAGCTTATTGCTCCTACCCCATCTGTACCCCTCTCAGGGATGGACCATTTTTCTCTCTCACCTATATGCCAGGGTTGTCCGAAAAAATTCAAAAAATATTTAAGAACTATAATGTACGCACGGCCTTGAGCATCAACTGGTAATATGTCCTTTTTATTTAATAATAAGGATGTTGTTCCACCCCACGAACAACATAATGTGATATACTTAATTAAGTGTCGCGATTTCCCGAAACCTACAAGTGTTTATGTGGGTCAAACATCTCGCATTTTTTCTTTGCGGAAAAAGTCGAAAAATGTTTTATTAAGACATATGGGCAAAGGGCTCTTAATTTTCAAACTGATTGTATTGGGCTTAGCAATGCCTACTTGTCAATATTGACAAATACTGATGCCCAAGTATAATAAACATTGAGAAAGGGGGAAAGAATTGTAAAAAAGAAAAAAATTTATTTTTTATTTTTATTTTTATACAGTATATTGTCATTTTAAATTCGAATTTTGTTATTCTTAATGTTTATTAATTATTTTGAGAAATCTTTTAATTAAGAGATGTTTGTGAGGGGTCAGTTATCCTAATTAGATCAATGTCCTCATAATTATTATTATTATTAATTGAATGAAATGAAAATTTGCTATATTTGTACTTGAGACGTTGCGCATATCGAGTGTGAGCACACCAAGATTTATGTACCATTTTATAATTCATATAATTTTGTATATTATGATAAAATCCACAACAACTCTGCCTGCGGACAATTTATTTATAAAATTAATTGTGTCGCTAATACTGTAAGATATTATTTTGTAATTAACAAGTTTGGATTTTTTGTAAAAAATTTTATTGTAATTTTACATGTGTGCTCTATCGCTTTTTCAGCTCTTAGGAACTGATGATGGCATTATTTAATTAAAGCCCAAACGTTTTCCATAATTGGGAGTTTTTTATTCAGCTGAGGCTACCCATTGGCTGAATCCCTCTCCATTACTTAATTAAATTTAAAATATAATTTATAATGTATCGACTGTAGATGTGTGTCCGTAAGATTTTGATTCAATTTTCCCTGTCAGAAATAAACCTTTACCTAAAGGATTTTAAGTATTACGTAATTTTTTAGAAAAAGTGTATCCTCTCATAATAAATATAATTTGATTATCCTAAATAAAATCTAATAAATTTCAATTTCTTTTTGATTTACGGTATTTATTTTTTTGAACAGGCAGACGACAACGAAACACGATTTTATATTTATAGAAAAGTGGATTACAGACCGGCAGCTTTAATTTTCTCCATAGCTGCTTGCTCTTTAGCTTTGAGTTCTTCCGGGCAGTTTTCCATCGCTGCCTTTGCATGCTCCTGATTGAATGCGCCATCAGCGGTCAACTAAAATACTGATTTAATCAGATATTTAAATAGATCTATGAATAAAGAAAAATAATAATTATATATAATTACCCATTTGCGCTGAATAGCCAAACATCCAATATAACACTAAAAACCATAAAATAGAAATTTAATTTGAAAATACAATTAAGAGTAAATAATGGATGAGATTCACTCACATTCATGCTATCAGGGAAATTCATTTCCTATATGCTTTTTTTATTTCATCTGAAAAAAATAATTAATTTTTCATTTTTAATTAAAGAAATTGTATTCTGAATCCTCTTCCCATGGCCAGGGAAAAATGGATTGGTTTACAAAACTAAAATTAGTTATGTTAAAATGATAACAAATAAAACGTTACAAGGGCTCTTAATATATTTGGTAAAATCTGAAAAGCGACACCCGATTTTGAGACAAAAGTGTAGACAATTAGTTAGGTATTCCCCTTAAAGTTATAAATTAGCTATTTATTGAGCCTCTCCGATTTTTAGCTCAACAACAATAATTATGCGAGAGCATCCTAGACCGAGAGTGTCAAGGGATTCGTTAAGAGTGCAGAATCCCTGCATATAAATTTCAGAAGCCACATAGCAAATATATAAATAAATATTTATTAATAGATTTATTTCTCGATCTGCTTGGAGGCTGAAGTCCTCAGTGGCTATGTCAATCAGGAATCAATACAAATTTAATGACAACAAATTAAGAATGAAAAGAATAATAAATGCTCATTATCTAATAAAATAACCATAGAATTCATCAAAAGACAAAAATTCCACTCGAAAACCCGATAACAGGAGCAAACGAGGCATTAGCCGTCCCAGCATATTTCATAAGTTGTTAAGGAATCCTGGTCAATATTTTAACAAGGATGTCATTATGTTTCGAAATTTTCCAGAAAAATTAAAATAAATAAATAACATTTGATCTACAATTCTGCCTCCCGAAAAGTCAAGGGGTTCAAGGCACCCCTTGCATACGCCCATCTCTGATGTTCATTTTCATTAGCGCATTATTGCTAGCTTTGTTATTATTATATATTAAAATTAAATTAGGTTGAGTTGGTGTTTCACAGAGAAAATTAAAATACATAGATTTACTCTATATATTTCAACTATCGTCAGGAGAACATTGACTCAATCAATGTTCTCCTGACGATGAGTTAAGAGCTCGAAATATATAGAGTAAACTAAAAAAATCTTTGTATTTTAATTTTTCTCCTTGTGAAACACCACCAACTCCAACCTAATTTAATTTTAACAATGTTTCACTATAAACCAACACCGCGTTCCCTAAATTTTATTATATATTATGAAGTCAATTAAAAATATAAATTATATTAGATTTTTTAAAGCGATTACTTTTCAAAATAAAATTAAAAAAAAAAAACAGTTTATTTATAATAATATAACAGATATATGAGTCAATATTTTATTTTAATTATATTTTACTTACCGTCTGTTGATTCACCCTTGCATTTTTCTGCAGTTGTCATTTTTACTTTTTTCATATGTCCGTCATCGCCTTTGGGATTAGCCTAAAGCAATTAGAAATAATTTTAATGTTGCAATGAAATATATTTTTCTGGGTAATAAAGAAGATTTAATTGTGTGTAAGTGTATATGTTTGTAAAAATGCAAGAAATTGTAGACATGGTTGATAAACGCTGCTCTCAAATCTACACAAAACTTTAAATGATTAGCTACTTAATGACACTTTCCTTACATTATTTTTTTTTCGATTTTATACATTTATCAAACAAACGTTATGATACTAGAAAATTCAAAATCTTATCATTTCTTTGTTTTACAAAGACAAATAGTATAAGGAACTTTCAACAATCTTCCATTCTAGTGTTATCGCGAGTATCATAATCAAGAAAGAAGACACTGTTAGACATAGAAATCATGGTTGAAAATTATTTTTCACCACCTTTCAGTCATTTTTTTAATATGAAGAAGCAAAAAAAAATACAAAAATACAAATTGAACAGTGAATTCAATATTTTGTCCCTCAGGGTAGTATTATAAATCGTCTTGAAATGGAAGACTTGATCCAAACATCTGTAAGGTAATCTTTTAAAGTAAAAATTCTTTACCCGCGCCTGGGATTAACTCAAAGCTTTAGATTGTAAAAAGGAACGGAAGTGACATAAGCTAAGAAAAAACGGAAGAGTGTTTAAAGCGGTATATTCAAATATGCCATGAGCATAAATAAATACATCATATTTATAAACATTTTTAGATTGTTTGAATTTTAGCTCTTTTCTAACACTCAAGAAATATATCAGGAATTTTCCGAAAGAATATAAAACTTGGGGAACGCAGTGTGGGCTTATAGTGAAACATTTTTAAATTATAATATGTTTGAGTTTCACTGTGAAACACCACAAATTCCAATCTAATAAAATTCCGGAAGAATATTTCTGACCAAAAACATAAATGTGAAAACGGATCCAAGTTCGGTACAAACGTCTTCGCCAACAAAAGAATTGAGATCTAAACGGGGAAGTTCCATAGCAGTTGCTTAAATCATAGCTATAAGGATGAACAACGTTCTTCAATTGATTTAAATGAAAATTTGTTACGTTCTTTGAAATTAAATTTATAGCTTGGCAAGATATAATAGTCAATAAATTACGTTGAACGTAATGATATTTATTTATTACAAGCTTAAAATTTAGCTTTGCTAGTTGTTCTATTTTATCTTACAAACAATTTAGTTGGATATAAAACTTGACAAGCTAGAAATTCAATATCAAAGAAGGTAACAAATTTTCTTTAACATCAATTGAAGAACGTTGTACATCCCTATAGCTATGATTTATCCAACTGCTATGGAACTTACCCGTTTAGATCTCAACTCTTTTGTCGGCGAACCCGTTTGTACCGAACTTGGATCCGTTTTCACATTCATGTTTTTGTTCAGATTTCATTCATTTTTGAAAAGTTTTATCATTTAATTTATCTAAATAATTATATTTAAACATTCATATTAATAATTATTAAACAATTCTCGAATAATATCTGTTAAAAATCCGGTCGGTTTTTCATATATTTCACCCCTTCATTTCGGACCCCGAAGAAGGGAAAGTTGATACAATTTGATGGCTGTATATGTATATAATTAAGTAATGGAGAGGGATTCAGCCAAGTGAAAGTTTCGGTTATTAATGTTCCAAGCTTTACTAGTATGCCAAATTTCAGAATTCTAGCTTGAATGTAATTTCACTATATGTTAATTAAGCTTATATGATAAATTTCACCACTTCATTTTAGGTCCTGAAAAAGGGAAAGTTTCACTTTTTCGATTTTTTTTCTTTAATTGTTGCCCAAACTCTACCAGTATGCCAAATTTTAGCATTCTAGGATCAGCAGAAGTACTTTAGGTTTTTGATATGTCAGTCAGTCAGTGAGTCAGTCACTGTTAAAAATGGCACTTTTCACAGGTTAATAACTCAAGAACCTTAATAGATTTATTCATGAAATTTGGGATTCTAGGTGTTCTAGTGGCTAGGCGTGCAAAATTTCAAGTGTGTAAGTCTAATAGTTTTTGAGATATGGGGGGGTCGAAAGGAATTCGAAATGGTTCGTGTAAATATACACATGGCCGGTGCGTCACCCGTTTCCCGAACTTGGCTGACACACTGCCGTGTGTCTAGATAATATCTGCATATCGATTTTATCCAAAAATCATATACTATACGAGCATGGTTGTTAAAATTTTGATATTCTGTAACAATATATATCATTTTTGAGATAATTCTACAAAAAACTAAAAAATGCAAAAATTTATTTTAATAAATTCAAAGGATATCAAATAAGTATTTACACTGATAAAACAAAATTTGAATTTCCGTTACGAATGCATATGTGTATTGTATATACTTAAGGGAGTGTAAAAAGAGAAATTTATGTATAATAATATTAATAACGTACTAATACATTCACTACCGAATAGAGAACAATCAAGATGATAATTTTAGATATCATTTTTGATATATTTCAATAAGAATTTATTGTTCTAATGGTCTAAAAACGTTATGGCAAAATGACTACCATATATAAAGTAAATGGGATAATGGATTGTAAAATAAGACAACAAAAAACTAGTAAATATAACATTGAAAATATCAAATAATTAAAATGTTGATAAAAGATCTTAAATATATTTTAATATATATATATATATATATATATAATCGACATTGATTACATAAGAGTCATTCCTATTAAATATCATATCTATATCTATCTATATATATATATATGTTGATGTATGTATTAAAAAGGAATTATATAATAAAAATATATGAGTGGGTCAAAAAAGATTCCACGAAAAATTTATTTAGAATTTAATTAATTGAAATATATATAACATATATTGCTACATTAAAGTCAAGAGGGATGTGGTGTCCTACATTGCCACTGTAAACAATCTTCTCTTAAATGGAACAATGTTCGGAGCTACACGTCGTCGGATAAAACATGCCAATGGAAGGTGCTGGGTTTTGGGCACATGGATTAAGATAAGGTCTGGGCTATATGCTCTTTTCCACCGTGCGCTTATAAATGATTTTGGAAGTTTATGGTCATGAATCAGGATTTGATTCTGCGTGTCGGCCCAAGCATCTACTGCCTCGTCATTTTCCGACTTCAAAAAAGAGGAGGTTCTTTATTCGAATAATTTTTTTTTTTGTCTATGTTACCTCATATCTCCGCCAATTGTGAACCGATTTCGAAAAAAAATTTTGCTTTGGGTTCAGTCTACTTCCGATTGGTCCCATTTTTTTATTGGTATTAGACCTTTTTTGTTACGTTTGTTCAGGCCTAACTTCTTTGTTTATGAACCGATTTCGATGATTCTTTTTTTATTGGAAAGGGGGTATCTTAGGGATAGTGCCATATTAATTCTGATGATATGATCACTATTAATAACAACACTAAAAAGAGCAAAATAAAAATAATTTTTAAGAAAAAAATAAAACCGACTTCAAAAAAATTAAATACAACAAATAAAATACACTAAAAGTTATAAAATAATTATTATCTTATTTAGTTACAACTAAACGACGAAATTTAACATGAAATTACTTTTTGAAGTCGGTGCCAAACATATACCTTTTATGAATCGCACTCGACGGATCTTACTTAGTATGTTTGGCGGGTACGCTCGCTTATAGGTATAGTTTGTTTGACACCGACTTCAAAAAGTAATTTCATGTTAATATTTCGTCGTTTAGTTGTAACTAAATAAGATAATAATTATTTTATACCTTTTAGTGTATTTTATTTGTTGCATTTAATTTTTTTGAAGTCTGTTTCATTTTTTTCTTAAAAATTATTTTTCCTTGTTTGATGTGTATTCCCACATTGAATGGCGGCTGTTGAAATCGCCCAAGACAATTTGGTTTGGTTGGTTGTTGAAGTTAGCCAGAGGGGTGAACCGTTACTGGGTGCTTGAGGACGACCCCGCTAAACAAGTGAGGAAGCTGGCTGGCATCGCTCCACCGGAGATACGACGGAGGGTCGCCAGCAGGACTGATAGGAAGAACTTAGAACAGGACTACCGGCACCCTCTTCATGGGCTCCCAGCCGACTTAGATCACGCAAGAGCTTCATAAGGACTTCGCAGGCTATAACAGCAACGCAACCACTGGACCGAGTCTCGTTGTGGTCTGCGTAGTGGAGGGACAATACAGGAAAAACTCCCTCCGGCAACATATCTGCCATGGCCTGTCTGGCGCACTCTGATTAGAGAAGCAAAGAAAATATGTTCAGATGGGGCTACACCATCGACAGGTCGTGCTCGTGTGGAACCCCAGAGACAATATGCTATCTCCTTTCCTGCCCGGATAATCCGGTGACCGTGGTGGAGGGAGATTTGGAGCTGCAGCCTCAGAAGATGTCCAACTCGCTGCCCACCTCAAAGATAAATTTAACTGTTGTCATCGATACGAAAGAAGAAGACTTAAAATAGTAGAATATACTGTTATTGTAATTTTACTAGAAAATGGGGGATTGACAGATTAATGCGAACTCAATTTTTCAAGTGCTCAAATTTATTTATTCTTTACTTATATAGAGTATAAGTATTTAGTTTTCCTCTCTTCCAAATAAATCTCAGGAAATAATTAAATTCAAAACATAAGTATTAAATAGTTATCAGCTAGAAATATATATTATAACAAGTCTTATGTTCAAATCAGCCACTCATTAACTTTTGATATTTGTTAATTTGTTTTTCTTATTTTTTGTATATTTTCAAAAATGATTACGGATTTTTTATATGAACGAACATCAGTAGTCTCTAAGTCTTACTAGTAACTAAATTTTTGAATCATGACGTTTTAACGAATTTCACAATATTTAAACTTGTATAATGTGGCTACCAAAATGTGATCCACTCTCTTTTAATGCCAGTTAATAATTTTAAAAATATGTATATTATTCCAGGGGTTCCCAAACTTTTTTGAGTCGTGGTGCCTTTTTTCAATTAGAATTTTTCCATAGCGCCCTTCCCTAACTTTCAGTATGTCTAAATATAAGTAACAGATAAAAATATATAATAAATACATTTTAACTTCTCACTATGTTTTTTCTGTTAGGCCAAATGTCTTGCGTTCAATTAATTCTGAAGCTTAGCGGCGCATCTGCGCAGAGTCCGCGGCGCAGAGTTTGAGAAACCTCTGTATTTTGCAATAAAAGTGGAACAAATCATATTTGTCGCAAAAGTGACTGATCCCTTTATAACAAATTCGCATTTATATTATATAAACATTTTTTCTAGATATAAGTGAATATCTCATGGTATAGACAAGTAAACAAGTATCGGCAGACTTATTTTTTCTTTCGTCAAAAATGTCCTTTTAATAATTTCTCTCTTTATTCTCCCTTATTTTAATAGGAAATAGATATATATGCAACAAGTGCAAATCCGAAGTTTATACGGTATTATACACATCGTGAAAATTGTTGAGAGGCTTGTTTTCATCGACAACACTTGATGTTGAAGTACAGAGTAACACTTTTTAGACAAGTTTTCATATAATAGTTTTTTTTCTGGGTTTCGGGTTGACCGAGGGGATAGCGTACCAGCCTGCTAATCAACTGGACCCGGGTTCTAGTCCAACTCGCGGCAACCGGCTAAAATCTGATCCCTAGATAGAAGACAAAATTTAAAAGATAATCTTTAGAAAAAAAAAGAAAACAGACATTCCGTTGAATTGATAACCTCCTCCTTTTTTCAAAGTCGGTTAAAAATATAATAGTATCGTAAATTGGCTGATGGCTAAAAATACCGAAAAGCCAAAAAAAAAAAAAATAAATAAAAAAATACTTTTTTCTATAAACATGCAAAATACTTAAAACATTATTTATGTTCTGAATCGAGGATTAAATTAAAATAAAGGAAAATAATAAAACTTAATGAAAATTGTTAACCAATTCATTTGGTTGTCATTGTAGCTTGCAATAAGGTTTTTAGTACACTAGACGCTAGAGCAATAAAGAATCCCCTTTTGGAGTCAAAATGATTAAATAATGGTCTACATTTTGCATGGATATAATAGAAAAAGAAAATTATTAAATTAAAAAATGATCCTCACAAAAGTGATTTTTACATTTCATGCAAATTATTTATTATATTCTCCACAAATTGTAAATAATTTAATTCTAATGGCGAGTGCATGGTGTTTGGTGAGATACAGATTGATTTTAAAAATTTGGAAATAAACTGTTAGGTATTTGGAATTTTTTAAAGAAGAAATCGAGCAGTATGGATTGTCTCGTGTTTAGGCGTAAATCTGCTTACGTTCTAGCTGTGTTATTTAAAGAATAGATTTAGCAGTGACACGTGCTATGTAAGATATCTCTCGCATTGCACGCACCTGACACTTATCCTATAATTATCTCACATGTAGACATAATTTTACTTCAAAAACTAGAACTACAAAGCTCGTTTAGGGATAGGTCATTCTCTAAATGAGCAAAAGCCCCATTATTGCCCTCAGCTAATTAAAGGATTAAAAGGATCTAAGTGCAAATTCATAGAATAAATTTTTCTTTTCATTAGTCATTCGTTCCATTTTTTACTGTATAGTTATCAATAGAAAATATTAAATATTTTGGCCTTCATAATCTCCAAAATCTTGACTGAAACCACCTAAATTGCACATTTTTAGGGTTCCATTTAAAAAGTAAAACACGATCCTATTAGTAGTAAAATAAAAAGCTTGAAACTTAGACAATATATGCATTTATTATGCCACAAATCAAAAATTGTGTTAAAATTTTAATCGAATGATTATTTTGGGAAGGGGCGAATTTTATGTAGGGTCAAAAATAAATAAAAATTATTTTTTATTATATAGTTTGAGCTATTTCTGTAAAGATCTTTCCTTAAGTATTATTATTTATTTAGATTGCCATACCCGAAACGAGGTGTCGGCGCCTCACCCCATATACCTGTGCTGAGCGTGTTTAGTTGTTTTACACAGATATACGGGACCTATTTTTTAACGCCGGTTCCGAACGGCTAATTTGGAGAGGTTACTAGGCAATTATACTCTTGGGAGGTTGCCATTACTTTCCAAGAGGAGGCGACTGCAAATATCTATCTGCCGAGACTCGGTCTCGAACCAGCGATCTTCGAGTCAGCGACCCAACACTTTAGTCACTGACCCACGGTCACCTCGTCCTCTTTAAGTAGAAGGTTTAATTTTTTGAATTTATTTTTATTTAAATTAAGAGTGTACTATAAAGTGGTAATTTTACGTGATTTGTATTCGAGCTCAATTTCAATAAAATTATTAAATTAAAATTATGAAAAATTTTACAAATTTTTTTCATTTCCTCCTTATCAGCGAAAAATAAAAACGAATTTGATATCACAAGTACTTTGAAAGATATAAATGTTTTTCTTTTCAAAATGGGGTCTTTCTCGACCAAGCCATAGAACAAATTGGTCAATCCTGTGCGGTATTAGTGAAAAACAACCTAATATTCAAAAATAATCTGGTTATCGGACAGAATCTTCTTTGAAATTTTCCAAATTTATATATTTAGCCTTATACTTATACCTATATTGTATATGGTACAATTATATTAAAAATAATTTACGGTCGAATCTAAGGTTTTAGTAGAAACTATTTATATTGCATATCAGATATTAAAGGGAGTACGTGACTGTTTATCATTTTTAAAAAGAAAATTCTCAGATTTTTACCATCGAATCATGAAAATTGTCCTTTTAACATGGAAGTAAACGGACCTAGATTTTAAAAGGGCTATAACTTCTATACAAATTAAACCATTTTCAACAAATGTATACAGATGAATAATTAAACTTTTATGAATCGAATGAAACATTTTTCAATAGATTTTATCGTCTAGTTAATTAGTTATTCTTAAATGTAAAAAAAAATAAAAAGTTATTTGCAGCCAACAGAATATAACAAAAGCACTAGTGTAGAATTCCAACTCTATTTCTTCAAATCGTTTTTGTGTTAAATAAATGTTTTTATAATGAGAAAAAATCTATTTCAATATTCTTTTTATTAATAATATCAAAGCAAGGATTTTTATTCGAAATTAACCTTATTATTAACAATTTTTTTCTTAATTAAAAAATTTAGTAGGCAGACGTTGTCACTCTTCCAAGATCAATCAGATAGATAAGCTGTCCCGAACTTCCTTAAAATAAGGTCGGTGCTTTAGATTTTCTATGATACAAATCTCCTAAAAGCTGCCCCATTAATGTTTTTTTTTAAAATAACCTTCAATTCTGATTAAAAAAAAATCTGCACAAAATCTATGAATAAGTACTATTTTTATTTTGAAGATATAAATTACTTTAAAATAATGATATCAACTATCAACAACCTACTATAGTTTTACCCTTCTAACTTTAACTTTAGCAAATTCGTTAATTAGACATGTGTAGTCAAGAGAGTCAGACAATGTAGGTAGATTTAATAGAAATTAATGAAAGATTTCTAAGTTTGTTTGGCTTATTGAACTTCTTAATTAATGTTTTATTAATTGTAATTTGGAAAAACTTCTTTCCCCACTAACGACAGAGACAGGGAGTGTTAATAAATTCTCAGTGCTACAACAGTATTCGGATACAAAGTAATTAAGTTATTTTGGTAGAAATAATTTAAAACATCCAAAGATTTAATTTAGAATATTAGGGACCATTCATAAATTACGTAAGACGTTTAGGGGAGGAGGCGGTGACTAAATATTAGAGGATCCGATCTTACTCAAGTTTTTACCTTATCCAAAACAACATGGGTAAAGTATATTGTAATCGGTCTCGCAGTAAGCGCGACTTCAAAGGGTCCTCAGGTAAAGGATACGGAACCCATGGTCTCTGCGAAATACTAAAAAAATTGGGAGGAAATTCTATTAAACTATGGATTTTGAACGACTTATCATCTTGTTTTAATGAAATTTCTTTCTTTTACATATTTTGTAATGAAATTCGTTAAGTGGCCTCTATTTTTAGAGTGGGCAATTTTATTTCAGATAGGTATACCTGACTAAATAGTTAAGGCCAGAAGCAAAAAAAAAAAAATATTTCAGATTTTCATTATTTCCCTTTTTCAGGGGCCCTCATCACCTAGCTTCATGAATTACCCCCTCTCCGAGTTTCATGAAAAGTAGCCCCCACCAACTTAGTATGACCCCAAATCTCATGAAAATCCCCCCCCCCCCCCGTATATTTTATTCACTTCTAAAGAAATAGCAGAGATTTTTATTTAATTGAAAAGTTTTTATTTTGCTGAGAGTAGCAGAGTTGTTAAATCGTAAAAAGAAACAAAGAAATTGTCCTCTGCTTAATGCAAATAAAGATGTGTATGATTATTTGCATTAAACAGAAGACATCCTCTTTGTTTCTCTTCATGAGGTGTATCTTATCTTTTGTTAAACTTAGAAAACTTAACCAGTTTTTATTTTTTAGCATATATGCCAATTTTGCAACAATTTTCAATCCTCTTCCCAGAAATTTCAATGACGCAATCTGCGTCTTAACCCCCACCCCGATCAATAGTGGGCATCCCTGCTTATTTCGTTATAGAAACAAACGTTTCGATTTGATGAATGTAATGAAATAAAAATTAGAGATAAAGAATGTAAAATTATTAAACCAATTATTTTACATTAATTAATGTATACATTGTATTTGAGCTTCGACTCCGAAGATTACTTCTCCACCATCGACTGTGATCGAGCATCGATCATCTTTTTAGTCTCTTTAGTCCTTGTTTTTAATAACAGGAAAAAACTAATTAAATAAAAAAACCTCTTTTCCGATAATTATTCCAATTCCATATTTGTCTCTGTCCCAAGGAATGTAAAATTATTATTATTAAACCAATTATTTTACATTAATTAATGTATACATTGTATTTTTTGCTTCGATTCCGGAGATTACTTCTCCACCATCGAGTGTCCTTATTCATCTTTAGTCCTTGTTTTTAATAAGAGGAAAAATCTAATTAGATAAAAAAACCTCTTTTCCGATAATTATTTCAATTCCATTATTCCCCAATCAAGTCGATTGGTTAATCCAAAATTCAATGTAAAATTTAAAGACTAATGTATTAAAACTAGAATTGAGTACATTATACCTATAGCTGTTAAAGCTTGTATTTTTCTGAATGGAATTATTAAAGTTTTAATTTTTATTTAAACCACACCTGATTAATTATAATTATTTATTGAACACACCTATAAAAAATAGTTAAAATTATGTGTGATTTAAATAAAAATATAAACATCAATAAAACTAAATTTTTTTCTGAAGAGAAATATGTAATTATCCTAAACATTTTTCGGGTACGCTCATGCCCATATTAGATTTTAAAAAAATAATTAAATTTTCTACTATTTTCACTTCGTTCGGGTCTTACCTCTAAGCTAATACAATTTTTCAAAAAATATTTATTTTTTTCTTAAAACAGTAGAGTCCCGAAAGCTCGGCCTAATGTGAACCGAAAGTTGGCCGAGTTTGTGAAAATGCCGAGTTATCGGGAATGGGGTTAAATAAGAATAAGCACGAGTGTGTCCTCAGAAAATACACTACTGTTCTTGTATGTATTGTTTGTTTGAGAATACAAAAGAGAATAAATTACCCAAAAATTGATTCCTTTTTAATTAATTGATTTATAAATTAAGGTAGTGATATCACTGTAATATATATTACATTTAAATAAAATATATCCCAATTAAATTAATTAACAATGTCAAAAATCAGATTGAAAGGAATCAGAATATATCCTAACCAAGCGAACTTCACGAGATTTAGTCCGGTGGTGTTATGCTACGGGCGCCCGTTTTTTTTTCTAATCAATCACAATATTTTTTTTTTTTTTATTTATTTCATGTCACCGGGAACAAAGCCCATTTAGACAGCACTTAAGTAGAGTGTTAGTAGGGTTAGCGAGGGAGCCGAGTTTTCAACCGGTAGAAATTTTTATTTGCCAGCCAGGATCGAACCCCGGACCTCCACTCCAACATCGTCATAATCGATCGATGCCGAAGCGAGGCCAGTGCGTTAGCTGACTGAGCTACCCGACTCCCCCAATCACACTCTTTGGACCCAGACAGTATTTGCAAAAAAAAAATTCTACGTATTAACTTTGTAACGAGGCTGGGGTACTAATGTCGGGATTTTGGGTGCCACCCATATCTGTTTATCTGTCAGACTAACAATCCCTTTAAATACTAGCTAATACTATCAATGCTAAAGAAAATTACTGTTCTTTCTAATGCGCCTCTTTGTTATCTGTTTGTTTTATTTTATTTATTTTTTCATCAAAAAACAGTTTTGAGGATATATTCAACCGTATTTAATAATAATTTCAAGCATATTTCAAATATTTTTAATTATATTGTGTGGCTCCACTTTTTGCTTTAGTAAAATAATAGAATCAAGGCATAGAGGAGAATAAATGAATTTAGATGTCGGATGTTTTTCAAATTTACAGTGGGGAGAGGAGGCAGAATGCAGGGCACACAACTTTGACCAGATTATAAAAGGAATATCAATGAGGTTTAAATAATATAAGTCAATATTTATTTTCAATATAACAATATTTTATTATCCATTAAATAATATTTTTTTTTTTGAATTATAATATTTATTCATCTGCAGGTTCATCTCCTTCACCCCCTTTATGTTTTTTCATCATTTCATTGGCAATTGGTAATAGCTTAGTACCAGATTCACATTTTCCAGTTGTGTCACCCACTGAAAAAATAAAAACAAAACTTTAAATTTTAATATATACTGTAAGTTCATTTTAAAAGAGAGCAACTGGTGGTTACAGAAAAACAAAATCGAATCATTTACCACGAGTTTTTAAGATATTTATATTAATATTATTATTTCTTCCGAGATACGAAAATATTTTTGTTATCTTATATTTAATATTAAAAGCAATTAGGACTCCAGAAGGTAAAAATTTGTGTTGGGTTATTTCCGGAGGCCTGTACAATATAATAAATTGAGTGGGTTTGGATGAGACAGTCAAAAAATAAGATAATTATAACTATCTTTTTTATTCAAAGCCAACTTTTCTGAGGTTTATTTCCTCCTTCTTCATGTTTTTGAAAGGTCAATGAAGGAAATACAATGAGACATTCCCTATGTCTCCTATCTCAGTGACAGTACCAATATTATACAGTATTTTATTTCCAGCAGAATTTAGTGTAGTAATCTAATTCTGTTGAGAATGAAATATTGTTTAATATTATTACTGCCACTGAGAGAGGGGGATAGCATAATGTATTTCCTTCATTTACCTTTCTAAACATTAAAGAAGGAGTGAATAAGCCTCCGAAATGTCGGCTTTGAATAAAAAAGATAGTTATAATTATCTCTCTTTTTAAACCTTGGACTCCCTCATCAAAATCCACTCAATTCACTTATCAGTCCGTCTCCAAAAACTACTCCAATCTTAATATAATAAATTATTATAAATAAAAAGTGAATCAGAAATGATGGATTCAAAAAAATTAAAACAAATTACAAAAAGGAAAAAGTGACAAAATGACAAATAATTAAAAAATAATAGTATTCAATTAATTCAAAATAATTAAGCAAATTTAAATGAAATAGTCAATCTTATAGAGAAAATAGCTTTCCCGTAACCGAACTTCAAATAACCACTCCCTTGATAATATACAAAATAAAATTTTGGCATACTGGAGTATTTTAAATACAGGGGCAGATAATAAATAAAACTGGCCCGAGAGAACGAAAATAATCTCTTGTAAATACTAAAATTTGACTTGGCCACAAAACATTATGTTTTGATTAAATTTTATGTTATAAATAACATGAAATATTCTTGTTTTTTTAAAGTGAAACTTTTTTGCTGAGAGGGTAAGAATTTTCTAGAATTACGAAAATTTCGATCGCATGAAGGAAATAGTTAGATACGTGGTGGGGAAGTCCCCGGGGTGGATCTCTTTCTAGCCCCCTCTAATCCCCATTCAACCACTGACCCTATCCTTCCCACCTAGACCCACCTCCGATCATCATTCACCCCGCCATGTCCTCTGGAGTATCTCCTCTTCCTCTAACTCTGATCACCCCACCGAATCCCACGAATTCCGGAGAAGGATTAAAATTTGTGGATCTACACCCATTAGAAAGTACATATATTATATCAATAGAAATTTTTTTTCACTTTTGTCGCGGTGGATTCCACCCACACATTTTTTTCTCACATAAATAATATTAGGTAACGTTAACTTCAAAGAAATTTTTTTTAAACATAATTTATAATATATATCGACTAGAGATGTGTCAGTAAGATTTTGATTCAATTTGCTTTAGCCTTTAGCTAATGGTTTTTAAGTTTTACGTAATTTTTTAGAAAAAAGTGTACTCCTTCAGAATATACAATTGGATTATTCTAAATAAAAACTAATAAATTTCAATTTATTTTTGATGATGGTATTTATTTTTTTGAACAGGCAGACGACAACGAAACACGATTTTATATTTATAGAAAAATGGATTACATACCGGCAGCTTTAAGTTTATCCATAAATCCTTGCACTTTAGCTTTGAATTGTTCCGGGCATTTTTCCACCGATTCCTTTGCATTCTCCGCATTGTATGCACCATCAGCGGTCAACTAAAATAGTGATTTAATCAGATATTAAAATCGATCTATGAATAAATAATAATAATAATTATATGTAATTACCCATTTCATCTCAATACCCATACATCCAACATAACACTAAAAACCATAAAATAAAATAAAATAAATGAAAATTAATACAATTAAGAGTAAATATTGAATACTATGATTTTTTACTCACATTCATGCTATCAGGGAAATTCTTTTCGGTCTTTGATTTTTGTATTTCCTCTAAAAAAAAAAATTTCATTTAAAATTATAGAAATTGTATTCTGAATCCTCTTCCCACGCCCAGAAAAAAATAGATTGGCTGTCAAAACTAATTAGTTAATGATAACAAATAAAACTTTACACCAGCTCGTACGCTATCCTCTTACACGGGCTCTTAATATATTCGGTAAAATATGCAAAGTGACACCCGATTTTGAGACAAAAATGTATACCGATTCGGAGACTAGTATGCCCCATAAAGTTATAACTCATAACTTGGCTATTAATTGAGCCTCCCCGATTTTTAGCTGAACATCAATAATTATTCAAAAGCTTCGGATTAGTAGAATTTTTAAGGCGATTACTCGGGGGAAAACAGAAAAACAACTGAGTATCGCATTTTTAAGTATTATCAAAAACAACTTTTTTAAATGGAACACTCTGTATGTTTGATATACAATTTAATTTTGGACAAAATGCTCTGATTAAATTTAAATTTGTTTATTAGTTTAATTTTTAATCATAACGAACAATTTAGAAATATAGATGTTATTGTGATATCGGATTAACAATAGCATGATTCTGGTACCGTGATAGTAATAGTTGAGTTTTAGCTCCAAGCTCAACTATTGTATCATTTGATATTTCAATATCTCAATATCTTTTTGATTTCTGAAATTTGTGTAGGTGTATTTAGTAGGCCTTTGTCATTCTTAATGGTCCGGCCAGAATGAATTTATTTTTTCGGGTGGGGATCGCACTTTCGCAATTGTAAGTATGCGCCTCAGACTAAATTTTGAAATTTGAAAAGAACAAAAAAAGGATGATATCTTTTAATATTAGAGATAAAATGTTTTGAATTTTTATTTGAAATAAAACCCCAGGCTAAAATTTTCGAAATATTCTAAATGAATTATAATCGATGAATTCATTGATAGACTAGCAAACAAATTTCTGATGATTTGTTTAAATTTAAGTAAAACTTAACAAAATAAATCAAATTTAATTTAAATTTTCTTCCAAAACATTACTTTTAATAATTTTATCCATGTTCGGTATAAATTAAGTTTAAAAATTGATTCCAAATAACTAAAATTATTATCAGTATTAATTTAAAAGTAAATTTAAATTAAATAAATTTGATATCAAATACAGTTGCAGGATGTTCTCTTAATTTATTATTACAAATATTTCTTTAAATGATTAGGAGGCTTTAGGGAACACTAATTATTGTTTTTCATATTGAATTATATCTTCAAAAAGTTCCCCAAAGAAATATTTTTAATAAATAAATTTGATTAAATTTTATTTTTTATTTTATTTTAATTTAAATAATTCATCAGAAATAAAATTGACTAGGTGCTGAATAATAATTTAATTTAAAATAGAAATATCTTGAATATTTATTTATAAGAATATAACAGGTATATGAGTAAGATATATTATATTTTAATTATATTTTACTTACCTGGTGTTGATTCACCCTTGCATTTTTCTGCAGCATTCTTTATTGCTTTTTTAAAATGACCGCCACCACCGCCATGTCCTTTGGGATTAGCCTAAAACAATTAGAAATCATTTTAATATTTCAATGAAATATATTTTTCTAGGTAATAAAGAAGAAATGTTTGTAAAAATGCAAGAAATTGCATACAGGGTTGATAAACGTGCTCTGAAATCTACACAAAACTTTATAAGATAAACTACTTGATGACACTTCCGTTACAATAATTTTTTTCCGATTTTAAATATTTTTGAAACAAACGTTATGAAACTAGAAAACTCAAAATCTTATCATTTCTTTGTTTTAGAAATACAAATAGTATAACGAACTTTGAACAAACTTCCATTCTAGAGTTATCGCGAGTATCATAATTCAGAGAGACAGACACACTGCTAGACATATAGAAATCATGCTTGAAAATTATTTTTCACCACCTTTCAGTTATTTTTTTTAATACGAAGAAGCAAAAAAAGAAAAGAAAAAACAAATTGAACAGTGAATTCAATATTTTGGCCAGCAGAGTAGTATAATAAATTGTCCTGAAACGGAACATTTGATCTAAAGCCCTGTATGGGAATCTTTAGTAAAACTTCCTTAGGGCCGGTTGTATGTCGCAAAGTAAATGCTTTTTACCACTAACACAGGGTAGATGGTAAATGGAGGGATTGGGATGGCTAATCAGATGCCAGCGACTGACAGTGCCTGGTATCTGATTGGCCATCCCAGTCCCTCCATTTACCATCTACCCTGTGTTAGTGGTAAAAAGCATTTACTTTTCGACCTACAACCGGCCCTTAGTCGCGTCTGGGAATAACTCAACGCTTTAGATTTTGAAAAGGAACGAAAGTGACGCAAGCTAAAAAGCAACGGAAGAGTGTTAAAGGCATCATATTCAAATATACCATAAGCATATATAAAAAAATTTTAATTGTCTGAATTTTAGCCCTTTTCCAACGCTCAAGACATATATCAGAATTTTTCCAAAATAATTTAAAACTTAGGGAAAGCGGTGTGTGTTTATAGTGTAACATTTTTAAATTATAATAGCTTGGAGTTGGTGGTGTTTCACAGTGAAACACAACTAACTCAATCTATTTTCTATTATAATTCCGAAAGAATATATAATACCTGCAGATCGATTTTAGCCAAAAATCCGATACTATAGACGATCTTGATTGTTAAAATTTGGATGTTTTGTTACACTATATATCATTTTTAAGATAATTCAACCAAAAATAAAAAGCTGCAGAAATCTCTTTTAATAAATTCAAAGGATTTCAAACAAGTATTTACACGGATAAAACTAAATCTGAATTTCAGTTAGCAAATGCATATGTGATATATACTTAAGGGAGAGTAAAAAGAGAGATTTATGTATAATAAAATTGTAAACATAAATTTTTTAAAATTTTTAGAAACTTTTTAAAATTTAAAATACTAGGTAGTTTTCACAAAAATATTTTTGTGAAACTTACCTAAAATTTTAAATTTTAAAAAGTTTCTAAAATTTTTTTTAAATTATCTTTACTTTATGTAAAATGTTTCACCAAGAACCCACATCATTCTCCAGTAAAAAAATATATATATATTATAATATTAATAACTTACTAATACATTCACTACCGTACAGAGAACGGTCAAGATGATAATTTTGGAAATCATTTTTGATGTATTTCAATAAGAATTTAATGTTCTAATGATGTAAAAACGTTATGGCAAAATGACTATATATAGTAAATCGGATAATGGATTTTAAAATAAGAAAAAAACGAGTAAATAACATTGAAAATACCAAATAATTAAAATGTTGATAAAAGATCTTAATCATATTTTAATATATATAATCGACATTGATTGCATAAGAGCAGTAGTCATTGCTATTAAATTAATGTGTATATATATATGTATGTATTAAAAAGAAATTCTATAATAAAAATATGTGAGTGGGGGCAAAAAGATTACCCGGAAATATTTATTTAACATTTAATTAATTGAAATATATAATATAACATATTTACATTAAACTCAAGAGGGATGTGGTGTCCTCCATTGACACTGAAAATAATAGAATATCCTGTTTGTGTTATTTTACTAGAAAATGGGGGATTGACAGATTTATGCAAACTCACTTCAATTTTAAAGTGCTCAAATTTATTTATACTTCACTTAAATAGACCAAAAGTATTTAGTTTTCATCTCTTCCAAATAAATCTCAGGGAAATAATTAAATTTAAAAACATAAGTATTAAGCTATCAGCTAGAAATATCACAGCAACCCTAGTAGTACAATGTTTCATACAATATAGTTACTATATAGTATGAAACATTGTGCTACTAGGGAAGCCTTATGTTCAAATCGGCCCAGTCTTTAACTTTTGATATTTGTCAATATTTTTTCTCAATTTTTCTATATTTTCAAAAATGATTGCGGATTTGTTAAATAAGCATCAGTAGTATCTAAGTCTTTCTAGTAACTAAATCTTTGAATCATGCAGTTTTAACGAATTTCCCAATTTTAAACCTGTTTAATGTGGTTAAAAAAATGATGATCAACGCTCTTTTAACATCAGTTTGTAATTTTAAAAATGTATAATATTATGGCCAATGTTCCCAAACTTTGCGCCGCAGCACCCGGCTGATTCGCGGCCTCTTCACAGGTGCTAAGCTTCCTAATTAATCTAATTAAAATAATTGTCCTAACTAGACAAAAAACAAAGTAAGAAAGTAAAAATTTATTTATTATTTATTTTTATCTCTTACTTACGATTGAACATATTTTACTTAGAGAAAATTTTAAATTCAAAAAGGCGCCGCGACTAGGAAAAGTCTGGGAATCCCTATATTATGCAATAAAAGTATTATGAGACAAATCATATTTGTTGAAAAAGTGACTGATGTCCTTTTAACAAATTCGCATTTATATTATATTAACATTTTTCTAGATATAAGTGAATATCACATGGTGTACACAAGTCTCGGCAGCCTTATTTTTTCTTTCATCAAAAATTTCCTTTTAATAATATTATAATTTATCTCTTTAAGGTAGTTGTTTGGCGACAATACCAGCAAAAAGTTAATGCTCAAGTATATAGAACAGTCAATAAGGATTCATAGTTCATAAGGCCAACACTTTTTGCTGTTTTTGTACCAAATCTAGCCAATCCCGTGCTCGTTTGAGAAATTTGGCAACATTGAAAGAGATTGAATATTTATTCATGACATTAAAATGACAGATAAAATGAATGATAAAATACATTTTAAAGGTCGATTTATTAATCAAAAAGTTCTAAATAAACGATTAAAAGCTGTTGCGGTAATGAATGAGGGAAAAAACGAAAAAAATGTGTACTAAGAGTGCTAATGTAGGTACCCGAATAATTGAAGTGGGCGAGTTGGCGAATAACCTAACCTGTTGTCACTGTCAGAAAGATATTTTATTAAAAAATATTGTTGATGAAAGGCGATTAGGTTTGAATTCTATTTTTTCAATAAAATGTCAAGATAGCTATACATTAACTCATGTCAGTACTGGAAAGAAACATACATTTTGGGTGGTTAGTTTTTGTATTTTTAAACTTCTAGGGGGTCCGCTGATTATGTGTACAAAATTTGGTTGAGTTTGCTAAAATGGCCTAGATTTCGCCCCCCCCCCCCCCCACCATTAATTTTGGCCCCAGAAAAAAATATTTTCATTATTATAGGTTTATTTTATTGTATATTTCATTTTTCTTGTTTTTTTTTTAGTTTGAAAAGATTATAATTTTAAATTTTAACCCCCCCCCTTAATTTTGGGTCGATATGCACCAAAATCTAACCAGCTCTTAATGTCAATGGACCAAAACTACGTGTGAAATTTGGTTTCGATATTCACACTAGTTTTTGAGCTAGCTCGTCCACAAAAATTTGGTAACGCACATACTAACTAACAGACTAGCAGACATTTTGAGAAAACAATTATTATTTCGAAAAAAAAGAAGAAAAAACGCTTATTTCATGCACGATCACAATACTTGACCATACACCCTGTATGGTAAAGTAAAAAATGATTAGCCATACCCTTATCCAGAAAAAAATTAAACTCATATACTTTAAAGAGTGAACTAATAATAATAAAAATAATAATATTTTCAAAAATTTCTATAAATATCGTTTTGTTATTTTTTAACAAATGTAATCAACGCCTACGTTACATCTTATGAAAATTATAATTTTGAAAAAATCTAGCGCATGCATCTTTCGCTGATTAAATAAATGCGCTGTTGCCAAAATGTTTTTAGTGAGAATTTTTTTATATACATTTTTCATTATTTATTCCTTATTATCTCAGAAACTGTGTTGTAACTATGAATGAACTTGTCTTAAAATATGTATTGGTTATTGTTTAATGTTGGTTTAGTTTTTTATAAAAATTGTACGAAGGGTTTCTTAATTATAATTAAATATGTATGTAAACTTTCCGATATCCCGTATAGTGCAATGCTAAAGAGCCTGAAAAAATCGATTTTTGAAATTAAATATCTCCGGAACTGTATTGTTCATCAATTTCGTTTTGCCACCAATCGATGCACAAGTATTTCAATAATAATATATCTAAATTTCAGAAAAATTCTACGAAAACGCATTTGGCGGAACAACTACCTTAATCTCCCTTATTTTAATAGCAAATATAGATCAATGGCGTGCGATCCATGGATGCTGTGGATCCTGCACATCCCCCAAATTCCAAAATATCAAGAGTAATTTCATCCGTGTTATATTTGAAAATTTGTAAAATTTAAAAAAATCTTTCAATAAATAGTTAGGTACTATACAACTAATTCATTTAAAGATTTATAAAATTTAAAATTTACGGAGCTATTTAAAGCTAGCAAATTTATTCCAGAATCATAAAGAGAAACAAAGACGTTGTCTTCTGCTTGATCCAAATAAACAAATAAACATACACACATATATTTATATCAAATATATATACAGGGTGATTCACGGTCGATGGCACGTTAAACGTTTATGGAAAACGGAAGGCAGAATTTTTCTGAAAATTTAGCACCTTACATTTTCGTAGCTGTTCTATCGATCTAAAATATTTGCAGCATTGCGACGTTTTCGGCTTCCATCGAAAAGTCGTAGCAACTTTTTTTTTAATAGAACACCCCGTATATTAACACGTTTTTAGTACGGCCCTTTTATAAAAACACTTTTTTTGTTATAATTACTTTCTTTATGTTATTGTCCTATACCTGCCTATCTCTATCGTTTTTCGAGATAAAAAATAATTTGTGTTAAATATGTTCCAAAACATGGCCCTAATTAAACTAAAATAAATTAGTGATCTCAATTCATGAAAAGTTGATATTTTGGTGGTAGTTTAGACACACTCCGAAGTATTTAATTTACGCCAAAAAACCGACTCCATATTATACAGGGCGTGCTAAGATTCCTATTATTTCCGTTATTCATAAAAGGGGTCAAAAGTTAGTTTTTTCAAATGAGACCCCCCTGTATATTACTCAAAAAATCGAAAGACGAAGAAAAATGCAAATATAAATAATAAATAGTTTATTGACGATGTTCAAAAAAATCTCCCAACATGATCGCAAATATTGATTATTCAAACGAAGTTCTTATAGTACAAAATAAATTATTTCATAAGAACTTCGTTTGAATAATCAATGTTTGGGATCATGTTGATAGATTTTTTTGAACACCGCCAATAAACTATTTATAAGTTACTTATAAATAGTCAACAAACTGACATAAGCTTGATATTGCCATGGTTAGTTGAAATTAAATTCATTAAAATGTAATTTTTCAGAAAAAAGCGGCTTTATTAAGAAAACTTGATGTTTTAGGTATAGGGACATGATATATTGTCTTAAAGCATTTTTCTTCGTCTTTCAATTTATTGAGTAATATACAGGGGGTCTTGTTTGAAAAAACTAAACTTTGACCCCTTTTATGAATAACGGAAATAATAGGAATCTTAGCACGCCCTGTATAATATGGAGTCGTTTTTTTGGCGTGAATTAAATACTTCGGGTGTGTCTAGACTACCACCAAAATATCAACTTTTCATGAATTGAAATCACTAATTTATTTTAGTTTAATTAGGCCATGTTTTGGACCATATTTAACACAAATTATTTTTTATCTCGAAAACGATAGAGATAGGCAGGTATAGGACAATAACGTAAAAGAAAGTAATTATAACAAAAAAGTATTATAATAAAAGGGCCATTCTAAAAACGTGTTAATATACGGGGTGTTCTATTTAAAAAAAATAAAGTTGCTTCGACTTTTCGATGGAAGCAGAAACGTCGCAATGCTGAAAATATTTTAGATCGATAGAACAGGTAAGAAAATGTAAGTTGCTAAATTTTCAGAAAAATCCTGCCTTCCGTTTTCCATAAACGTCTAACGTGCCATCGACCCTGAATCACCCTGCATAACGAGTATCCTTTTGGTCTGAGTGGAAAAGGCCATTCCTAGAATAATAGAAATTAAGAAATTAATATCTAATAGTCTGAAACAGGCCTGGAATTGTATTTGGCTTGCAATGCCTTCTTAGCTCTAAACAAAGAGAAATGATTATTCTATCCACGCTCTTTGTAGTTATTTTCATCGATCAGATTCTAATGAAAGAATCGCTCACCCGCACATTAAATAATAAAAAAGTGTAAAAGTTTTCAAGACTCGTTACAATAGAGCTGCCCTAGGAATTATTAATAAACTTATATATAAATTTTTAAACTTGTTATAAGGAAATAAGTACTATATCTTTTATATATAATTTAATTAATAGACAAAAATAATCAAAATAATTATATATAAATTGTTTATTTATGGCTATACTAAAATATAACACCCTGTTCTCAATAGAATAATTTAAAAAAATATTTTCTTCCTTTTGAACCAGATATTGCAAAATCTAATCTGTACGTACTATCTATTAATACAAACGAACTTTTTGACTTTGCGTTCTTGGTTTATCGTGGGTATCGGAATTCAGACACACAAAGAGAAAAAATCATATAGTTGGAAAATATTTTTCTCCGCGTTTCAGAAATTTTAAAGCACAATTAGCAAATATTTATTTTTATGCTTGATTTAATACATTTATTTGCATTATGCCTTTCTACGAGCGGGTCACTCTGTTTTCAACTATAAAAAGAATTGAAACATCACCAGAAGAAGATGAAGTGAATATAGATTATCCGATCTGTTTAAATATCAATTGATAAAAAATCTAATGTTCAATTTGAAAAAAATGACAAAAATTCTATGATGCGTTTATCGATAAATTTCACAAAGGAGCGAAGAATAAAATAACATGAAAAAATGAAGGTCTATTTTTTGGACAGCATCCTCTGGTTGAAAAGTCACCGCTCTCCACTGATAGAGATATTTATGCAACAGGTGCAAACCCGAAGTATAAACCGTATTACATACATCGGGAAAATTGTCCAAGAAAGTCGTTTTTTTCGACCACACATCAAGTACACTAACACTTTTTAGGCAAATTTTGAGAAAATAGTTTTTTCTATAATCATGCAAAATACTTAAAACATTATTTATGTTCTGAATTTATGATGAGAGGTTAAATTAAAATAAACGAAAATAATAAAACTTAATGAAAGTTGTTAACTAATTCATGGTAGCATGCAATTAAGTTTTTAGTACTAGAGCATTAAAGAATCCCATTTTGAGGTCAAAATTATTAAATAATGGTCTACATTTTGCATGATATCATAGAAAAGAAAATTTTTAAATTAAAAAATGATCCTCACAATAAAGTGATTTTTATATTTCATGCAAATTATTATACCTTCCATAAATTGTAAATATTTTTTAAATTTTATATCACAGTTTCACATAAATCTTAGACGTATAAATGAATATTTAGTCCAATGACGAGTGCATGGTGTATGGTAAGATACAGATTAATTTTAAAAATTTGGATGCCTATCAGTTGATTATAATAATATTTTGAAGTAAACTGTTCGGGATTTGGAATGTTTTAAAAAAGAAATCGAGCAGAATAGATTGTGTTTGGGTACAGATTTACTTACGCTCTAGCTGTGCTATTTAATAGATTTAGCAGTGTAAAATATCTCTCGCACTGCACGCAAGTGACTCTCATCTATCTAATAAGCACCTTATACGTATAGACATTATTTTACTTCAAAAACCGGAATTACACATCTCGTTTAGGAATAGGACATTCTCCAAATGAGCAAAAGCCCCATTATTGCCCTCAGTTAGTTAAATGATTAAAAGGATCAATGTGAAAATTCATAAAATAAATTTTCCTTTCCATTAGTCAATCGTTCTTATTGTATAGAATATTTTGGCCTTCATAATCTCCAAAATATTTAACAAAATACACATTATTAGGGTTGCATTTAAAAAGTAAAATAGAACCCTATAGTAGTAAAGTAAAAAGCTTAAAACTCAGATAATAAATGCATTTATTATGCCACAAAACAAAAATTGTATTAAAATTTTAATCGAATGATTATTTTGGTAAAGAATAAAATTTTATGTGGGGTCAAAAATAAAAAAATAAATATTTTTTATTACCTATATTAGTTGTTTAAGGTATTTCTGTAAAGATTTCTTTAAGGAGAATTAGGTTTATTTTTTTGAATTTATTTTTATTTAAATTAAGAGTGTACTATAAAGGGATCATTTTTGGTGATTTGTATTCGAGCTCGATTTCTATTAAATACTTAAATTAAAATTATGAAAAATTCTACAAATTTTTTTCATTTCCTCCTTATCAGCGAAAAATAAAAACGAATTTGATATCACAAGTATTTTGAAAGATATAAACCTTTTGGCTTACACGCGTCACATTCAAAGGAAAAAATTGTCCCGGGCCGCAGATAAACCTAAACTAATTCTACCGATTTTGTTGATCAAAAAAGATAGTTGATAATATTAAAAAAAAATTACTCATTGCTAAAATAAATATCTTTTATAAAAAAGAAATCTTTAAACAAAAAATTGTCTTACGAATTTGAAGCTTTTTGGTAGGTTTTTATTAATTCTTTTTTTATCTCTTTTGGGGAGGGGGTTCGTTAACTCTTCTTTCCATTTAGAGATAGGAAAAAGCAAGGGTTGGTTTTGAAATTAGGCTGGAATAAGGAAATCTCTGATTGCTAAGGTAATTATTTTGTTTATTTTAAAATTTTTTTTTTTTTTTTTTTTTTTTTGGGCTTTTCGGCCTTTTTAGCCATAAGCCACTTTACGATACTATATATTTATTTTTCAAATTTGTCTCTACTCCCGGGGTCAGATTTTAGCTGGATGCCTCGAGTCGGATTCGAACCCGGGTCCCCTGGTTAGCTCGCTGTCATGCTACCGCCTAGCCTATCTGACCCCCCATTTTTAAATTTTTAATGAGAAAAAATTTATCTCAATATTCTTTTTATTGATATTATCAATGAAGTAAGCAAAGAAATTCAGACTCGAATATTGAAAGGAAACCGTTGTGCGCCGGCCTTAATTATTCTGCTCAAAAATAAAATTCTCTCAATAAAACTTAAACTTAAAATATACAATGCATTAGAATTAGAAAAATGGTGAAACAACATCAATATTAGAATGATTTATATTTGTTATACCAAGCGCGGGCCGCAAAATATGGTGTGCTGAGCCGCATGCGGCCCGCGGGCCGAAGGTTGAACACCCTTGATGTAGCTACAATAAAGGGTCATTTCAGGTGATTTGTGTTCGAGCTCAATTTCAAATAAATACTTAAATTAAAATTATGGAGGCCCAGTTGATTATATAAATATTTTGAAATAAACTGTTCGGGATTTGGAATTTTCTCCCACTTTTCGCAGCAACTGAGTGCCGTATTCGCCAATAATTCGTTGTGTTCCAAGTGTTCAATCCTCTCTGGTTTATTGACTTTGGGGATATGTCGAGTCACTTCTCTACACCGATAAGCCAGAGACGATTGAACACTTGGACTCCACATTCGGCGAATTATTGGCGAAATACGGGCGCAATTCCTGCGGAAAGTGTGGAAAAATTGAAAATCTAGATTGGGCCATCTACGCGACAGCTCTGGCGGCCACATGGCTGAAATCATATTCAACCATTAATGGAATAAAATTATCTTTCCAATAAAGCCAGTTTCATTGATATTAAAAATATTTTTCTTTGTTTTATTTTAATTTAAAGTTCTGAAACTCTAAAAAAACAACCTTATATTTTGAAAGATACAAACGTTTTTCTTTTTCAAAATGGGCTCTTTTCTCGACCAGACCACAGAAAAAATTGGTCGATCCTGGCGGTATTACAACCTAAAATTCGAAAAACAATCTGGTTATCAGACAGACTCTTCTTTGAAATTTTACAAATTTATATATTTAGTTTTATACCTAGTTTCAGTCTAGCGATTTTTTATAGCCTGTACCTGAATGAGGAGATTTATAATTAGCTACCCTATGAACAAAATTATTAATTTAAAAAATGCCTTTTGTTGATTAATGAAATACTATTATGCAAAGACAATTAAATTCACTTTGTAGGTCAGAAATTTTATCAGAATTTGAAAATTCTGTGGCTGCAAATGAATAATACAATATATTTGGTCTTGTCCAATAAATAATTACAATTAATTATGTGTGATTTAAATAAAAATTCAAATCTTAATCAAATTAATCACAAAAATAAAAGCTTCAACAGCTTCATTACTAATAAATATTTCTATGTTTTATTTGTTTTGAATATCATCTTCTTAATAGTAATAAGATAGTGCTGGACCACTTCAATACCTTTGTCCCCATGACTTTAGGAACTGGAACTCTCTCCCGGCCTCCCTATTTCTCGTGGAGCTTGAAGTTTGATTTATTAGATCGTTTATATATATTAGTAAGAGCATGGGGGAGAATACTGAGCCTTGGGGAACTCCAGTATTTGTAGATATAGATTCCATTGACCACAATTTTAATAGTACCATTTGCGAGAAAGCTTTCCATGGAAACCATTTGCGAAGCTTGAAGCCAGTTTGGCAAGAAATTTTTTGGTCAAAATTCATTTGTATTCAAAAATTTGTTCTAAATTTAATAGAGAAAAATGTATCACAATTAAAAATTTTATCTTTATTTTCTATTACAACAAAAAAAACTTCGAATTTCCTTGTCTATGATCGTTACTTAATATTAGATTTGCAATCTAAAGCGGCAAATGCGCTATTTATTATATCCTTCCGCTAAATTTAGAAAGCTCTTTTCTGAACAATAAATATTTACATTTCTATTTACCTCGTTCAAGTCGGGAAATAATATTCTCCACTGTTCTTTTCCTTTAAATCCTCCTCTACTATATATTATTCTATTTGAAAGAAATACTTGATTTAACGTTCTCGCTTCTCACTACTATTCATCCTCTTCTTTTTCTTTTACCTCACTCAGCCCTTTTTTTTCGTTTTGGTTGTATATAGAGATGAAAAAGGAATGAAACTTGTAGGCTGAGTAAATTTTTTGGCATCTAGCAATGCCTTTGTCAATTTATCATTCAGCTTTTGGCACGATTGCCAACTACTTGACTCAGTTATTTGCACAACTCTATTTTATTTATTTAATTTTTTTAGATTCTACGATGGTCCATAACAGTGCCGGATTTACCTCCACTGGAACCCCGTGCGAGAATTCTCCGAGGCAGCAGAGGCGCTACCAATATGGCACATAATATGTTTTAATGAAATGCAATATTAAATTTAAAATATAGAATATACGTTTGTAATTTTGTAGTAAAACTAGCATGTGAACAGTGAACAGTATAATTTTGTATTTAAATACAAAAAAGGTTTGGTGAAAAGAGCCCCTTTTAGACGAGGGCCCCTGTGCACCGCACGGAATAGCCGTCGCTAAATCCAGTACTCGTCCATAATAATAATAATTTTCAGCTGTGCCATAGTGTTATATTTTATAAATTTAAAAAGCTTTAACATTCCCCAAACATTAAAAAATATAAATATAAGCTGTAAAAATACAATACAAATAAAAAAAAAAATTTGAATGTGAAATTTATATTTAATAAATTTTTATCATATGTAAATAATCTTCAATTGTGATTAAAAAAAATAAGCTGCGCAAAATCTAAATCTATGAATCCTATTATTATTTTGAAGATATAAATTATTTTAAAATAATGATATCAACTACAACAATCTACTATAGTTTTAGAAGTCTGACCCCCCCACCCCATCATCCATTCTAATTACGCTGATACTTTTAAAAATACCATATGCCGGGACTTGAAAAAAAGATTATAAAATTAAATAATTTAAGGTATTACGTAATCAAATTTATTAAAAATGCAAATCAAATTTTCGTGAGAGTAAATGCACAAGGTGGGAGAAAATATGGTACATAGAAGTAGTCGCGGTAGGGCGAGCGCACAACCCAAATCGTTCTCGCCCTACCGTTTGCCCAACCTGCAAATTTGAGAATTTGAGCAAAACAATATTGAAAAATTAGTAAAAGGTAAACCACTATAACATTATGTGTAATAATCTTTATACTATTATTATTAAAGATGTTTCACCTTGCACCAACACTACAATCTCTATTATGTAAAATAATCATTTCATTATTTCTAAAAAAAAACTTTGAAATAGTGTCAATAGATTTTTTATCTATTTTTTTAATTGTAGTTTGAATTTCACAAAGGCAAAATATTTAAATTAGGCAGTGACCCAGCCAAGTTCTATTCGGGCGGGGGTGCGTGCACTGCCAGACAACCCTTTAAATGAAACAACTCAGGCCATTTTGACGCATCTGTAACTTCGTACTGGAAACCTCTACATGACTGAAATTTTTTCCACAATACTGGTCCATAAGCTTAACTAAATTTTTCATTTTTATATTGTTTATACCGTCCAAGTTACAAAAAGCCAAAGATAGGCTTTTTCGTCACTCACTCACTCAATGACTCATTGAAATTCTAGAGTACTTCCGCTGATCCTAGAAACCTGAAATTTGGCATGCTGGTAGAGTTTGGGTACAATTAATGGGAAAAATCCAAAAAACGAGTCTTCCTTCTTCAGGACCTAAAATGAAGGGGTAAAAATTCAATGAACTTAGAAAGCTAAAAAATTTGGCATGCTGGTAAAGATTTGCACATTAATTAAAGAGGAATTTGAAACACCGAAACTTCACTTCTTCGGGGTCCGAAATGAAGGGGTGAAATTTATAGGCTAAATGAACATATAGTAAAAATACAATGACTCTAGAATGATGAAATTTGGCATACTGATAAAGAAGAAAATCGAAAAATGAAACGTTTCCTTCCTCAGCATCTTAAATGAAGGAGTGAAGTTTATAATCTAAATTCTTATCAAGTAAAAATTCAAAACCAATAAAATGATAAAATTTGGCATGTTAGGAAATTTTGGAGCATAAAGGATGAAATCGAAAAACTACAACTTTCCCTTCTTTAGCATCTAAAATGAAGGAGTGAAACTTATGAATTAACTAATAGTGAAAATTCAACGACACTAGAATGTTATAATTTGACATAGTGTAAAAACTAGAATCACTATTAAAGTGAGAAATCGAAAAAGATCTTCATCATCCTTTAAAATAAAGGCGTGAATTTTGCAGGTTAAATTCCCATCTAACTTACAAAAAGAAGTGAAATCTCAATAAAATCACATGTGTAAAAAAAGTAAAAAGACCAAGTTCGATTAATAAAAACCGTTTGCCAAAAAAAGTAGTGATATCTAATGTGCTGCCAAGTTCAACATCATCCATTTATTAAATGGGTCGAGAATATAGTAACTTCAATTAAAACGCATATTTTTCATTTCACATGTCCAATGTCCATCTATATTTATTTATTTCACATTTTAGCTGAAATTATTTTCCTAAAACTTGGCTTTTACACATTGTTATGTATGTAACTAATTATGTTACTATGGTAACATAATTCGTGAGATCATAATAAGAGAGGATAGTAGGGGTAAAAGGGAGAGGTGGAGACCCTATCAAACAATAATATTAAAAATTTAATGCGTAAAAGCCAAGTTTTAGGAAAATAATTTCAACTAAAAATGTGAAATCAATAAATATAGATGGACATGTGAAATGAAAAACATGCGTTTTAATTGAAGTTACTATATTCTCGACTCCATTTAATAAATAAATGGATGATGTTGAACTTGACAGCACATTAGATCTCACTACTTTTTTGGCAAACGGTTTTTTTTAATCGAACTTGGCCTTTTTTTACACATCGGTTTTTGTTGAGATCTGTATTACCTGAATTAATGCACATTTTTACTGCCCACTCTTCAAATTTTTCTGCCGGGCATCGCCCAACTTAAAAGAAAAAGCTAAGTTGACGCCACCACTGTACATTGATGACATTTTTATTTAATATATTTATCCTTGTTTTGTTTTGATTTTTTTTAATTTTTTACAATGACAAAAAGAAGAATTAATGTAATTATTTCAACGTTGACATAATTATACTAATTTTATCCTATTTCCCCCTCTTAAACTCTTCTTATTTCCTTTTCTCTCTCGTTTTACTCTTTTCTACTATCTTTTTGCAATTACATTTCGTTGTTTGTCCATTTAATTATAAAATAATGTCAAGACTGTTAAGCGCAAAGTGCCAGAACGAATGAGACTCTTGGCTCTTGAATGAAGGAGATTGTCTCTTGATCTTTTTGCTTTTTTGATGTGGCTCCTTATCTTTTTTTGGAAAAGTTCACTCAGGAATCAGGGCTTAAAAGATTGTCAAGAAACGTTAAGCATCAAAAAAATTAAAGAATTTGATCTGTTATTAATATTTTTGAAATAAATAATGAAGTATTAGATTAGTTGGAAATACCTATAACTAAAGATAAAAGTAAATAAATATTATATGCGATATTCATTTACTATGAGTTAAGATTTCTAGGTCACTTGTTTCACATTAAAATTGAAAAAATAAAACATGTACCTAAATTTTTTCAATATAATATATTTTGAGCTGTAAGCTCATCTTCAGGAAAGTATAGAATTATAACTAATACAAAATTCGAATTCAAAGGTATTTACAGATTTAATGAACAAGAGAGAAATTGTTTTCATTGTTTAAATTATTTTAAGGGATAATCTTTTTTTTGAGATAGACTATTGTTCAGTGAAAATTTGGGTAGGGTAGGCTCTATTGACCTATGGATAAATAAAGAAAAAATTAGAAGTACCTTGGTTATTATCTATAGGCTAGGAATGTATTTTTGGGGCTTTGTTATTAAAAGGTCGATTATAATATTTTTCTTTAAATCGAGTTGATTATTGATAACATTTTCATTATTCGACAGGGCATATTTTATTTCAGTGGACCTGAGAAGATCCAATCTTAATCCTTTTCTTTCGAAATTAATTGGGGTTGGATTAGTGTGTGATGGTGAGTGGTCTAAGGAATATAGATGATTAGCAAATGCGGAAGTGGAATCTGAATTTGTGAGTTGATTTCTTATTAATTGTCTGAGAGAATCTACGTGTTCTTCTTTATGCCGTTTTTGAAAGATAGTCCAGTTTGACTAATATAAATTGCATCGCAATCGTTACAATTTAATTTTTATACACCAGATATTTTTTTTAATGTGAAACAAGTGACCTAGAAATCTTAACTCATAGTAAATTAATATTGCATATAATATTTATTTACTTTTATCTTTATTAAAGATGTTTCACCTTGAACCAACACCACTATCTCTATTAATTATACGTATATCTTTTTAATTATTTTAGGAATATAGTTTTTCAGGTACACCAACTGACATTATGATTCCCCTGCAAAAATTTATACAATTTAATAAAATTAAGTCCAATTCTTATTATCTAATTAAATAAAAAAATATTAGAATATTAGTTTTTGTTAATATAAAAACACATATTTAATCGATTAACTAACGTTTTTGTTTATTTTTGCCTCAATTCACTAATCTACATATTATATTTAAAAAATTTTATATGAATCATTTCAAGGGCGATTGTGCTAAGATCAGAGGGGTAGATACGGGGGTATTGGGGTCAGAAACACCACTCCCAAGAGCAGGGCTCATGGAATGAATAACGGCAACGACAAACCGTATCTTATGGCAAACTAAATAAATTAAATATATTTTATATGTTCAATCAAAATTATGTTCTTTTTTAATTTCTTGAAGTATCTATTTGATTCTTCTTCTTCGAGTGCCATACCCGGAACGGGTGTCGGCGCCTCTCCACATATACCTGTGCTGAGTGTGTTTAGTTGTTTTACACAGATATGCGAGACCTAATTTTTAACGCCGGTTCCGAACGGCTAATTTGGAGAGGTCACTTGGCAATTATACTCTTGGTAGGTTGCCATTACTTTCCAAGAGGAGGCGACTGCAAATATCTATCTGCCGAGACTCGGTCTCGAACCAGCGATCTCAGAGTCAGTGACCCAACACTTTAGCCACTGACCCACAGTCGCCTTATCTATTTGATTACTGGTAATATATAAGTTTTAATATAGCTATATAATATTTTAATGTGAAATATATTAATATTTCTGAATAAAATTCTAATTTGAGTTGGGCCTAATAAATTATATAAAATTGGTTTGATTCTATTAGGCAAAAAGTTTTGGAAAAATTACTTGATTCAAAAGAAGAAAATGCCATACATGTCTGATCTGCTCCGAAGGAGCCGAACACTGAACATTATTTTAAATTAAATTAAATTAGAGAACAAAGAAAATATTTTTTATTATAGACAAAAGAATCAGCCAGGATTCGAACTCATTTAATTTAACCTCCTCGTTGTGATTGCGCCCCGGGGTAACGAAAAATAATTTTCGACCGGTTTGTGATCGATTGGGAGGCGTTTGAATATAGTTTAATGATTTTAAATAATCAACAGTATTTTAAATTAATCGATTTCAGAGATGATATCATGAAGCAAGTGTAAATTGATTGTCAATTAGAAATTAAAATAATTCTTAAAACTATTTTTTAAAACGAATTAAGACAAATATACTTTTCCCTTCGTCGAATAGAAATTACACTGCTCGACAAAAATTAAACTAAAATTTCTCCCCGTAAACCTAACAATGGATTACAGTAGAGTTTTATACTCTGATTATAATGCAATTTCCCGATTTTTTACAACACGTCACAGTTTTGAGATATTATCGATCAAAATGACGAAAAAGGCCATTTTGACCTATTTTTGAGTCCCATTAAATATTAAACAGCAATATTTGAAATCAAAATATTTTATTGACGTAATAGAAAACAGCATTTTCTTTGATTTTCAAATCATCACTTGTTTTTAGCTCAATTAGACCTCGAGTTATAACTAAAAAACTAAGACCTTATGTTTTTATCTATGTTTATTATCCTTTAAAATCACGTAGTTTTAGTTGTTTAGTTTTAACTCGAGTTCTAATTGAGCTAAAAACAAGTGGTAATTTGAAAATCAAAGAGGAAGCTGTTTTCTATTTGGTCAACAAAATATTTTGATTTCAAATATTGCTGTTTAATATTTAATGGGACTCGAAAATAGGTCAAAATGGCCTTTTTCGTCATTTTGACCGATAATATCTCAAAACTCTAACGTGTTGCAAAAAATCGGGAAATTGCATGATATAAAACTCCACTGGAATCCATTGTTAGATTTACGGGAGAAATTTTTGTTGATCAGTGTTATCATAAATAGTTAGCTATACACGAGGGGTGAACATCATCCGAATATCGTGTACACCTACTTCATTCACTTCCACTTTCATTTCCAAGTAGAAAACAATAGATGCAGGGGCATTTTCTAATGAAATCCAAAATAATTCCACATAATTCCAAAGACGGCGTACACCTAATTCCAATCGCGGTTCATCCATCGTTTATACATAATAATTATTATTAAATTCTGAGTTTTGAAGCATTTGGAACATATCACTTTTTTTAATCTTAAGAATGTAAGAAGGTACTACATACACTACAACATAGAATTTATTCTCAAATCTTAAGCTTATATTATTTTTAAATAATAAATAGGCTGTGATTAAACTAGCCAAAAACGATGAATCTCAGCTAGCTTACAAACTAAGGTTTAAAACAATAATGTAATAATTTACAAATCAATTGTTTACTTAATTACCAAAATACATTATTAATCTTGTTGTATGAAAATACAAGTAAAATCTTAAGAAACCAAAAATATATACTTTTATATTTAAATAATTATAATTTATTTATAATTTTGATTAATATAAAATGGCATTTGGAAAGTATTACCGTAACCCAATCTTTCGGTTCTAGGTAAATGCCTAAGCTATAATTATATATTATTTAATTCTATTTTCTTCTGTATTTCTGCATATATCTAGAAAACAAACCAATAAATAAAAATTAAAATACCAATGTTTGAATTTAAATAAAAATATTTCTCACCTAGTTCTCCACATTTAGGACAATCCTAGATTAACAATAAAAATCAATATTAAACAAACAGAAAAAACACTTTGTTATCTCAAATTACTATTTTCATTTATTTAATTATTTATATATTATACGAACTCAGAACTAAAAGAAGTGATTTTTTAAAGAATTGAAAATTGTTAAAATTTGATATTGTATTGCTTTCTTAATGACATACATACTTGTACAATGGCGTAACTATAAGGAGGGTAAGCTGGCAAAATGCTAGGAGCGATTCATGATTAGATGATCTTAAGGCAGTTAACAATATATATATATATATATATATATATATATATATATATATATATATATATATATATTTTTAATTCGAACAATGGTAGAAAGAGCAGATCAGAAGTGAAGATAGAGCACCTTTAGGTAAGTCAAGACAAACCCTTGCATTACAGAAAAGAAGAGAGAGATCAAGGGTAGGGAGAAGATGTGCTTCTGCATCCGAATCTTGAAGAACTCAGATTGTAAGAAGTTCCAGTCTTTTTCATTATTTCATATTTTCTAACACTCACTGAGCTTTGCTTTAATAAACAATAATGATGGACTACCTATTTCTCTTAGTAAACAATAAATAATTTGTGCTAAGATTGTTCATTTCAATATGGTATGAAGTTTTAGGACGATAGAGTCAAAAACAGCCAAACAAATATCTTTTTTCTTTTTATAATATTAGTATAGATTTATTAAATTCATTTTTTCTCTAATTCGCAGCAAATTTTTTTTTAATATTTCTAATACCTACATATAAATTTTTAGTTATATTTAAACTTTAAAAAACCACATATTATAGTAGGTAAAATCTTATCTTTCTTATTATATTAAATGAGCAAAGTTTGTATATATATATTATATAGTCGGGTTCTCGAAAACGGCTCTAACAATTTGGACGAAATTCACTGGTTAGGAGGGTTTTGTGTTGGACATTCGATCTGCCACGGTCTCAGCTTCGGCTAAGTTGTTTTGATGGGTTTTTTGTTAATTGAAACAATTATTCACAGGTGGTTATCTCGATAAAAATGTTTATTTACATTTTTATTCAATTTCCTTTTAATAAATGATTGGTTTTTTAATTTTATATCCCACAATAAGATTATTACAATTATTATTATATATTCAAAATTGAGCAATTTAATTGACTCTATAGGACCTAACGCTCATCTTTCATCATAGCATCATCATTTTTCTCTAGATTCTTTACTTTCTTTTATAAATAACGGCAAAGAGGTTTTTTATTTCATCAATTTTTCCTCTTATTACAAACACGGACTAAAAACATTATCGCAACCCGAGAAGATCAAGGACAGTCGATGGTGGGGAAGTAATCTCCGAAGTCGAAGCTCAAAAAAATGTATACGTTAATCCATGTAAAATAATTAGTTCAATAAAATTTATTATTATTATTATTATTATTATTTAATTGATTAAAAATCGAGTTATAAATCCCACAAATATTAATTTGACAATTTAATTGATGAACTCAAAAATTGTTATTTAATTAAAAAAAATAATGATATCGTATTTATTTATATACCTATATACACATTATCTGTGGACCACTGAAGGCTAGAAATGCAAAAACTGGGTGCGTGGGCGAGGGTAGATGTGGGGTTGCAGGAGGTGGGGTTCAATGGTGGGGGGCCGGAGGGAGATACGGGGATTCGGGGGCTGAGTGGGGGTGTAGGTGTGGGGTGGGAGGGCGCAGAGGTGGGGTGAAGTGATGGGGGTCCGGGGGGCGAGGGGGTCGGGGATTAATATATAGCTATTAACTGAAGCAAAAATTTACCGAACATCACTCGGTGGCCAGGTACTATATTAGTAAGAGCAGGGCGCACTTAAAGCATGGTCTTTATGGGCTACAGCCTAGGGAACCATTCATGCTTCTCGGTCAAACAAAATAGATATAAATAAAAACACTATAAATTAAAAATTTAAGAAAAAATAAATTTTATAGTCTCTAGATAAAGTTTAAATCGTAGATTTGCATTTAGAATAGAATATCAAATATCATTGTTTTAAAAGGGGAGTTCCCCAAACAATTTTAGCCCAGGGTTCACAAAGTTAACGGCTAGTCCAATAGCCCCTGAGCAAGAGAAAGATTGATAGGGGATTTTGTCAAATCTAGATCATTTGATTTCCTGGTCAGTCGCCTCCTCTATTTCCCCTATAATATTCCGACCGCCACGGCGTTTGTTTTGACAAGATAAATTCAACAGCCTCCTTAAAGCTTCATTTGCACGAAACCCATTATTTTAAAATATATAACACTTTTTCGCGATCAAATAATACAAAAAATTGAACAAATTTCGCCAACTCGTTCAGCTCGATGATATTTTTATCTAGTTGGAACTCCATTCCGGAACTTACAATCTTTAATCATTCAATATAACCTCGTTTTTTACCTACCACTCAATCTCTGTAATTTCTTGCATTTTCTCCTTTTCGGGATGCACGGACAGAGTATGCAACTTCTTGATCTAATAACTTCATTTTTTGTATCAATTTCATTAAAAAAAGATAGACTCTCTAAAGATGAGATGTTTTTCTAAGGAAGCTGAAATAATTTCCACATACTATAGGGATGAAACCCAATGAAATTCGACAGGGACTCATAATTAAAATCAATCGTTACGCCACGTATAAAAATCAGTTAAAAATCAAATAAAGATCAACATAAACTCCCATAAACCTATAATATCTATAAAACAATTTCATTTCTCTAGTTATAAGTTCTAAGTCCTTCATTTAATTTAAATTTATTTTTAAGTTACCTTCTAGTAAATTAGTAATGACACATTCATGAAAATACGCCACCCATTTGGAACAATAATCTCCCATTGCTGGAAAACAAACAAAACAAACTCAATTATTTCAATTTTGCATATATCTATATATAGATATAAATTTATAAAATCCATCCGTTGTCCTTCTAAGGGGATGTTTGTGTGAGAGATTTTGACTAACTTCCTGATAAGCCAAAAGGCTTAAATTTTGCACAACTATTATATATAACTCAATAATATATAAAGCTAAAATATCACCGCTCAAATAAACAAAACGGCTAAATGTTGTCGAGTATTTTTATTTTTTATTTTTTGAACAAAATATCGTTGTTACAATAAAAAACATCACACGAGAAGTAAAATTGAGACTTTTCAAGTTTATTTTGCCGTGAAATCTAACGAGCTTAATTATAAATATATGTTAATAAAGTCTAACAATAGTATTTTAAATATATTATATATTTATAGAAATAAAGTTTCGATTTGTAATTATTCTCATACTGATTGTTACATGGCCAGCATGTTATGTTCTAAAAGTGGATAACATTTTACTTTGAAATAATATATATCGCTAGCACTTAACATGTTCATGTTCACTCTTACTAATGAAGTATTCGACTTAATGCACTCTCACCTAGGGTGACCAGATATTGTCAAAGTAGGACATTTGAAGTTTTATAACGGATCCCAGTAAGACATTTGACAACCCAGCTTAAAACAATAAAAATCGGTAGTAAAAAAATCACAAAACACTAACAATTGATAAATATATAATTTTAAATTGATATAGGATGATTACTACTCTTGTTGTTTTAAATAACAGTCTTTGTTGCAATTGTACCCATTATTTTATATAAAAATATGAAAAAAGTTTATTGTTATTATTAATTACTACATATACTAAATTGTGAAAGTAGGACATTACTGTTAGGCGTTAGAACGTAGGACAAATTATTTAATTGTAGGACAGGTGGTCAATCTATTCTTAACACACTCGGGCGTACTGTTCATGCGAACATTGCAATTTCTCAGCAGAAATAACAAGTGCGCATGCTCAGTACGCAGGAGTGTAGTGAAAGTGATTTGAGTCGAATACGCTAATAGAGCCCCGTGAACTAAAGGTTTTTTTATTAATATTCTAATTTCTCTGACTAGGGACAATCCTCATTATTTTTGTACAATATTAATAAATGGCTTGAGACAGCTTAAGGGCATATTCATTCACCTTCTGATTCGCTTTTTCTATTTTCATAACAATCTTTGACACTTCTGTCAATTAAATCTTCCCAACATTCTAAATTTATATCTTGTTTCAAATCTTTTTTGTATTTTTCAATTGAAATTTCATTAGACTCGATCTAAAACAAAAACAATAATATTTTGTACTTAATTGAGTGCAATTTGATTTTTTTACATGGGTTAAAATAAATTGCTGCCACATACCCAACCATTGGCATGAAATAGATCTTTGTAAAAACATTCCGCCTAGAATTAAAAAAAAAGTTAATAAAAGATTTTATATTGAGCCCAATAGTCATCATAGCTTCTTCTTCATGTGCTCAAATAATAATATAACAACGGCAGACTTAATTCTCACCTTATCTGAAAAATAAAAATAAATTAATTTGAAACCTACCAAGTATTTTTTATTCAATAATTTTAATAAAAAGAAATATTAAATAAGAATAAGCAAAGCGGGATCCTCTGGCTAGTTCATTTGAAGAGCAGTGCATAAGCTTAGGTAAAGTTACGATTTTTTGGCTAACTCACAAATATTTTTTATCATATAGGTACTTATAGAAAATATATAATCTTCATGCCAATACATAGACACATATGATAGAAATGAGTTTCCTTGACCAGCCTTGCATTATTCAAAGCTGGTGGCATGGGGCAGGGGATTTATATGTTATGATGTTAATATTATATTACTGTATTTTTGTATATATATTACATCTTTGTATAAATTGTGAATTTTTATGTTAGTTTTTTTTCTCTTTTGAATTTACAGAATGCATTACACAGTACATTATATTTTTATAAATAATAAATAAATAATAAACCACATTCAAGAAAATATGGATAATATGGATTTGCTGACAATATAACTTATAGAAGCCTTTAATTGTCTTTTTTCAGAACTAGTAAACTATGAGAAAGCATTTGAGATATTCGCTCTCCATTTGATATTGATACTTCCACTGTCTCAGAAACCTTACAAATGGAATTAATCGAAAATGCAAATAAATGCAATAAAATATTGAACTAAAAAATTTGGTTTTGATATTCACACTAGTTTTTAAGCTAGCTCTTTCACAAAAATTTGGTAACGCACAGGCTAACTGACAGACATTTTGACAAAACAATTATTATCTAGAAAAATATAATTTTTTCGATGTTCATTTATTAGGGCTTTTTTATAGACCGAAATGCTATGGTTTTGCTCAATTTTTTTAATCAAAATATTTTAAGCCATTTTTTATATATTCCGAAAAAAGAAGCAAAAAACCACTTTTTCATGCACGATTACAATACTTGACCATACTCAAAAAAATCTCCAATATCAGACGTTTTGCTCAAAAAATTATTAGTGTCTTTGGATCTAGATTCATTTGGGAAGCTTTTTTTTCTAAAATGAAATAAAACAAAATCAAAAAATAACTTCGGTAATGGAATGCCTTTTCGAGACCCATAGGGACTGCATTTTCTTGATGCACCTCTTCATGTATTCATTAAAAAATATACATATATATATATATATATATCAACGTACGTACCTAAATGAGATGTGATACTTTTATTCAAATCATATCTAACTAGTACTTCATATACTTCTTGAATTTCTTCCAGGGTCCATGTAGCTGTATTATTATTAATTTCTAAAGATTCATCTTTTCCAGAGTTTTCAGGTACGTCTGATTTTCGTATTATATTAGGATCAAATGTTTCTATAAATAATAAATAAATGTAAATTATCTATCTATATATTTTTTTAAATTTATTTCAAAAGAACTTGTGAGTGCTAGTTATTTTACAAAATTTTGATTTTCGTAAAAAAAGTAATATGTAATATTTAAATAAACTTTCTGTATGAATTTTGGAGATCGCCACTGTATATTGAAATTTATGAAAAATAAAATCTAGTAAGATCTCATAAGATTTCAGGTGCGTGAAAGTAAAAAAATGCTCAGAAACAATGCATAGTTTTCGGTTTATTATAAAGCCTTCATCAATGCTTCAACCGAGGGGTGAACCGCGAGCTAATATCGTGTACACCTATTTCCACTTCCACTTTCATTTACAAGTAGAAGACAATAGATGCAGGTGCATTATCTAATGAATTCCAAAATAATTCCAAAGACGTGTACACCTAATTCCAATTGCGTTTTACCAACGGCTTCAACATTTACCTAGTATCTACTTGTGATCAACCATTTTTTTACCCAATGGCTTACTATTTTCCACATCATACAAATAATAATAATTAATAAATTAAAAATAATTTGAAGTTAGTCTAGTAATATAAATTTAATTACCTACTTAGATCGAAACAGTTAATTTTTTGAAATGGGGTATTTTTTTCTATATCATTTAATTAGCAATAATAGCTACTTTATTTCTTTTCCTATTCTATGTTATTTACAATACAACACTTATAGTTTAAATAATTTACTTACCCTAAATTTTGATATTCAATCTGAATTCATGTTCAAAAGAAATAAAAAAGAAAAAGCTAAAAGAAAAAAATATTTGCCATGGTTGAGTCAGAAATATTGATATGGCATTTTAGAACTTTGACTAGCTTATATTTATTTTTAGTCTTTATGTGTTTAAAGAGGTAAGCTTGTAAACAGCATTAAATAAAATTGAAGTAATAGTTAATGTTTATTTTTTGCAACGTTTCGACTCACTCCAGCCATCATCAGGACATTGCTGCGGACATCAAAGTTGAGTAAGCTTTCTGTTAGTTTACGGATTAAAATAGTGGTAAAAATCTTTACATCAAATTGATTCATTAAAAACAAATAAATACTTAAATTTTATTTTTAGAAATGACAAATTTCAATAACCGGTAGCGCTATTTAAATTTTATATAAAAACTGATTCCATCGGGAGAAAGCAATGACCACCCCTGTAAAAATTTTCCCAGGAGAGGATACTCTCCATTGTAACACGTCGACAATCGGAATCAAGTATGACACTTGAAGCTAAAAACTATTAAAAACAAAAAAGCTTATTAGGGTATATACTTAAGCTTTTGAGAAGAGGTATCTTTGGAAAATAAAAATTATTCAAAAATAAGAAACGCTCTAATATACATAGTGTGTTGAAAATGTAGACCGTTAATTAAAATTAAAAAAATTGGGACCCCACTCCGAAAAAATGGCTGGAATTTATGCATGTGTATACCATATATTACCTTATGTATAAGTGAGAAAATAAAAATAAAAAAATTTCTTACGATAATTTAAATTCCAATCTTCTTTAAGTGAATCTATAAAGTATAATTGAAAATCCCATAAAGTTGTTTTGATTTTCGGAAGAATTCGACAGCGTTTCTACAAAACAAAACAAGTCAGAATTTAGAAAAAAATATGTAGAGTTTGCTATCATCATCATCATCATCAGCCTGTCGCTAGCGACAATCCACTACTGAATATAGGCCTCTTCCATCAAATGGAAGGGGTTGGCATTAAGTCACCACGCTTGCCAGACGGATTGGTGACTAGGAATCAGATTATAGCCGGTCAAATATCAATGCAGGGACTCGGACTCGAACCCGGGACTCCTGCTTAGAAGGCTAGTGTCTTTAAGCTCTCGGCTAATCCGATTCCCTAGAGTTTGCTATACCTACGTCTAAATCGAATTCACCCTTAAAAGAGTCTTGTGAAGTCATTTGTGACAAGGGGATTTCTGTATTGCAGTGAATGATTAAATTAATAATTAATTAATCATAATTGGAATATGTTAAAGAGAGGACCAACAAACAAACCCACAAAGAGCGAGAGTGCCCATCAGAGAGTCGCTTCCGCCCGGAGAGCTTAGACAGTTAGCTTCTACAGATACACTTATCTATACACAAAAACACTTTCATCCGGCGTGCTGTGTGGATCGTTCCAAAACAGACACAGCGCACACGGACGATTGATTCGACCGGCGAACTGGATGGTTCACGTTTAACATACAAAGTAAGAGTGAATTAAAATAGTACTAGGTCTCTCTTATTTAAAATCATTATTATTGTTCAGCTCCATAATCAGTATTAGATGTAACAAATCAGAGGAAAAAGGAAACAATTTAACACCGTGTTAAATCATACGACCAATCACAACTAGATTTTGAAGATAATTTATTTAAAAGAGAACTCAGTGAAATGATATACCAGGTAGGTGTATACAAGTATGAAATGGGGATATTTTTTCTAAAAAAACATTTTAAATTCAAAAGAATGATAAAAAGTGCTTTATTCAAAGTATGCTCCATCGCTTGTTATACATTTTTCCCATCTTTCGGGAAATTTGTGCATACCACACCAGTAAAAAAACTTCCCCTTTTGCTGTGAACCATTCATCGAGCCATTTCTTCACATCTTCCTACGATCCAAAGCGCTGCTCACCAAGTGCGTGATACATCGATTCAAACAAGTGGTTATCGGAAGAATCAAAGTCTGGTGAGTAGGCCGCATGGGGTAGAACTTCCCAGCTGAGTGCTTCCAACGTCTCGTGAACCGGTTTTTTCGTATATGATGGAGAATTGTCATGGAGAAAAATGACCTTATTTTGTCTTTTTTGATATTCTGATCGTTTTTTGAGCAGCGAACTGTTTAAATTGATCAATTGTTGTTGGTAGCGTTTGATATTAACCGTTTCAATCATTTTAGTCCAACAATGCTTGAAATTCTGCAACCTCTTACATTTTTGGCGGTTTTCCGTGTTCCTTGTCTGCAATATCAAAATCACCATTTTTGAAACACTGAAACCTTCTTTCACACGTATCTTGCGATAGAGCATGTTCACCATAATCTTCTTGAAGCATTCGGTATGATTCAGCAGCAGTTCTCTTCGAATGAAAACAAAAAAAAATAATGCTGTCCGCGAATGCTCTTTATTGGAACAAATTTCGACATATTGAACATAGCAAAACAATACTATGCAAACACTTTTTCAATTTATCACTTATGCGCGTTCGACACTTGTTGATGGCACAACAAAATGCCATCTATGTCAAATCTTTATGCTACACACTGAATTGGTCATCTGTTTCTCAAATACTTGTACACCTAGTATATATATCTTATATATAAAAGCCCTTGTCAGACATTACCCGTGGCGCTGATCAGGTGAACATGTGGGAGAAAAAGCAACTAATATTCAATGACAGCTGCTAGATTGTCAAATTTTTTCAAATAAAACATCTCTATTCTCTATATACATTATATATAGAGAATAGAGATACATTATATATATTATATTATACATTATATATATATATCTTTAATATCTCTATATATTAATATATTCCTCTATATAGCTTAGAATATTAGATTTACGGCGTGTCTCATTTGAAATTTTAGTAGACAAATTTATTAATTTTAAATATATTAATATAAATTTAATTTTTTGGAAATAATTCATACCGCGAAAATTAATTTTTTTTTTTGAATTTAAGAAAAATATAAATTCTTAAAATTTTAGTAGACAAATTAATTTTAAAATATATATATAATTATATATATTTAATTTATAATATAAGTTTTAATGAGATATGATTTAATGGGATAATGAGATTAATTTTTAATTTATTACTGCGGGTCATTTGAAATTTTAGTAGATAAATTAATTTTAAAATTATTATATATAATTAATTTAGAGACACTTTTTAGATAAATTTAAATATTGAAATGTATTATTAAAAAAGAAATAGGTTTCCAACCGATCGGGAATTTCGAGAGAAATGGTTGCATGCTCTAATAAAGTATTTATAAAGCATTTAATGATATTTTTCATCTTTCTTTGATCAATAATCATTATTCAAAAAAATATTTTTTCAAAACATATAATTACGGACAGCTAATAATCACATCTCGAGACGCTGCCCGCCAAGGCCATCAGCTCGGAGGGCCGAGCGGTGCCGGGCGACACGCCAGGTATTGCTCGTATATATATATATATATATATATAAATGACTCTATTAACTTTAGAACAGACTCGCATAATCTGAGTTGTATATACAATAATTTGTTAAATAAATACAAAGTCCATAAAAATAATAAATAAGATTGGAAGGGAAGGGGTGAGAGAAACAAAACAGGTGATTGTCAATTAAAAATAAAATAGAAAATTTTTTGAAAATAGCCTAATGATATGTTGATTTGAATTTTTTAAATCAGTCGAAGGTATACGGTTGGTCTGTCTGGTTCCATTGCTACTCTAAACAATCAATGGCATTATATAAATAAATGTATTCATATTGTTATATATATATATATATATGTCTTCTAATTAGCAAGCAAAGAAAGAAGATTGAATGACAAGTGTTTTAAAAATTTGATCAAGGTAATTATATTATATTATTATGTCTGGGAGTCTGGGTTGATTTTGATGATTGTGAGTTCATTTGTATTTATTTTATGTATAGAGCCTGTTGAAGAAACAATAAATTGGCGAAACCTTGCAATTGGTCGTATGATTTAACACGGTGTTTAATTGTTTCCTTTTCATCTGGATTTGTTACATCTTATTTAAAATGTTTCACCTAGTACTAACAACTCCTTAAAAATTAATATACAAAGACAGCGAACTGATTGGGTTACGAACGTGGCAGAGTGTCTGTCTACGCTTAACCAGAGAAGCAAGCAGGTTTACTGTTATTCTACAATACTCCGGTTTCCAAAGTGTGACAATTTCTTCATTTTTTGGCTGAAGTCGAAACTCTCTTCGAAGCTGAGCTGATCCTCAGGAAGAAGATTAACCCGGAATTCCCCCTAACCTAATAGTGATACATTGATCTCAATAATAAAGTAATTGGTAACGTTTTAAAATTAAATTTTTTATTTATTATTTTGGTCAATACCTGTTGATATCAGAAGATTTTATATTCTTCTTTCTACCCCACTGGGTTACATACCCTTATCATAAACAATCCTGTCAACCCCTAAAAAGCCATATGATCACTTTGAGTTTCTGCTTGTAGAACAATCATGACTTTCTTGTGTGTTCCTAATTTAGTCTCTTTCAAACTCTAATTTCATTAACTTTCAAATCCCCACGGTTTGCAGTATCTCTTTTTTATAGCATTTGATTTACAGCCATACCCAGCTTAATATAACTACAGGAAGGGCACAGTGATTGTTTTGCAAAACTTGTTATTTCATTTCTGCATGTAAGAAACCACGATAATATTCTTTTTATGGTAAATAAATTTTTAATAAACCTCTTCACTTCTCTTTGTTATTCATGAAACTGAATAGTCAAAACAGCAGAGTTTATGATTTAAAAGATTTATATTGTTACCTCTTATGCTCCACGCTAAGAAACACTTCTTTCAAGTCAAAAATAGACTAGATCTAAGTTTAAGCTATTGTTCACGTTTCTGACTGTTTGCTGATTAAACTGAAAGTCAAAGTTACTCTAAAGTTTGCTTAGAACGGAATAAATCATTGTACTTTGCATACAATTTGCAAAGAACCTATTCAAAATATGAGACCTTAATCAATCAAGAGTGAAATAATATTAAAAAAAAAAAAAAGAATATTTTTATAACCATAATACATTCTTAAGTTTTACCTTGCATTCATTTTCTGAAGATACTTTATTTAAGCCAATCGAAATGACAATTATCTAGAAAAAATAATAAAAAATAAAAAATTGTTTCGTGCAGATGAGAATCTATATTTTGCTCTAATTTATTTTTTTCCGAAAAGTAAACTATTCATTTATATTTGTAGAGAATCTATTTTTGTTTTTGAGAGAAAAAGCAGAAAAACAAATCTAGATGATTGTTTAGCTGCACACTCAGAAGAATAAACCAAAATAACGGAGTTAAATATTTGAATAAATTATTTAATTAATTTCTATACTAATATTTTTAAAATGATGTCGTTTTTTATACTATATTTATTTACTTTATTTTTATTTTTGACTACTTTACTCCATGAAAAAGATCTATATAATCGAATAAAGGTTAAATAGATAAATTAATAAACAAATAGACAAAAAAACCTACCAGAATCTTCCAACCTTCAAATAAAATCATCGTTGCTTCGAATACACACAAAACAAAATAATTTACGACTGAATGAATCTCTTTTATATAGATATACTAATACACGTGATCCCTTCCCCTTCTTTTTTTGTTAAACAATTTTGATTCATTAAACAGGATATGGTATTTATAAAAACATTTCCCGTAGAAGACAAAAAAACAAATAAACACATTCATGAATCTCTAGGAGAAATATTAATTAATTATAATATACAATATTGTTTAATTATTGTTATTTAAATTGTTAATGAGACAGGATGAATGATGATAACTAAATAAATAGATATAATCTGTGACAGGAATAGTAGGGAATTGGACAAAATTAAAAACATAGAGTTTTTATTAAATTGGCCAGACGTTTCGTCAATTTATTTTAACTTCCTCAGTGTCCCATTTTATCACTCTTTGTCAAAAAACAATTTCACTATATGATCCAAGCCAGAATACTAGTATATTAAAAAAAGATTAATGATGTTTTGTCGTAGAGTGATATTCTTTTTGACAAAGAATGATACAATGTGCCACTGAGGAAGTCAAAATAAATTGACGAAACGTCTGGCCCATTTAATAAAAACTCTATGTTTTTAATTTTGTCCAATTCCCTGCTATTCCTGTTACAACTTTATTATGGTACCAATGATACCGATGCATTATTCAATATAATATCGTATATATAAAAGTTTGATTTGCCGAGAGAAGTAGATTCGATTTTCTTGAAAACACGAGATTTTCTTCTACTGTTTCCGAGCTGTTATTTGATTGATTATATTTCAGGGTTGTATTCACCCCATCAGAAACTGAACCCACGTGCCAAAAAACAATTCGGACGAATGGCCAGTCCTACGAAGCGAAACCAATCTGGTTTAGCATACCTAGAAATTTATTAGATAAATATTTTTTAATATTCAACGTTATAAAAATTCAAGTCAATCGAAATTCAAACATATTATATCCAATCTATATAATTTGAATAGAAGTTTACTAGGGTTTTGACTTTTGAAAAATTTCACAAGTCGAAATTACTCAATTTCTCACAGCTCCGAATTTGGCCTAAGAAGCCCGTAGAGTTTTCGAAATTTGATGTTAAACTCTTGTTTTTTCATCTTTACATGCTCTTTCCTCTTTAGTTTTGTATCTTAAGCCCGAGGCTTTTTCCTCTACCTATTTTTGGTTTGCAATTTGGAGGCTTGTCGGGATCGAAATGACCTCATTGATGGCTGTCTTTCTGGCTAGCTTGCTTAATTTAAAAGATAGGACATGTTCTATTTTCTGGCTCGATCCTGGGATGCTTTTGAGTGGGACCAAGCAGACAAAAAAAATTTAAAACAAGCCGCCTGTGCAACGGCCTTTAGAGTATTAAGTTAAGGTAAAAAAATTTAAAAAATTAAAAAAGAATGAATGAAATGAAATAAATATAAAATTAAAATATTTGAATTAAAGGTTAATAAAACTTATAAGGTAAATGTTCCAAATTCTGACACTTTCAACTTGAAATAACATTATTAAGAAATGCAGAACATTGTTTGAATAAATAAATATATGAATACGTAGGTCCATTTATTTGTCGTCAACTAAAAACATATTATTCTTTAAAAACTGAAATGCATATGGCTGAATCCCTTTTCCGCCATCTGTTACTTTCGTCTTGACTTTGTTCGTGTTCACAGTGTAACCTTAGAAAAGTGCACCACCAAAATAGCGGATAACTCATCAAAAAAGTTTTTTGTTGAAAATATTGTTTTGCTAGTAAGATATATATATATATATATATTTAATACACATTCTAGTTAGTTATGTTAAAAAATATGTGTAATTAAGAAATATTAAGGCTGTCAGGTTTTGGTGAAAAAATATACTCTGGGCTAAACTCTGACATGGCCGTCAAATTTGCAATCATGAATAAATATGCCATGATCCTAATTCTGACACTATAGTGCATTCACCATTTAAACGGTGTATTTTGTGGCTTCAAACGCCTGTAAATAATAAAAAAGAAAGAAAAAATACCGTCAGTAGCCACGTCCACTGAATGGAGAAATTACCATTTGAAGAAAGAAAAAGAGAAGCAAGAGAGGAAAAGAATCAGGGATGAGAAAAAACCACAAAAATTAAATAAGGACAATGTTATAGACGATAAAGAAGAAAGTGGTTCAGATAATGAAGCTCTACAAATCAACATGAATGACTACGTACTCGTCAAATATGTATATGGGCGATATTTACCCCGGAATTGTAGAAAAAATGTATGCCCATAATGCATTAGTAAATGTAATGGAAAATGTGGACAATTTGGATAGAGATGGCCAAAAGAAAGGATTCTCTACCGTACGAGTTTTCGGATAAAACAAAAAAATTCTGCTCCCATCCCTATAAATAAATTTATAAAGTCAAAGAAATGTGTTTAGAATAATTATTTAAATATGTACATGTTTTAATTCCAATAAATTAACATATAAACAATTACTCATCCTTTTTACTTTATCCAATGCAAAGCATGGGTAAAGTATTGTAATCGCTCTCGGGGCAAGCGTGGCTTCAAAGGGTCCTCAGGTAAAGACTACGGAACCCATGGACTCAATTAAAGTCACAAATTGTAGTATTCAATTAGGTTGAATATTAGCACGTGACGGTTTTGCCAAAAATTACATGGGGTCTCGTCGAGAGGCCAAAAAAGTGCGATTTTTTCATTTAGTGCGTGCGTGATGGATGTATGTATGGATGGATGGATGGATGTATGTTATCGCTTTTTTGGCCCACGATTTTTTCCACACCGTTGCACCGATTGAAATGAAATTGAAAACCTACCATTAGTTTAACAAAATGAAGCGCTGATTAGTTTTTGGTACATATCGGCCCACAAACATTAGTACTTTATTTCAGTACTTTTTTAGTTTTTACTTTATCCAATGCAAAGCATGGGTAAAGTATTGTAATCGCTCTCGGGGCAAGCGTGGCTTCAAAGGGTCCTCAGGTAAAGACTACGGAACCCATGGACTCAATTAAAGTCACAAATTGTAGTATTCAATTAGGTTGAATTTTAGCACGTGGCGGTTTTGCCAAAAATTACAAGGGGTCTCGTCGAGAGGCCAAAAAGTGCGATTTTTTCATTTAGTGCGTGCGGATGTATGTATGTATGTATGGATGGATGTATGTTATCGTTTTTTTGGCCCACGATTTTTTCCACACCGTTACACCGATTGAAATGAAATTGAAAACCTACCATTAGTTTAACAAAATGAAGCGCTGATTAGTTTTTGGTACATATCGGCCCACAAACATTAGTACTTTATTTCAGTACTTTTTTAGTTTTTTCTAAATATCTTGAAAATGACTTAACCAATTTTGATGAAATTTAATATCCTAATTAAGTACCTTGGGGACCACAAAAAAGGTTAAATAAAGTTTTTAGTAAAATTATATTTTAAAGTACTTTACTCTAGAGTAAGATGGTACTTTTTTTAATTTTTTAAATTCTTTAAAATTTATTCATTTGAAAGTTTTAATATAGCTCATTTAGCCTTGCTTAAGTAAGAATGGATAGGCTTCTCTCTGTGAAATGCTAAAAATTTGGGAGGAATTTTTATGAGTAACCATAGCAACTGCGTTGTTTTCTTATCCGTTACCTTTGCTGAAGACAGAGAAATCGATTTTAAACCAAAAATAGCGATTGATTCTCATTTAGTACTTGAGGAATAATCATTCTATATTGGATTTTTGACGTTTCGGTTTTTATTAGTAACCATTGCTGAAGACATAGAGAAATCGACTTTAAACCAAAAATAGCGATTGATTCTCATCTAGTACTTGAGGAATAATCATTCTATATTGGATTTTTGACGTTTCGGTTTTTATTAGTAACCATTGCTGAAGACATAGAGAAATCGACTTTAAACCAAAAATAGCGATTGATTCTCATCTAGTACTTGAGGAATAATCATTCTATATTGGATTTTTGACGTTTCGGTTTTTATTAGTAACCATTGCTGAAGACATAGAGAAATCGACTTTAAACCAAAAATAGCGATTGATTCTCATCTAGTACTTGAGGAATAATCATTCTATATTGGATTTTTGACGTTTCGGTTTTTATTAGTAACCATTGCTGAAGACATAGAGAAATCGACTTTAAACCAAAAATAGCGATTGATTCTCATCTAGTACTTGAGGAATAATCATTCTATATTGGATTTTTGACATTTCGGTTTTTATTGGTAACCATTGCTGAAGACATGGAGGAATCGACTTAAAATAAAAAATAGACATCGATTCTCATCTAATACTTGAGGAATAACAATTCTACATTAGGTTTTTGACGTTTCGATTATTATTGGTAACCATTGCTGAAGACATGGAGGAATCGACATAAAATCAAAAATAACGATCGATTCTTATCTAATACTAGAGGAATAACCTTATTGCATTCCATTTTTGATGTTTTGACTATTAATGGCAACCTCTATTGAAAACGTGGAAGAATCGACTTAAAATCAAAAAGACTAAATTTTTTTTGGTAAACAACTCAAGTTTGAGTTGTTTGCCATAAAAGAATTTAGTCTTTTTGATTTTAAGTCGATTCTTCCACGTTTTCAATAGAGGTTGCCATTAATAGTCAAAACATCAAAAATGGAATGCAATAAGGTTATTCCTCTAGTATTAGATAAGAATCGATCGTTATTTTTGATTTTAAGTCGATTCCTCCATGTCTCAGCAATGGTTACCAATAATAATCGAAACGTCAAAAACCTAATGTAGAATTGTTATTCCTCAAGTATTAGATGAGAATCGATGGCTATTTTTGATTTTAAGTCGATTCCTCTATGTCTTCAGCAATGGTTACAATAATAACCGAAATGTCAAAAGTCCAATGTGGAATGGTTATTCCTCGACTCTTAAATGAGAATTATTTTTGAATTAATGTCAATATGAACTACAAATTGCAAGTGATATCTGATTAATAATAAAGGAACAAACATATTAATATTTCAAATGAATTTGGATAAAGTTTAGCAACGATCCGTTGCAGTTTATTTCTAAATATCTTGAAAATGACTTAACCAATTTTGATGAAATTTAATATCCTAATTAAGTACCTTGGGGACCACAAAAAAGGATAAATAAAGTTTTTAGTAAAATTATATTTTAAAGTACTTTACTCTAGAGTAAGAGAGTACTTTTTTAATTTTTTAAATTCTTTAAAATTTATTCATTTGAACCTTTTAATATAGCTCATTTAGCCTTGCTTAAATAAGAATGGATAGGCTTCTCTCTGTGAAATGCTAAAAATTTGGGAGGAAATTTTATAAGTAACCATAGCAACTGCGTTGTTTTCTTATCCCTTACCTTTGCAGAAGACATGAGGAATCGACTTTAAACCAAAAATAGCGATTGATTCTCATCTAATACTTGAGGAATAACCATTCTATATTGGATTTTTGACGTTTCGGTTTTTATTGGTGACCATTGCTGAAGACATAGAGGAATCGACTTTAAACCAAAAATAGCGATTGATTCTCATCTAGTACTTGAGGAATAACCATTCTATATTGGATTTTTGACGTTTCGGTTTTTATTAGTAACCATTGCTGAAGACATAGAGAAATCGATTTTAAACCAAAAATAGCGATTGATTCTCATCTAGTTCTTGAGGAATAATCATTCTATATTGGATTTTTGACGTTTCGGTTTTTATTAGTAACCATTGCTGAAGACATAGAGGAATCGACTTTAAACCAAAAATAGCGATTGATTCTCATCTAGTACTTGAGGAATAATCATTCTATATTGGATTTTTGACGTTTCGGTTTTTATTAGTAACCATTGCTGAAGACATAGAGAAATCGACTTTAAACCAAAAATAGCGATTGATTCTCATCTAGTACTTGAGGAATAATCATTCTATATTGGATTTTTGACGTTTCGGTTTTTATTAGTAACCATTGCTGAAGACATAGAGAAATCGACTTTAAACCAAAAATAGCGATTGATTCTCATCTAGTACTTGAGGAATAATCATTCTATATTGGATTTTTGACGTTTCGGTTTTTATTAGTAACCATTGCTGAAGACATAGAGAAATCGACTTTAAACCAAAAATAGCGATTGATTCTCATCTAGTACTTGAGGAATAATCATTCTATATTGGATTTTTGACGTTTCGGTTTTTATTAGTAACCATTGCTGAAGACATGGAGGAATCGACTTAAAATAAAAAATAGCGATTGATTCTCATCTAATACTTGAGAAATATCCATTCTATATTGGATTTTTGACGTTTCGGTTTTTATTAGTAACCATTGCTGAAGACATAGAGAAATCGACTTTAAACCAAAAATAGCGATTGATTCTCATCTAGTACTTGAGGAATAATCATTCTATATTGGATTTTTGACGTTTCGGTTTTATTAGTAACCATTGCTGAAGACATGGAGGAATCGACTTAAAATCAAAAATAGCGATTGATTCTCATCTAATACTTGAGAAATATCCATTCTATATTGGATTTTTGACGTTTCGGTTTTTATTAGTAACCATTCCTGAAGACATAGAGAAATCAACTTTAAACCAAAAATAGCGATTGATTCTCATCTAGTACTTGAGGAATAATCATTCTATATTGGATTTTTGACGTTTCGGTTTTTATTGGTAACCATTGCTGAAGACATAGAGGAATCGACTTAAAATCAAAAATAGCGCATCGATTCTTATCTTAATACTTAGAGGAATCAACCATTACATGACATTCCATTTTTGATGTTTTGACTATTAATGGAAACCTCTACTGAAAACGTGGAAGAATCGACTTAAAATCAAAAAGACTAAACTTTTTTTGGTAAACAACTCAAGCTTCGAGTTGTTTGCCATAAAAGAATTTAGTCTTTTTGATTTTAAGTCGATTCTTCCACATTTTCAGTAGAGGTTTCCATTAATAGTCAAAACATCAAAAATGGAATGCAATAAGGTTATTCCTCTAGTATTAGATAAGAATCGATCGTTATTTTTGATTTTAAGTCGACTCCTCCATGTCTTCAGCAATGGTTACCAATAATAATCGAAACGTCAAAAACCTAATGTAGAATTGTTATTCCTCAAGTATTAGATGAGAATCGATGGCTATTTTTGATTTTAAGTCGATTCCTCTATGTCTTCAGCAATGGTTACAATAATAACCGAAACGTCAAAAATCCAATGTAGAATGGTTATTCCTCGACTCTTAAATGAGAATTATTTTTGAATTAATGTCAATATGAACTACAAATTGCAAGTGATATCTGATTAATAATAAAGGAACAAACATATTAATATTTCAAATGAATTTGGATAAAGTTTAGCAACGATCCGTTGCAGTTTATTTTAGTTATACAATCACACCTTGGTTTGAAGTCCGTTTTTGAGCTTAAAAAAAATATTTTGAAAATTTTTCTAAACATTTTGCTATCAATTATTTCCTATCTTTCGTGGCTTATATTTTGATTTCAATCGTTCGAATTGTTAAACTGAGATATTTTAATCCTTATCATTCAGTTCAATATTTTTTAAATTTTTGGCGACATTATGAATGTGAATTTAAAACAATCAGAGGAATAAACCTATAACATTCATTTTATTCAGGCGCTAATGACTTTAGCAGTCGATGCGCCTTTAAACCCTCAATTATACTAGTAATATATTCGTCGTTTGATTCAAGTGGTATTAGATCTTATAAGTTCTCAGACAGTTGGTACCTAGCTTATCATATATATTAGGTTGATGCATAATTATGGAACGTTTGTATTGGCGTGTTTTTCTTTAGCCAAAAATGGCGTTTTGTTTATTTTTTTTATAAAAACAATCTTCTCTATTTATAGTTAATACAAATGCCTGTCTAAAACCATATTCACATTCGTCACATTATGCTCTACCACTACGAGAAAGGATGGAAGGCAGCACAGTCATTTCGCGATCTCAACGAACTTTTTGGCGAAGGAACAATTACTGATAGTGCAGTACGGAAGTGGTTTGCCCGTTTCAAATCAGGTGACACTAGTTTGGAGGATAAAGAAGGAAGAGGTCGGCCATCGGATTTTGATGATCAGGCACTTCTGACAGCCGTGGAAGAGGATGAAAGCCTTACAACACGAATGCTGGCTGCAGACTTCAATGTCGACCAATCAACGATCGTTCGACGCCTCAAAAGCTTGGCAAGGTATGGAAATTGGCTGGATGGGTCCCCCACGAACTCTCCGACAACAACAAGGCTGATCGCGTTCGAATTTTTACCGATTTGCTGCAACGAAACCAACAAACCCCATTTTTGAAGAATCTTGTCACTGGGGATGAATCTTGGCTTCTCTTCAAAAACATCAAACGAAAAAAAGTTTGCGTATCGCCAAGTGTTTCGCCCAAAGGAATTCCGAAAGCCGTCCACTGTAAGAAGGCTATGTGGTGTGTGTGGTGGGACAGAAGCGGAATCATCCACTGGGAAATCATCTCAAATGGCATTTGTTATTGGTTTAACGACGCGGATGAACAGCAACAATGGCGAATCCTGGACAAAAACGGCAAGCGGCAATTCAACATAAACAGCGACGTCTACCTGGCACAGCTTGACCGTCTTCACGGTGCAATCGAGGCGAAAAGACCGCGCAAAAAGAACCACATCGTGTTCCATCACGATAACGCACGTCCACATGTTGAGCGCCGGGTCGTCGAATTCATCGCCAATAAGGGCTGGGATCTACTCCCACATCCGCCGTACTCACCGACCGAAGCACCGACGGACTATCACATCAACCGCTCTTTGAAAAACTGGCAAAAGACTAAGATCTACGACGATTTGGATGACTTGGTGGCCGATGTCAAAGCGTGGATTGCCTCCAAGAATCGTGACTTCTTCGCCCGTGGAATCGACCGACTGCCAAGCAAATAGGAAGCAGTTATTGAAGTAGATGGTGAATACGTTCCCGAATAATCATTTAAACATGTTTTTGTTAAATTTTATTATTGTTTTTGCTGAATAAAAATATTTTTAAAAAACGTTCCATAATTATGCATCAACCTAATAGTTATTTTTCAACTATTTTCTCTTTTTTCTGGACCTCCCGTGTCAAATGAAAAAAGGAGAAATACCATGCATGCTTGAGTAATCTCTAACCTCATTTCACTCATTTTTTTTTTGTAACATCTGCTTTTGTCATACTATAGATGGGAATGTATCCGGCCTGAGCAATTAAATTCAAATCATTTCCATCAAGATTGATTTGATTTTTTTTCAATTCTTTTTTCATTATTTGATATCATCTATCGATCTAAGAATAATTTCGTAAAATTATTTATTTATGAACTTCAATTTTTACACATCGACGGTTCCATATTTTATTATTTTCATTTTATCTATATCATTATGTGATATTAATATAGATATATCTGGAAGTTTTGAATTCTTTTCCTGAAGTCTTGACACTTTGATGATTTCTATCTTAAATCTTATAAAAGTTATTTTCGCTTTATCATTTCCAGAGAAGGTCTTAATTAATACAATGGCTATTACACGTGAACACCAAAGTATTACAATGTATTACAAATGATAGAATTCTAGCTATTACAAATGATTTTTTTTCAAATTTAAAAAAAAAATTCATCTTTATATGAACTTCACGCATTCAGCAAAATATATTATTTAGACGGAAATTTTTATTTCCCTCTCCAAATCGAAAAATTGTTCATAATGGGGGACCATTTGCAAAATTTTCCCTCTTGACTAATTAATGCAAAAAGTCATATATCGTGGCCTAAGAGTTTAAACTTGCTATCCCACAACAAGGAAATTTTACAGGCCAGACAAAAAACAAACAAAATTTAATATTGTTGTTATAGAAAGAAACTATATTTTACTTTTTTTACAACTTACGATCGTAATTTTAAGTAGCAGTTTTACTTGGACGATGATGCATCTCTTTTTCTTTCGAACGGTATTAAAATGTCATATTATGATAAAAATGGATTTAGTAGGCTTACACTCTAATGCCACGATATACAGATATATGTATATTGTAGTTTTGGTGCTTAAGTTGTTTATCGAAAGAGAAGTTTCCTCTAAAACAACCTAGAATGCATATTTTTCATTAAAAAAATGCCTTCTGATGAGATTTTGACATTAAAAATGTGCACTTAGGTGTTTTTAGTCGTAATTTCTCTTTCGCTAAGAGAATATTTGGTTTTTTAATACATAAGTATGTTCTGTTGTATTTTTGTGATTGTGGTATTTCGCAAATCTCTTTAAAATCAAAAATGTTCCATTATTTCAAAAAATATTAAGAACCACTTCCTTAATAGATGAACATATGATTTAGAACATTCCCAGAGCCCAAAAAGTGACCATTCCATTGGTCAATGTCTGCCTACCCCCGTGCATTTAGAGATGCTAAGTGGATAAAAAATGAAATTCGAAAGTTACGATAGATATGGGAGTACAGGAAGCTTTTGGTTAAAATCGAGTTCTTCACCGAGTATAAATTTTATTGCGATTGTATTTAAAGGAGACGAGTTAATTAGGCGTGTCGTCAAAAATTTAAAACCAGAAATGGTAAAACGGAGAAGAATGAAATTTGAACATTAAGTATTCGATAGAAGGTAAACAGAGGATTTTGGTTGAAATAAAAAAAGAAGTACCTATCCCTTTACTTTAGGTTGTTGTTTTATTTTTGCTAACCTAGCCACAGGAAAAACTGTTAGGTTTTTAAAAAATTCTAGCACAGAAACTTTTTTGCGAATTTCATTAAGCATCATTTGTTGGATCTTTTTAAAACAAGCTGAATTTATCAATAAAATGTTTCAAAGGAAGTAACGTACTTTTTCAGGAGAATAGAACATTTGGATTGGAAAGAAAATACTATCCTAAAATATTACTGCCATTGTCACCGTACCTATAAATTTCCTTTGAAAAACTGAACACCCTCTTGCAAAAACTTTCGCATTTAAAATGAGTGAAGCGAAAATCTGATGAAATGTTCTTCGAACATTTTATTTTTTCCTTTCCTAGTAAATTTTTCATTTTATTTATTTTTTTGTGTTATTCCCATGTCGTTTGTTCGTTTTCTCTTTGTTTTGTTGTTCACTTTATGCATTATTCTATAAGTTGAGATAGGTGTGCGCGCTCTGGCGTGTATAATATTTACTTGTTTACTGAGGTGGTGGCAAAAGAAGCAACCGCCCGGAGGGTCTCATGGGGTCCACAGACTCAAGGTGTCCAGTGGGAGTCAGCCACCTCCTCTTTTCATCTCTCTTTTAGTTCCATATGCAGCTAACCGGTTGTTGAGGAATACCAAATAGTCGACGAAAAAATAAATAAACAATCCAAAACAATATTTTATTTATTACATTCATCTATTGATATTCACTTAGTTTTATTTCTTGTAGGGTGAAGTTGGAAGATTCAAAACAAATAATAAAATAGGCATACCAACAATAAAAAATAAAAAATGTATAGTTTTTATTTAATCAAAGACCGAATAACAGTGAGGGCCTGAAGATCAAGGCCGTAGCCAGAAAAATTTCGGAGGGGGGGAGTTAATTAATTATTGGGAGGGCTGGTTACCCACCTAGGAATTAGGGGGTATGAATATACTCCTAAGAGTAGGAGACATGATCTCCTAGTATATGCCCACATTGCTTTTTTTATCAGAGTATTTTTTATTAAATTTTTATTAGATGTTTACTTATATAATGTAAAATTTTGATGCTTGCACCAACATTTGGGGGGGGGGGGGTTCTAACATTAAAACTGCCTATAAGCAAAGCCTCCAACTAACAGTATGTAAAATAATTCTTGAACATAGCTTTCCAGCTAATACTCCTCTCGAGTGATATTTGCCCTTAGCTTATATATAGTACTACGGAAAAAACCACTACTTTTTTCTTTATATTATTTATTTTCTTAGGTTGATGAATCTCGTTTTTACAGATCAAAATCTATTTTATACACAGTAACGAAATCGAATTTCTCATAAACTAGTTTTCATTTAACATAGAACATAGACCACATATTTTGTGAAGTTTTATAGTGAATTTAAATATGTTAAATGATACTAACTTATATTCATTTATTTTTGGAGTATCAGGAGATTGAAGGCATAGGTGCAAACAAAGCATATGTCTGTGTCGAATTAATGTAATGAATGAATCTTGTTATTGTCTGTGATAAAAATAAATTGAAATTAAAGAATTTTAGAATTAATTCATCAGCTATAGGTATTAAATATATAATTCTACCTCAGTCCGAAAATATAGTATACATTTGAAAGAAAATCTAAGATTATCTAGAGCAGGGTTGTCCAACTCGTGCGGAATAAAAAAGTAAACAAACATATTTTTATGACTACTAGTGTTTTTGTTGCTCGTTAACTAGCCTAATGTACTGGCCACTCGGAAGACGATCCAAATTGTCAGTACATAATAAGCTACTACTATATAAACAAGTACTGCGACCAATATGGACATATGGTATCCAATTATGGGGTTGTGCTAAAAAATCATATATTGTGCTGATTCAAAACTACCAAAATCGAGTACTAAGAAGCATAGTTAATGCACCTTGGTATTCACGCAACAGCAACATCCATTGAGAACTTGGTTTAGAAACTGTCGCATCCATCATCAAGAGATATGCGCCTTCATCATCATGTCAACGAAGAAGCGTCCAGGCTCCTGAATGTACAAAATCTAACTAGAAGACTGAAACGGAAGAAACCATTTGAGTTAGCTGAATAGCCAGAACTCTGAGAAATCCAAAGGGAGAAACTTAGTTTATATAATTTTAATATTTTTATGTCAGACTTAAGCTGATTGTTAGTTTGTATGAACTAGTTTTTGTATTATATTTAATAATAATAAAAAAAAAAGTTAAATAACATCTCTGATTTTCACTAATATCAAACGATTTCTACTTTTCTAATGTAAGAAAATTAAAATCAATCACCCTCTAGATCGAACATATTGAAACAACACTTAAAACTTCAATAATTTGAATTAATTTGAAAAATTATTAAATCATAATTAAATTTGAATGTGAAATTCTCCATATCATTAATGAATAATTGATATGGGGTTGGTTGAAATGTGAATGTGACTATCATTTTATGCTACCGTTGTGAAAAGAAAGATCGTTTACAAAAGTGGGAGAGGGGAGAGGGTGAATGATTTGTGATTTGTGTCGTTTTTCAATCGAATTCTCCTCAACCCATACAACAGCTACCACAATCCGCCAATAAACCCGCCAATAGAAATAGTCGTTTTCGGGGATGGGAGAGGGAGAGGGCAATGATGGAAAGCTTAATAAAATCTATCTATTCATCGGATTTTGGCAAAAATATTCACATTAAACGCTAGGTTTTTATATTATTTTGTAAATTTTGTAGTATAGGTTCTAAAATGAGGCTGTTAGTCTAAAATCAATATTTTTTTAAATCGAAGATTATAATCTACCCTAATTTAAAAAAAAACGAATCTTTACTAAAAATTTTCTTTTAAAGGATGGGTCGATTAGTTGTCAATTTTTGGAAAATTAAAACTCAGCATATGATTTTGTTTATGAAAATTTTTAATTCAATTTTAGAATAAAAGTCACAATTTTTTAGTTTTATTTCTTAAACAGATTTATGTCAACAAAATAATTTCTTTATAATTACAATAATTATTATTTTATTTTGAAATACCAGCCACCGAAGCGTACTTGAATTGTTGTACCTTCTAGAGAATCCCTAGAGTTTACTAAACGCCTGCTCCTTCTCGTGTATTTATATAATTACTTGGTACTTCCGGGGGGGGGGGGCTAATATTGAATTTCATCATATTTACTTTATCCATGTTTTTCATTGTGTTAAAAAATGACTGAAACTTAAAAATTTATATTCAATTATTTTTTTTACTCTGTACTTCTGAATATACACAATAACCTAAGAACGGAAATTAGAAAAAAGTTTTGATTAGATTTGAGGTTCTGGCTTCATTAGTCATATTCTTGTGCCCTTATAATAGAGAAATAACAAATAAAATTCTAGTACGATTCAAGTATACTATACCAGTAATTAGGCCAGTTATAAATAAATTAACCACCCATGGTGTTCTTTGATAACTTAATCAAGAAATGACAAAATATTTGTTTGAGATTTTTCAATTCGATTAGTGCTTTCCACTTATACATAGGCACATATGCATTCCATATAATTTCCACATATACATAGGCATGTTGGCAAGGTTAAAACTAAATTTCACAGATATGACGCTTTGACACCAGAGATGTTAAGAACTGCAATAACTAAATCATAATCTCACCTCTGAATCTTTGTTACAAGGGATTCTAACAAAGTATCGTTTCAAATTACCCGAGCAGTCTGGGACTCAAGATCTTCTCTATTATTTAGAAAATATCATATATACGGCTGGCTTATGGAGTGCAATATACTATAGTTTATTTTATGTAAACCCTCCGCCTCTGTGTTTTTTTTTCTTGTGTCGCTTACTCTATTTTTATTTCATATTCTTTATCTTTTATAACTAAGGACTGAAAGGGTCAAAGAAACAACAAACCAACAATTTATTTTTGCCATATTATGATAATTTTTTAGTTTACCATACAGGATATGGTCAAGTATTGTAATTGTGCATCAAAAAAGTGGTTTCGTTGCTTCGTTTTTTTTTCTAAATATCTCAAAAACATCTGGTTCCAAATATAAATAAAGTCAAATGTAATTTTTTTATCTGGTGTATTAGTTCGGGGTATTGTGCCAGTTAAAGATACAACATACACCCACGAAAGTTCATATTCAAAAAATTGTAGCCGTACTTGTTATTTACATTACAAGACTTTTCAAACCACTGTGTCTTTCCGTTGAGAGCTATTTTAACAATAGCTTCAATGTGTCACGAATAATAAATTGGCCAAGGTGCTGTTGAAGGTTCAGAAAAAGGACCGAAACATTATGTATAAATGGACACCTTTCGAAACACATTAAATTGAATTCTTTTATTCAATTCCACTATTACTTCACTTCAAGTAAACAAAAAATTCCGAAACCCGTGAAAAAACTTTCAAACCATTATTTTATAAATTCTACTTAAGTATAAACGCCAAGTCACATCGAGATCCATTGGCACTCCACTACATACCTACTTTTTTTTTTTTTTTTATGAAATAGAATGCAAGAAGGGGTGCACCAGTAAAGATGCAGCTCCTATGGATCTCGAAAGACCCTTGCATTACCGAAGAGAAGGGAAAGTTGATTAAGTCCGCCTCTGTGGTGTAATGGTCAGAACAACTGACTGGCAACCCGGAGGTCTCGGGTTCGATTCCCGGCTATACCCAGACATTTTTTCTGTAAGTATAGGGTCTGGTAATAAAAATTAAGTGGGAGATAAATTTAACGCGAATTTATCGCGCGGAGGAGTTTGCCACTGCTCGAAGCCCCTAAACCTTGGTAAATTGGATATTGAATTGTATCTAAGTTTCTGAGATTGGCTCGTGATCCCGGCTTCTTTTCCTTCTGCTCTGTTCTTTTCACGATTGAGGGGCCAGCCCATACAGGCCTTTAGGGGATCCACCTTCTGGTGTATCTCCTTCTCTCATCAATATCATTAAAAAAAAAAAAAAGTGAGAGGGTGTAGACGTAGGTGTCTATGCACCCCGGTTTTGAAGGTTTGAAGATTATAGGTGCTGGGAAAGATGGAGGCTGGGAGAGAGTTCCAGTTCCTTGAAGTCATGGGGATATATGTATTGGCGAATGAAGTGGTCCGGCACTTTTCCAATTTGACCGCGAAAGAGTGTTGGGAGTCGGCAAAACGCGTGCTACGTGCAAAGCCTGCTTTGGGGGGAATTATTGATTTTATCTCATCAGAGCACCTGCCGTGATAGTATCTATAGAAAAGGGAAAGGGCAGAGACATTTCTTCGATGAGCCAGCGAGTCGAGGGAGTCGGTGAGGGTAGAATCGTTAATTAGCCTGACGGCTCGTTTCTGAATTGCATCCAGGGTAGTAAGAGAATATTTTGAGGCTCCTCTCCATAGATGAGAGCCGTATTCGAGACAGGGGCTGATTTAGGCCTTGTAGATGGTGAGAAGTTGTGGGGGTTTGTAAAATCGCTTGGACCTGAATAAGAAGCCAATCTTCCTTGCTGCAGATTTCGCCACAGAGGAGATGTGTTCATTCCAAGACAGGTCGGATGTGACAGAGACGCCCAACATGGATAGGCTGTCACACATTTTCAGGGTATTCGAATTGAAGTGAATATCAGGGAAATCTTTATTTTCGCGCCTAGAAATTAGACAACATTGAGTTTTGTTTGAATTAAAGTTAACTAAATTTTGAGATCCCCATTTATTCAGTTACTGATAAATAATGTTATTTTTTAAATTACTTCATCCTATACAGAAAAAGAGAATTAATCACCCAAATCCAATACAATTTCCTGGACACTTCTATGAAGAGAATTATCTTCATATTAACTACTTAATCTCGAAACGAGTATAGCACAAAAAGAAGAAAAAGCGACACGTAAAATAATAATTGACATGCAGTTGTCTAATCAAATTGATTTTGTCGACAAATATATTTATTAATGGAGATTTGATGAAGAGGCTGCCCAAGGATAATGAAAAAAGCAAATTCCCAAAAAAATAATTTATTGGAAAGTTATTTTTAATCTTTTAAAAAACCGAGATATCTTCACATCTGCTTAAGGGTTTAAAAGGGTCAATGAAGGAAGATTGTAGCTATCTTGAAATAATTTTGATGACAACGACAAATGATGGTTCCAAATAAGCAATGTTAAAGAAGACAGGAAAAAAGTAGTACCTACAAGATTCCCTCGATTACCCTTTTAAACCATGAAGAAAGAATGAGGTAAGATTCACGGAAACGTCGATTATTATTAAAAGAGTGAAAATGAGGTTCTAATAAATTATTTCATTGGGAATTTCTAATTTTCATTATTCTTGGACTTACATTTCATCGATTCTCCATTGAGTTTTATCAGTTCGTCTGCCTAAAAAATACTTATTTTTAGATCGTTTCCAACATTTCATGCATTTTGGACAATTTTTCGAGCTATATATATATGATATTTCGAATAATTTTTCAATTATTCACTTATAAATTAGGACACTTAAACGGTCTCTGAACAGATTTATATAATTTGCTTAACAAACGCTTCTTTAAATTGTTAAATAAAAACCAATAGTACGCTTGAAGCTAGTGAACACAATTAATTCACATAATATGAATTAATAAATAGTACCTTTTTATCATGTTTCTACTTTTAAGTTTAAACCATTGGATGATAAATTGTCCATAAAATTTCAATAACGTTTTTCTTTAAGAAGGCCTAAAGAAGATAAGTAATGGGCATCGGGACCTTAAATCTTCACTAGAAACGTCACAGCTATCTCCAGAAGAGTCGATAGCATTGCCAGAAGGTGTCTAATATAATTTTTTGTGAGGGTAATTTTCACTTCGATGCAACCGATTAGGTTGTAAATAGTATTCTTTGTCTACCCTACATGAGCCCCTTCTAGTCATACATTTATTATTATCTACACTCTACTTTTTACTCTATTATTTTCTATCTCATATATAAATGTTTTTAATTATATAAAATTAAATTTCTTTAGTTGTACAATATATTATGTGTTAGGCCGTCCCTTTATCAAGCATATAATTAACATATTTTCAATCTTAATATAAAATTAATCACTTGTTATGCATGAATAAATTGAATAAAAAATAAATAACTAATACTAACGTTTGAGTATTTTATAAATTTTATTTTCTGAAAAATAGATGGAAATTCTCAAACACATTATAAAACATCGTTCTATCGCCTCATTATTTGAATTAAAAAAAAACTAACGAAGAATGCCAATTTTAATAATTTAGTAATGGAGAGGATTCAGCCAATGGGTAGCCTCTGCTGAATAAAAAACTCCCAATTATGGAAAACGTTTCGGCTTTAATTAAATAATGCCATCATCAGTTGCTAAGAGAGTATTAGCGACACATCAGAGGCTACCCATTGGCTGAATCCCTCTCCATTAGTTAATTATATACATATACAGCCATCAAAATTGTATCAAGAATGCCAATTTTAATCTTAGATCTTTGTTGGTTTTATATATTAGAAGGAATCGCCCCCTCAAAAGACCAAACCGAAAAATTATAAAACAATCAACCGTTCGTATTAATTAAATAATGAACCGTCGAAAGTGAATGCAATACCTTAACTTTTATGCTTTTCTATGTAAATGAAAGTATTTAAAAAGTTTTTAAGTACAACAAAGTTTTTTATTCACCTTGAATAATTACAGTGCCCCGAGCGGAAGACCTAGTCATAGCCATGGCTCTGCTCTCGGAGACGGTTGTCTCTATAAACATCTAGAAAACAAATTAGCATCCCCTTACAGTGGCATGGCGTAACCCCCCACCCTTCTACAGCTATTACTGATGTTATCTCACTTATTTGAGTTTATAATATATCTTAGAAATTAATTCATGGAATAAATTGTAGTGGTTTTGTAGAGGATCCCACGGAGGAAGCGGCGATGAAGCTGAAAGCCCTAACGACATATCAACATTCGACATTCTAAGACCCAGAGAAAACTACCGATTCTAAAGTGTCTTGACTTTTTGAAGATAAATCTGCCCTCTGAAAATCCTCCTTTAATCACTTGGTCCTCCAAAAACTGAAGAAAGGAATGCTGGAAATTCATCATTAGCTATTCTATTATAATTTGAATTCGATTTTTAAAGAAAAATAAACTGCAACGGATCGTTGCTAAACTTTATCCAAATTCATTTGAAATGCATTAATATGTTCTTGAGTAAAGTACTTTAAAATATAATTTTACTAAAAACTTTATTTAACCTTTTTGTGGTCCCCAAGGTACTTAATTAGGATATTAAATTTGATCAAAATTGGTTAAGTCATTTTCAAGATATTTAGAAAAAACTAAAAAGTACTGAAAATAAAGTACTGTTTGTGGACCGATATGTACCAAAAACTAATCAGCGCTTCATTTTGTTAAACTAATGGTAGGTTTTCAATTTAATTTCAATCAGCGCAAAGGTGTGGAAAAAATCGTGGACGAAAAAAACGATAACACACACACACACACATCCATCCATCCATCCATCCATCCATCCCCACGCACTTCCAAAAAAAATGGCACTTTTTGGCCTCTCGACGAGATCCCAGGTAATTTTTGGCAAAACCGTCACGTGCTAAAATTCAATCTCATTGAATACTTCAATTTGTGACCTTAATTGAGTCTATGGGTTCCGTAGTCTTTACCTGAGGACCCTTTGAAGTCGCGCTTGCCGCGAGAGCGATTCCAATACTTTCTCCCATGCTTCGCATTGGATAAAGTAATAATTTTAAAAAACAAACTCAATTATAAGCATATATATATATATATATATATATGTGTAGAAAATTCTATTGGAATAAAAATTTTAATCTTTCATAATTGAATGCATCAGAAAGAAATATTTAATTTAATATTAATTTAATAAAATGAAAATTAATTTTACAAAAAAAAAAAATTAGTTATAATTTAAAAATATGAAATGCAATCCTATATTAAAAAGTTAAATTTAATTTATTAATTTCTCATAAAAAATTAGTCACTTATGAGGTATGCTGAAAGAGAAAAAAACATCCTCTTGCAAAAATCCTTAATATTTTAAAAAATAAAACCGACTTCAAAAAAATTAAATGCAACAAATAAAATAATAATAACTTAAAAATAAAATAAAATACACTAAAAGGTATAAAATAATTATTATCTTATTTAGTTACAACTAAACGTCGAAATATTAACATGAAATTACTTTTTGAAGTCGGTGCCAAAAAACTAAACCTATAAGCAAATACTGTATATACAGTATTTGCTATAAGCGAGCGTACTCGCCAAACGTACTAAGTAAGATCCGTCGAGTGGGATTCATAAAATGTATATGTTTGGCACCGACTTCAAAAAGTAATTTCATGTTAATATTATGTCGTTTAGTTGTAACTAAATAAGATAATTATTTTATACCTTTTAATGTATTTTATTTTATTTTTAAGTTATTATTATTTTATTTGTTGCATTTAATTTTTTTGAAGTTTGTTTTTTCACTTTATCCAATGCGAAGCATGGGAGAAAGTATTGTAATGGGTCTCGCGGCAAGCGCGACTTCAAAGGGTCCTCAGGTAAAGACTACGGAACCCATAGACTCAATTAAGGTCACAAATTGAAGTATTCAATGAGATTGAATTTTAGCACGTGACGGTTTTGCCAAAAATTACCTGGAATCTCGTCGAGAGGCCAAAAAGTGCCATTTTTTTATTTTATTTGGAAGTGCGTGAGGATGGATGGATGGATGTATGTGTGTTATCGTTTTTTTCGTCCACGAATTTTTCCACACCGTTGCACCGATTGAATTGAAATTGAAAACCTACTATTAGTTTAACAAAATGAAGCGCTGATTAGTTTTTGGTACATATCGGTCCACAAACATTAGTACTTTATTTCAGTACTTTTTTAGTTTTTTCTAAATATCTTGAAAATGACTTAACCAATTTTGATGAAATTTAATATCCTAATTAAGTACCTTGGGGACCACAAAAAAGGTTAAATAAAGTTTTTAGTGAAATTATATTTTAAAGTACTTTACTCTAGAACATATTAATATTTCAAATGAATTTGGATAAAGTTTAGCAACGATCCGTTGCAGTTTATTTTATAAAATATTTTTATAAAAAATATTTGTATTTTTCTCTTTTGAGTGATGTTATTAATAGTGACTTAATATAATACCTTGCATGCATTTCGTAAGAGAAAGCGGGCGAATGAATCAGAAAATGATAATAAAATTAATTTCATAAATATAGAAATTCTCTCGAAACGTTAGCCGGTTTTAAATGAATGTTTTAAGATTTTTTTATAAAAGATTTTATTTATTAAATTTCGATTATTTGGTCATAAGAATTGGAGATTTACGTTATTTCGTCAATGATCATATCTTCAGAACTTGACCAAATTAATAGGGTACCATCCGTAAGGTACGCTCCTTCTAATAAAAAAAGAATCATTAAAATCGGTTCATAAGCAAAGACGTTATGGCTGAAAAAACATATCAAAAAAGGTCCAACCCAAAAAAAATAATCAAAATCCGTTCACAATTGTCGGAGATATGAGGTAACATAGACACAAAAAAAATCAGTCGAATAGAGAACCTCCTCCTTTTTTGAAGTCGGTTAAAAAAGTGATTGGTCCCCAAATATCAAATTAAACGCCAAGCTGATAAAGAAAAAGATTTAGTACTCATATTGGATGCGAAGCTGTGATGTGCAGATTCAAGTTATGAGTAGAATGAAGCCAACAAGAATAGAAGACATGACGAAGAAACACCATGATGAAAATGAAACAAAAAACAAAAATTAAATTGAATTAAAAATTGGTAAATTACACAACACATTTTCAAATTAAATGTATATTTATTAAATATAAAATTATTGAATATTATCGTAATAATTTAATGAAAATGTTATTTAGTTGATTTAGCGAAGTATTGTTGTATAATTATATTCTTTGTCAGGCCCGTAACATCTTCAGGTAGCTTATATATGCACTCTATATCTACTAGATCTGAGAAGACTTGTGTAATTTTAGTTATATGTCTGAAGGGTTGTGTTCACCTCAGGAATCAAACCACAGGGTTCCAAAATTGGCAATCCGGCCTATGAATTGAACCCCTCTGACATGTATCACTCTAATTATTTCACTCAAAGATTTAATCTTCATTTGTGAAATTTATAATTTTAACACATAGTCATGCTATATAATCTAAATAGAGATGGTCAAGTGTTTCAAATTTTTAATTTATTCAAAAATCGAAGAACAATGAAATTTTCCCAAATTTAAAATAAGAGTTCAAATTGCCAATATTAGTAGACTTTAAATTTTTAGAAATTTATAGTCGACTATTATCGGTAATTTGTACTTTTGTATACATAGTTACTATTTCTTGTATTATTAAAATCATTAGATTAAAAAGATAATTTTAAGGAATAAATAGTTAAAATTGGCTTTTAAATCCAAAGATTTTACTAATACAAGCGATAATATATAAAATAACTATGATTTATATATATATATATGATTGATGTGAGCATCAAGAAGTTCTAAATTAAAGGAATAAAGATTTAAGTATCTTTTTTAGGTGTCTTTTTTTGAAAAAAGATGGAATTTATTTCAAAAATCAACCCAGATCTAAAATATTAATAAATGAATTTATCTTTAAGGACCAATCATAGATTTTAGAGAAAATATTTTTACATTGCATATCAGAGAGGTTCGTCCCCTTAGGAATCGAACCCAAGCGCTAACTAAGCTTGCCGGGCCGTTAGCCAAACCCTTAAGACGAATCTCTCTCCGATATGCAACATATATAAGAATTTTAGCTAAAGATTTTTCACTCCCTTCAACTCGAAAGGAATAGTAAAAAATCAGGCTAAACTAAAAAAAAGTTTTCAGTGAGGGGCCCTTTAATTTTACAGTGAAAGCAAAGATTTAAGTATCTTTTTTAGGTGTCTTTTTTTGAAAAAAGATGGAATTTATTTCAAAAATCAACCCAGATCTAAAATATTAATAAATGAATTTATCTTTAAGGACCAATCATAGATTTTAGAGAAAATATTTTTACATTGCATATCACAGAGTTTCGTTCCCTTAGGAATTTAACCCAAGGGCTAATTAAGCTTGCCGGGACGTTAGCCAAACCCTTAAGACGAATCTCACTCTCTCCTAAGGGGACGAATCTCTCTGATATGCAATGTAAAAATATTTTCTCTAAAATCTATAATTGGTCCTTAAAGATAAATTCATTTATTAATATTTTAGATCTGGGTTGATTTTTGAAATAAATTCCATCTTTTTTTCAAAAAAAGACACCTAAAAAAGATACTTAAATCTTTGCTTTCACTGTAAAATTAAAGGGCCCCTCACTGAAAACTTTTTTCAGTTTAGCCTGATTTTTTACTATTCCTTTCGAGTTGAAGGGAGTGAAAAATCTTTAGCTAAAATTCTTATATATGTTGCATATCGGAGAGAGATTCGTCTTAAGGGTTTGGCTAACGGCCCGGCAAGCTTAGTTAGCGCTTGGGTTCGATTCCTAAGGGGACGAACCTCTCTGATATGCAATGTAAAAATATTTTCTCTAAAATCTATGATTGGTCCTTAAAGATAAATTCATTTATTAAAGGAATTAACATTGCCGAATCAACTAAAAGGAGTTTTCATTAAAAATTATCATTCTTCCCGATTGCGTATGTACATAAATAAATACTTTTCAAATTTTTTCAAATTAGAAATACAAATTAAGGATTAAATCATTTAATTAAATAAAAAATTTATAAAATAAAAAAAAACTTTTATATAACTAATTTGTAAATTCTATATATTAGAGTATTATGTACTTTTTCGTAGAAATGTAGATATTAAAGCTTTTTTTTTGTGAATAAATTTATTTAGAGTTGAAATTTTGGTTTAAATCACAGATAATTAATTGTAATTATTTATTGAACACGAATAAATAATACAATATAACTACGACGTTTCGATCGCAGAATAAGCCGATTGAAACGTCGTAATTATATTAGATTATTTGATCATGTTCAATAAATAATTATAATTAATATAAATATGTGTGATTTAAACAAATTTCAACTCTTAATTTTATTAATTCAAAGCTTAGAATTTGATCATATTGAAAATTTTATTAGAAAATTCGATTAGTATAATATACATAGTATCCACATACCTCGTGGGTCGAATTAAGATACTTTCTCGCAGCTGACTTCGATGGAAGAAACAAATCCAGTACTCAGGTCGATACTTTACTAGAAATAAAAACAACCCAATCAATAAAGGAATAAGTACTTACTATAACTAGCGTAGGGTCTCCGTTATTTTGACATAGTTATTTTTTCAATGCCGTCCCAAAAACTCTTAAAATTATTAAAAAATTATCCTTAAATATATTTAAGCCATTTTAGATAGCACATAGCCATGCATGCTACTACAGGGTTTGAATTTTAAATAGGAATTAATGTAAGTTATATACATTTTCTAGATTTTGAGGTTAAACTTTTCTTTTCTATTTTTTGTTTTTTAAAAATATTTTGATTTGAAAACATATATATTATATATTTTGTGGTTGTTGAATCAGAAAATAATTTTTAAAAACTTTAATTTTGGCAGTCTGTTTTCTGTCAAGATGGACTGCCTAAATCGACTCAAAAGCTATTTTATCTATTATTCAACAACTCAAAAAAAGACAGAACATACTCATTTTAAAGCCAATACATTAGAAAAAAATATCTCAAAATCTCTAAAAATTTATAAAAATTCTGATTTAAAATTCAACCCTTTGGAGACATAGAATACTGCGTAAACTGGCTGAAATACATTATTATAGTATTTAAAAGATTTTTGGATTGGAAATGAAAAAAAATAAGTTTACCAAAGTAACGGTCACGGTAATGTAGGGTGTGCAATATTCACAAAAAATTTTAATTCATCAAACTTGAAATTATAGACACGTTTATAGTCTTGAGATAAGTATTTCGATATTTTATTATAAAGTTTCGATTAAGTCATGCATTTTTATATATTATTTAATATGAAAGTAGGTATATTTTTATTTTAAAGTGAATGAGATTCTAATAAATCGGATAAATTATTTGTTAATTTGAAGTAAAAGAAGAAAATGTGTGCATGTGTGTGTGTTTATTTGTGGGAGAGAATTAAATAGCAATCATTTAGGTTCAACACGTAAATAGATTATTTTATTTATAAAGTAAAAAGAGCATCTATATAATAATTCTATATTTTAACAACTTTTTGTTTCGATAGAGATAATGATTATGAAATTCTCAAGAAATTTATAATAAAAATAAAAATAAAATTGCAAAAATATTTTCTTATAATATTTATTTTTTTTTTTTTTTTATTTATTTATTGTTACCGGGAACAAAGCCAATTTAGACAGCACAGGGAGCCGAGTTTTTAGCCGGTGGACATTTTTATTTGACAGCCAGGATCGAACCCCGGCCTTCCGCTCCAACATAGTCATAATCGATCGATGCCGAAGCGAGGCCAGCGCGTTATCCTGCTAACCCGACTCCCTTATAATATTTATAAGAGCACAGATAATTTTATTTTACGCCTAAAAACGAAATATGGCAAGAGAATTTATCAATTCAGAAAATATTTTACCTATAATTAGGATGAATAATAAAGATATTAAGTGATGTAGATTGTAGAGATTTTGCTATATTCTATATGAAATATTTTTTCGGTATTATAAATAGTTACCAAATCGATTTGAAACGAAGAAAAATTGTCACTCACTCACTGCCTAATATTTATCATCATGTCCGGCGTTTCAATTGTTTAAAAAGTTTTTTTTTTGAGGACTTAAGACATTTTGAAGGAAAACTGTGATCAAAATGTCACTGGTTTTTAATTCGAACCGGGAAACATAAGGACATAAAATTACATAAATTATTTTAAGAATATAAGTAGATCCTTTTTAAAAACAATCGAAGAAAAGTTTTTTTGATTATAATATGTTTCAAGAAAATTTTTTCCTATAAAAAGGTATTTAAAATTTTGCTTAACAAAAGAGTACCTATTGAATGAAATATGATTTGAAATTATCGTTTCGGTTTCGAATTAAAAAAAAGTATCGATCAGTTCTTAGTTAAAATAAATGAATAAAAGTTTATTAAACTAATTACTGTTTGAAATAAATATTTCAATTTTCATTTGAAAAAAAAACCCTGATATGCATTACACCGGCACAATTAAGCTTTTCATTCATTGTTATTTAAAAATAATTTTAATTAATACAACAAAGTATATATTTACATATGTATATCCATTGCACTGTACACACCGAAGGGTGAACCGCGACCTAAAATCGTGTACCTCTACTTCCACTTTCACTTTCATTTCCAAGTAGAAGACAATAGATGACAATAGATTATCTAATGAATTCCAAAGTAATTCCAAATAATTCCAAAGAAAAATTAATAGACGAATGAAAAGAATTTTAAACCATGTGATTTATATATCACTATAAAATAAAACATTGCATATTGTTTACTTACCAGTGAAGAGGCGAGAAGAATGTCCATTAAGAAACTCAGTCAGTTCAAGATGAAACTAATACAGATAGGTGCGTGGCTTCATCTGAAAAATAAAAAATATACACTTTAATTTAACAAAACATTAAAAATTTTCAAAAAAATTGATTTAGATTTGTCTTATATGAAGAGAAGAGTACATTTTATAACGTCCTCCTTTTTTCAAAGTCGGTTAAAAAGAAAGAGGGGTGTCGTAAGTCTAATGTTTAATATATTGATTTTAAAATAAAAAAATTCATTCATTTAGATTTAAAAAACTTTTGAATTATTTCAAGAATTGTGTGTATTTGAAATAATATTAATCAAAATACTTAAAAAAACCAATAAAAGTATTGTTGCTGATGGCCAGATTAAGTGTGAGGGCACAATTAGTTCGGAGCTCAAACTCAAAATGATATCTCCTCATAGCGAGAGAGAGAATGCTTGCATTAATTGAAGTTGATTAGAATATATAATTTACCTATATGATCAGTTTATTTGTTATTTTAATCACTTTAACTTGCACGGGTGAGAGACAAGCAGAATACTGGCGTCTGGTGGAAGACAAGCGGCCGCCCGGGAAAACTAACGGGACTTAGTACTAAGAAACATTGCGGGCAGAGGGGGCACAGAGTCTCTTCAAAACACACACATTTAATTAGATTTAATGTATATCGAATATTAATTTGGACCCGCCCGGAGTTACGCCCAAGGAGATACTGAGGCTTCTTGATTTTATATATTTAGTACCTGGAGGCACCGAGCGATGCTCGGTAACCCCTGACCCCCACACCCCCTCCCGAAACCATACACCACGCCCCCAACACTGCACCCCCACCACACCCCGCCCCTCCCACACCCCGGACACCCCACAACTGCACCCCACCTCCTGCACCCCCACATCCATCCCCACCCCGACCCAGTTTTTTCATTTCTATCTTTCTAATGGTCCACATATTATGTGTATATTTGTTTACTCGTACACCAATTTGCCCACATTCGTTCATATTGATAAACATTATAAAAAATACATAAGAAAATAATATAAAAAAATAATCGTATAGGATCTGAAATAAAAACATAAAATTATTTATTAAATACATAGCTATATATAATATATTCAATTATTTCCACACTTATAATAAAGTCTAATTCAAAAATATTCATTTTAGTAAAAGTAAAAAGCAAGGATTTTTAAAATAGTTCTGTGGTCCAATGCTAGAGTGTCGGCCTCATATGCAAGAGGTCCCAGGTTCTAATACGACTTCCGCCGAATCATTTTTTTTATTGAGATTTTCATCTATCAATAATTACTTTAATTAAGAAAAAATCAATTAAGATGAATTTTGATGAGGTCCAGACCTAGCCAGATCGTTTTTTCATCCTCAAAACTTGTTAATAGATTTTGTTTCATCAAAATCGGTAGGGCCGTTTTCAAAATAGAACCAAGATACAAATATATAAATAAATAAATATACAATTTTTGCTCGTTTAATAAGAGTAGATAAGTATTATATTTTTTATGAATTTAAACAAATAAATTTTCATATAATAGATATGTATGATATTCCTTTTTTGTAATATTATTTATATTTTTACATATAAAAGAACATGTTATTTTCTTTTTTTTCTTAATATACCTATTATATTACTATACCATGCAGGGTATGGTCAATTATTGTAATCGTGCATGAAAAAAGTGGGGTTTTTCCATCTTTTTTTCGAAATATCTAAAAAATGACTGAAACTATTTTGATTAAAAAAATTGAGCGAAACCATGGCATTTCGGTCTATAAAAAAGTTCTAATAAGAGAACATTGAAAAAATTATATTTTTCGAGATAATAATTATTTTGTCAAAATGTCTGTTAGTAGTTAGTTAGTCTGTCTGTTAGTCTGTGCGTTACCAAATTTTTGTGGACGAGCGAGCTCAAAAACTAGTGTGAATATCAAAACCAAATTTCACACGTAGTTTTGGTCCATTGAGATTAAGAGCTGATTAGATTTTGGTGAATATCAACCTAAAATTAAGAAGGGTGGAAGAGGGGGGGATTAAAAATCTAGGCTGTTTTTGAGCAAATTCAACCAAATTTTGTATACATAATCAGTGGACCCCCAGAAGTCTAAAAAATGCAAAAACTAACCACCAAAACATGGGGGGGGGGGGGTGTATGGTCAAAAAATGAAAATCTAGGCCCTTGTACCAAACTCAACCAAATTTTGTATACATAATCAGTGGGACCTCAGAAGCTTAAAAATGGAAAAACTAACCGGCCAAAATGGGGATGAGGGGGGGGGGGGGCGCGCGAAGGTCAAAAAATGAAAATCTAGGTTCTTGTACCAAACTCAACCAAATTTTGTATACATAATCAGTGGGACACCAGAAGTCTAAAAATGCATAAACTAACCCCCTCCCTCCCCTGCATGATTATAAATAATTTTATTAAATATTAAATATAAGTGAGGGGCCAGGTTGTATGGTAAAGTCAAGTGGATGGCCACATCAGAACACGTCAGCTTATTTTAATTAAATTCGATATTTTTCAATTTTTAAAAAGACATTGTTTGTTTTGTTTTGGTTTTTTATGTCACTAGTGGATATATGTCTTTCTGCGTGATATATATATATCTAAATATCAGAAGGAATTCGTTTCTATTGTTAATCCAACTGCCCGGAAAGTAAGTTTGGCATTTGTGTCTTACTTCTTAAGGAATGATCCCTTCTGACATGAATATTTATTTAGATCTATGATTTTCGGCCATTAAATTCTTAAATTGCTTTATTATATATTGTAAAAAGATTTCTAATTGTTCAATTGACATCTTTCGGTGAATAGCACTATTGGAAGATTTTTTGATGATCTATTTCAGCATAAGCTTATGCTACATATTTAATTCTTTGGTGCTTGTTTTTGAAATCAAATTTTAGAATCTATAGATTGAACATTTTTAATGAGAAGTTCTCATCAGAAGCCACTGACTTTTCGACCCGTATTTCTCGAATTATTTTTAAGGGCTGTAGGCAAAGTCTTATAAGATAGATAGACTCAGCTTATTATAGCTTCTTCATCACCTGAAGGTTTTACACAAATGTCTTTTAAGATTCAATTACAAATTTTACTTTAATTCTACAAAAAATAATTAAACAACGCACTTTACCAGCATACAAAATATATACAATTATAATACGAAACTTATGATATCTGAAAATATCATTTTTGTCGGGTGAATATTTCATCAATTCCAACCCTGCCATTCATATTCAATATCTATATATGGCTTCATTGATGATTATTATTAAATGCATTATTCATCAACAGGATTAATTATTTGTGATTCAATGCCAGAAAGAAAGTAGTGGCCAACCAAGAAATAGCACTCAAATCCATTGTATGGGAATTTATTCATTTACATTCGAGTTTATTATAACTTAAGTAAACTCTTCTAGCTGAGCAAATACCTAAATAGGTCAGAAGGATTTCGTCTTTAGGTCTAAGCTAACTGCCAGGAGTGCAAGTTTGAGTCTCGGGTTCGACTCCTGAAGGGACGATCCTTTTGGCATGAAATACTAGATGCATATCTACTCAGATTTTTGATTCTTGGTCTTTTCGTAATATTTTGCAGAAAAAATATAGCTTGTACGAAGGGTACATATTAAAAAATTTATATATATTTTAAAAATTGAAAAACTTACTTGCTTTTAATTTAAATATAAAATTAGAATGTATGTATATTACTTTGCCAAGGGAAATATTGTAATTGTTCATCAAAAGCCTTTTTTTGCTTTCGCATTTTCGAAATATCCCAAAAATGGCTGAACTATTTCGATAAAATTAATTGAATGAATTTACAGCGTTTCCGTCTACTTTATTGTATAGTAACATTGAAAAATGTAAATTTTAATATAAATTAAATACTTTATCAAATTTTGTGTACACTCCAGCTCAAAAAGCAATAAAGATATCAAAACAAAATTTTGTGATTAAGAGCTGAAATGATTTTGGTTGACCAAAAATTTGAAGGGGAAATTTTTAACCCTTGTAATCTATGTACAATTTGGACCTGCACAGTTAGCCTTTAAGGCCTTTGAAAATTATCACTGCAAAAATCAGCTTTCTAAAATGGCCGAGGGGGATGGTAGATGTATGGTTAAGTCATAAGATGGCGACATTCTATATTTTCTTTTTTTTTCTGTTTTATTTTCTAAACGTGAAGAAGATCAGGTTCAGTTGTCCCCAAACATTTTAGAGATAGGGCTATATGTGAACATTGAAAACTATGGGCGGGCTGGATATAACGTATATTATACGGAAATTATATTAATGATACGCTATTATATCGTTGCCTTAGAGTGTAAACCTGCTAACACAACAAGGAAATTTTACAGGGCAGAGAAAAAACAAAAATATTGTTCATAATAGGGGATCATTTGTAAAATTTTCCCTCTTGACGAATTAATGCAAAAAGATATATATCGTAGCCTAAGGGTATAAACTTGCTAGCTGACAACAAGGAAATTTTACAGTGCAGACAAAAAACAAACAAAATTTAATATTGTTGTTATTGAAAGAAACTATTTTCACATTTTTTTCTACAATTTACGATCGTAATTTTATGTAGCAGTTTTACTTGGACGATGGTGAATCTCTTTTTCTTTCGAACGGTATTAATATGTCATTTATGATAAAAAATGGATTTAGCAGGTTTACACTCTAAGCTCTAAGGCGACGATTGGCATTAATATAGTGAATATTTGGGAATAAATTCTGTCTAGCCGCGGGGTGGATGGAAAAGTTTCAAGGGCCGGATTTGGCCGGCGGACCATAGTTTGGCGACCCCTGTCTGACATAGATCATAGAAGGTAAATGTAAAATTTAGCTAAAATATACTTTTTTATATTTTTTTTCATTCTTTAGAAATTATACGTTTTTTGTTCGTTTGTTTGTTTGAATTATCTTTTCAGTTTTATTGCTTTAATTTGACTTGAATTAAAACAACATGTAATGAGAGATATGAGATGACAACAACAACAACAACGAACAAAGGGCGAAGAAAAAAGGGGTGAGTTACAAGTCTTAAAAATTTTACCACCACTGTAACAGTAAAACTTTATGTAGTCTTTATTTTCTCCCTGTTCGTTAATTCTTTTATAATATTCTTGAAGCGAAAAATGAATTCATTATAATAATCTCACATACATTAACCTGAAGGAGCGGGTCTCATTCTTTCTCTTAGTTAATTTATTATTATTATTATTTTTTATTATTTTTTTTAAGTTTTTAAATTAGGAAACTCTTCTTTGTCTTTTTCTTCTTTAAAAGTGTAGGTACTAGAAATTATAATTATACTTAATTATGAAATAATTGTTTTTCTTAAGTCGACGACAAAAAGCTTCCGAGTTTTTCTTCAAGATTTATTGACTCGCTTATAAATGAACTAAGAAAAAACACAAGAAAAATAAAACAGACAATCAGCTTTTCCGAAAAATATCCGAAACTCAAATAAGAAATAATATCATTAATTTTTTTTTGTTCGCTAAAATAAATATTATTTTAAAAATTTATGTTTTGTTTAAAATTTGAATTTTTATTCATATCACACATAATTAATTATAATTAGATTGGAGTAATTTTTGGAGACGGACTGATAAGTGAAATTGAGTGGATTTTGATGAGGCAGTCCAAAAAAAGAAGATAATGTATACCGAGAGAGTGATCCGTGATTGGAAGTAGGTGTACACGTCTTTGGAAGTATTTTGGAAGTACTTGGAAATATTTGAAAGTACTTGGAAATATTTGGAAGTACAAGTGGAAGTAGGTGCACAGCATATTAGGTCGCGGTTCACCCCTAGATTATACTTTTTTTTTAATGCAATCGAATGCAAGAAGGGGTGCACCAGTAAAGATGCAGCTCCTATGGATCTCGAAAGACTCTTGCATTACTGAAGAGAAGGGAAAGTTGATTAAGTGAGAGGGTGTAGAGAAAGGGAAAGATGGAGGCTGGGAGAGAGTTCCAGTTCCTTGAAGTCATGGGGATATATGTATTGGCGAATAAAGTGGTCCGGCACTTTTCTAATTTGACCGCGAAAGAGTGTTGGGAGTCGGCAAAACGCGTGCTACTTGGAAAGCATGCTTTGGGGGGAATTATTGATTTTATCTCATCAGAGCACTTGCCGTGATAGAATCTATAGAAAAGGGAAAGGGCAGAGACATTTCTTCGATGAGCCAGCGAGTCGAGGGAGTCGGTGAGGGTAGAATCGTCAATTAGCCTGACGGCTCGTTTCTGAATTGCATCTAGGGTAGCAAGAGAATATTTAGAGGCTCCTCTCCATAGATGAGAGCCGTATTCGAGACAGGGGCGGATTTGGGCCTTGTAGATGGTGAGAAGTTGTAGGGGTTTGTAAAATCGCTTGGACCTGAATAAGTAGCCAATCTTCCTTGCTGCAGATTTAGCCACAGAGGAGATGTGTTCATTCCAAGACAGGTCAGATGTGACAGAGACGCCCAACATGGATAGGCTGTCACACATTTTCAGGGTATTCGAATCGAAGTGAATATCAGGGAAATCTTTAATTTCGCGCCTAGAAATTAGACAACATTGAGTCTTGTTTGTATTAAAGTTAACTAAATTTTGAGAGCCCCATTTATTCAGTTTGTCTAGGTCGAGAGTAATTGAGGAGGCAACATTGATTCGATTATTCGGGAGTGAGGGTTTGCCGTGCAGAGTGCTATCGTCGGCGTAACAATGAGTGGGGTTTGACGTTTGATCGATAAGGTCGTTTATATAAATTAGGAAGAGTGTGGAGGAGATTACAGAGCCTTGGGGAACACCAGCGTTTGTGGAGAACGATTCAGATGATATTCCATCCACCACAACTTTTATACTTCGGTTTGTCAGAAAGCTTTCTATCCATTTGCGAAGTGTTGGTGTGAATCCAAAGGCTGGCAGTTTGGCAAGAAGATTTTTGTGCCAAACCTGGTCAAAAGCTTTGGTGATATCAAGGGCTACAGCGAGGGTTTCTTTTCCGGCCTCTAGAGTTTTGTTCCAGGTGTGGGTGACATAGGTTAAGATGTCGCCTGTGGAACGATTTTGTCTAAATCCATATTGCCTATCGTGAATTAATTTATTATTTTCTAAGTGATGAAGGACGTGTTGGTTTATAACCAATTCCATTATTTTGGAAAGAACAGAGGTGATCGAGATAGGTCTGTAATTAGAGATTTGTGAAGAGTCTCCTTTTTTAGGAATAGGTGTGACTCTGGCTATTTTCCAGATTTTGGGGAATATGCCCGATTCGTAAGACAGTTGGAATAGCTTGGATAAAATAGGGGCAAGTTCAGGGGCTCATTTTTTAATGAGAATTGGTGGGATGTCATCCGGGCCAGCGGCTGAGTTGGAATTTAATTTATTAATGGCTTTTGTGATTATTTGGGGCTCTCTTTTTATTCATAAATCGACGTTAGTCACATTATAATTCTGCTGAGAATGAAATACAATGAACCTATTGAAGATTTTATTTTTGTGATTAATTTGATTAAAATTGAAATTTTTATTTAAATCACACATAATTAATTAGTTAACCTATAATCAGAGTAGGTGCTCACTGCTCATACTTGAGAACGATTGCTGAATAAGTCGATCGAAACGTCGGAGTTACATTATATTATTTAATAATAAAAATTAATTAAAACTACGATGTGGGTTTCACATAAAATAAAATAAAACAAAATTGAATTTTGATTTCGATTTATTTTGTTTTTCTATCGCATGAAGATGGGCTGACAATCCGAAATATAACGACATCAAAATTCAATTTATTTTTATTTTTATTTTATGTGAAACCCACCTCATAGATTTACTTATTTTTTATAATTAAATAATATAATCTAACTAGGACGTTTCGATAGACTTATTCTGTGATCGATTTCAAGTATGAGCAGTGAGCACCTACTCCGATTATAGGAAAACTGTTAAACTAATTATGTGTGATTTAAATAAAAATTTTAATTTTAATCAAATTAATCACAAAAAACTGCTTCATTAGTCATTACTAATTATATTTTGTTTGTTTCAAAACAATTATAAATTAATAGGATTTGAAATGTCTTGACAATATTAGAAAATTTTATATTTTTACACAGGTTGTCTTAGCCTTCAAAAAACTATCAAATCTAACCTATAAAGCGTCATCTTTAAATTATTCTGTAGGCCTACTTAATAGCAGATTTTAATTGAAAGTATATATGTGTGTAATGTGTATGTATAAATTGCAAGCTTCTCTCTCTCACTTGTTCACTCTGAAGCCTAATTCTAATTAAAAGTTGCCTCATTCCTTGGGATTAGGGATAAAAGATAGAAGGGTTTAGGATAGGATACAAGCGAGAGGGGGTAGGATAGGGTCGGGGTGACAGCGATGTCACCCAGCCCCCTCCTTTTTGTATTTGTATTAGCAAAACACCCGCTGCTTGGCATCTTCTTGTCTTTGGCAATGTTTTAAAATAAAAACAAAATAGAAAAACATTTAAATTGCAAATCCTAACAGACACTCGCTGGCTGTTGCTGCTAACTGTTCCGTTAAGCAATGTTCAATTAAACGTCTAAACGAGAGGGAAAGAGAGAGAGAATGAGTTCGTCTACAAAAGCACTTCCACATACAAAGCATCACTGCATAGAAATGCCAAAGAAACAGCAAATTAATTAATCAATTCCGAAAAAATACTAGTAAAAATAATAAAAGGTGATGACCCATGGATTTTTCAGTCCACTCAACTTCAGTGTCATTTTGGGCACTGAAGGCGCACAAAATTAGTTTATAAAATTTTAAGGGAGATTTCGGTATTTCATAATTCGAATCATGGAGAAATTCATATACAGTAAACTACTGATTATCCGAGCTAATGGTGGGGAGAGGGTCATGGATAATCCGAATTTATTTCTAAAATACAACATATATATTTACTAAATGAATTTAACTTTAAAGGACATCATAGATATTAGAGAAATATTTTTACATTGCATATCAGAGAGGTTCGTCCCCTTAGGAATCGAACCCAAGCGCTAACTAAGCTTGCCGGGCCAGTAGCCAAACCCTTAAGACAAATCTCTCTCTGACATGCAACATATATAATTATTATAGCTAGATTTTTCACTCCCTTCAACTCAAAGGGAATAGTGAAAATTCCTGCTAAACTGAAAAAAGTTTTCAGTGACGGACCCATGTATTTTACAGTGAAAACAAAGATTTAAGTATCTTTTTGGGTGTCTTTTTTTGAAAAAAGATGGAAATTATTTCAAAAATCAACCCAGTATATAATATTATTAAATGAATTTAACGTTTTAAGAACATCATAGATATTAGAGAAATATTTTTACATTTCTAAGGCAGACAATTATTTTAACATGTTTAATGCTCATTACTATTAAGAAAATCTGTGATTTTTGTAGTTTATTTTGAGAATCTTTTAATGGTTTTTTAATATTAATTCGAATTTTTCTAAGAGCTATTATTATATGTCGTTATACTCGAATTCCCATTGGTCGATGTACTCCAACTAAGTTTCAACAGAATTCAGGACAGTGTTGTGACTAATAAGATTGATAATTTAATGATATTTATAAAATGCATATAATAATTTTTTTTAATAAAGTTCATGCACGGATAATCCGCGAACCGGATAATCCGCACACGGATAATCAGGAGTTTACTATATTTTAATTTGTTACAAAACAACAATTTAGAGAAAGGAGAGAATCTATTCGTGTAAATCACGATATGGGTAAAAATTAATTCAAGATATATAATATATATATATATATATATATATATATATATATATATATATGGAATTAATAATTCTTTGCAAATTCACACGCTAACGTTCGGAACATCTGTGAATAACAAAAATAATTGTATTTTTATAAGAATACGGTTGTCTATCGTTAGCAAGCGACATAAGCTGCAGCTACTTTTCGTCAATATTATCTACTTCAAAGATCCTCATGTAAACACTACGGAACCCATGTTCTCAAACAAAGTCACAAATTGTAGTATTTAATCAGGTTGAATTTTAAAAATATAAATAAATAACTGGTTAAAATCTTCAAAATGTAGTCTGAATTTGAACTTGATTTATGACGTTGGTGCGCCTGTATTTAGGCAAAACATTGAGCGAAGAAGAATGAAAGCTGCTTATGAGCAGGGCGAGTCCAGTCGTTGATGGAATGTTTCAGAGCTTATGGGATGTAACCCATCAAGTATGTATGAAAGGATAATTTTTACATAGGTAGAGAATAGAAAAGCTAGAGTTTACCATATAAACATTCGAGACTTCCCGATTCGCTGCCCCAGCTCCAATTTTTTAATGTGATTTTGCTTTTTACTTTATCCGAGGGGTGAACCGGGATTGGAATTAGGTGTACACGTTTTTGGAATTATGTGGAATTATTTTGGAATTCATTAGATAATGCCCCTTCATCTATTGTCTTTACTTGGAAATGAAAGTGGAAGTGAAAGTAGGAAGTAGGTGTACATGAAATTAGGTCGCGGTTCACCCTTCGACTTTATCCAATGCGAAGGATTGAAATCGGTCTCGTTGAAGTTTAAATATGTTAATACATTATTATTATTATTATTATTTTATTTATTTAATGTCACCGGGAACAAAGCCCATTTAGACAGCACATAAGTAAAGTATTAGTAGGGTTAGTGAGGGAGCCGAGTTTTCAGCCGGTAGAGAATTTTTATTTGCCAGCCAGGATCGAACCCCGGCCTCCCACTCCAATATCGTCATAATTGATCGATGCCGAAGAAAGGCCAGTGCGTTAGCCGACTGAGCTAACCCGACTCCCCTAATACGTTATTCAATGCCCACTTTTAGAAATATTGATATTTAAACATTAAAAAATTAAAAAACGAAAATCACTCCTTCCATTTCGCTGTATGAATTTTGTCTATTTTCAAAAGCTTTTGTAAATTAATAAGCATCTTTTTAGTATTGAAGCAAAATTATAATATATTATATACTCTAATTTAATATTATCTATAGACCAATTTGTTAGATTCTACTAGAATTAAATGATGATTTTAACATTTTTTTCATATCATTAAGAATTCAATTTTATACGTGAATGTTCGTAGAACGAACGATATACCTGTAAAATTTAAAAGGTTAGATTGGAACATGAACGAATTCTCTAAAGTTTTCAATTGAATTTACTCTATGCCTAAAAATGTTTGAGGCTCGGAGAAAAAAAAATATTCGCCACTTTTTGACTGTCTGTCTTCTATGCTCTCAGAGAGTTTATGATGTCAAAAAATTATAAATATAAATTCAAGTAATAACGATAATTCAGGCTCACTAGTTTCTGAACTTCCAAATGAAAAATGCAGAAAATCTGAACGATTTTGAGTGCCAAGTTGAAGATCTGTTAAATTATATAAAGAATTATATTTTTTAAACGTCAACCATAACAGGTGGGATTCAGTAGAGTACAACTTGTGATTTTCTTAAGATTATTTTGTTAGATTTCCTATTAATGTCAAATTCTAAGCTAGATTTTTGGAAGATTGTAGCCGATTGATTGTCCGATCCCTTACTAGATCTCCAATATAGGTATATTATTTACTTTGTAGAGCAACCTGTATAGTTTGTTTATATAAATAAGCCAATGTTTGTAAACATCACTAATGCATTGCTTATGTAGACATTGAAAAGAGAAAGTCGATGTTTTCAAGAATCTGTATACCCTTATGGAGACGTCTCTGTACATTCCCAAGAAAAATGGAATGGTCTTCGTGGATTACGAAATTGTTCCAATAACTGGTGAGTTATCCTCGGTAAATGAATTTCTCCGAACCACTTTCCTCAAAGACGACCCTTTGATACGTGCGATGGGTATTCCGCCCAACTCTGAGAACGAACAGCTATTTTTTGGTGACCTGGGAAATTCGCACCTGCTTTTGCAGCGAGACGTCGCGGAACACTCGATTTCCTCGGCGTGTGTCAGAGTGTCCACAAGACCAACGATCGACCTCCATTGCAAGAAGCTAAAATTTATGACCTCCGAGTTGTTGAACTCTGGTACTTGTTCATGTATCTAGAGCTGAATTCCGATCTGTTTGAATACTACCAGGTGACCGACATCTGGCATATTAAATGCATCGGGGTGAGCCAAACAGCCAAGGATATGGCTCTTGAACGGGAGTTGATTCGAGCTAAGTCTGGCCGAGGCGCATTGCCGAGGAGTGCCAGTCGCATGGATCCTCACACATACACCGCGACTGGAGAAGACAGCCAGACGTATGGCTTTCAAAAAACACCTGGCATTGAAATACGATCACATCATCAACTCAAAGGACAGCCTCTCTTCAGAGACAAGGACAAGAACAAATTAGAAGGACATATTGCCATATATGCACGAAACGTATTCTAATCAAATTAAAAATTATTTTTCAAAAAAAATTTTAAATGAATAAAAACAAATATATTTATGTATACCTACTATATTTCATAATAGTACTGAATAATTGTAATTTCACTTGTTTTGTGTTTTATTAATATATTTGTCTTATATAATATTTTTATAAATGCATTATACTTTATCCATAGCTAAGCAAAGTATTGTAATCAATCTAACGGCAAGCGCGACTTCAATGGGTTAAACCAGGGTGACCAATCTTTTAGCTTCCCTGGGCCACATTGGAAGAATACGAGTTATTTTGGGCCAGACATAAAATACACTAACGCTAAAATAATTGCTGATGAGCAAAAAAATACGTAGAATATACTGTAGTTGACACATTGAAGTAATTTAAGCTTTATTAGTTTATAAATGTAAACGTCAAGATAGCAACATAAAATTAGTGATATGTTTCTCATTATTTTGAGACATTGATCCGTCATCGATATTTGATTCAAAGGAATATCAATGAGTTCTTAAGGTGCTCATCAAATATATTGAATCTAGCTTCATTTTGTTTGTGATTTATATTTGAAAATAATAAATTATTTAAGAATCAGTTTATGAATACTTCATTGCTAAATAACGTGTTAAATTCAAAAATTCTTTACTCATAAATTAATAGCCAGTTAAAATTGATGTATTTTTACTTATATCACTGATATTTTTAGTCGCAATCCCATAATGATTAAAGCCTTCCACGGTTGGCAGCCTGGAGACTGGCTCTGAGCGTTGCTAATCTCAGGTCCGCTGCCAGTCAGCCGAGAGGCGACAATCTATTCATTCAGTAGAGAAGGAGCTGAAGTCTTGAGCAGACCTGCGGACCGCCTACGCAATACTCTCTACTTTCGCCATCTTTCGCTTGCTTTCTTTCACTCAGCCTTCATCTTCTTTCAGAGCTTATCGAAGCGATTCATAATTACATTTTTTATATATATATTTTATATAACTTCTACCTTGAAAGGTCAGGAATTATCCTTGCCAGCAAGTATTCTTTTCTTAATATTTTATTACAAGATATTTTCTTTTAAAAAATATCTCATATTTTTTACATCTAATTTATTTTAACTATATTAAACGTGCCTGGCAGGTTTAACCCTTGAACCATATTTTCTATTTTATATTTATATTTTTAATTATTTTTTTCTATGAATAAATAGTTTTTTTAACTTAATTATTTTTTTCTTCAACCCAGAGTGTTCATAGCCATTTACACCTGACCAATTTAGATTATAGGGCTCTCTTAAAGTCACATAAAGCCCTTAAATCCCAACATGGAGGTCCCACACCGAGATTTGAAAGGCCCTAAGGAGGGTGAAGGGTATAATTGAGTGAGAGAAAGTCTTTTTGTTTTTTTCGTTTAATTTTTTATTTTTTTAGTGAATTTTTTTCATTAAATTTTCCTTGAGAAAAGAAATTAATTCTTTTTAATTTTTTAGAGAACCATCAGACTTTTTACAATGCCAGGAGACACAGAATTGATAGAAGGTCAAGAACCATTGGCGCATTCAACCAGGTTGGAAATACCAGCCGAACCAATAGACCAGGCGCAGATAGCAACGGCCACAGCTGAATTTCCGAGCCTTTCATCGGATAGCGGTCCGGAAGTGCAGCCGCCGGCACCGGTGAGTACTGCACCGTTTGACATGGCGCAAATGATGGCACAAATGATGGAACAAATGAGAGGGATGGATACTAGGATTAGCAATAAAATGGATAGTAACAGTAGAGAGACGAATAATAAAATGGATAGTAACAGTAGAGAGACGAATAATAAAATGGACGGGATGAATAATAAAATAGACGGGATGAATCAGAGCATTAATGATAAATTTGACGGGCGTGAACAGGAGAATAGAGGAGATAATTAGAAAAATGGACGACCAGAGTATAAGGCTGGGTAAAAGTATAAGGGAGCATGCCGTAACGGCAATCAAAATAGGCACATCTGGGGAAATATGGGAAACCACAGATGAAATCATTATAGACAGCCCAAGAATAGAGACGGCGGTTGCAGTCTGTGACCAGGATGGGTTACAAATGTTCCAGGATGAAGTAGAAATAGTCTACACAGAAATTCACCATCCTGAAGTAATCAAAAATCCCCAACCTGAAAAACTGGTTAAATTCCCATTAAGGAGAGTAGAGGTAAAATCCTCTATCAAGTATCAAAAACAAGGATTGAGGGAGATCCTTGAGGTGGTACGGGGCGAAATACTTTTCATTAGTAAAGTAGTTGAGCCCGGAAGATCAAACAAATCGTTTGTAGCTCACGGTATTAAATTTACCGTGCTAACAAAATTCAACAAACTTTCGCAATCCCTATATCATAAATTCTTTTTGCAATACGTAGTGCCCTTCCGCGTGGCAGAAATATGCCCCGGGGGCACCGATGTATTAGAAGTCTATCCATGGCAAGAAGCATGGTGTGTTCAACACTCGGTTATTGAAACGGTTTTATACTAGCCCGGAACAGTGATTAAAAAAGCTAATCACAAACTATGTGTTAATTCCACATAGGGGCTTGTTCCAGTTGAATTCTATCTCTTAATTTTCCCCCCTCACCTTTTAGTTCTTTTCATATTTTTTCCTTTTATTTTATTATTTTTTGTTGTAAATAGTTGTATATTTTTTTGTAAATTTTTTTGTAAATTTTCTTATTAATTTATTTCATTAAATTTCTTATCAAAATGAGAAAATTTCATTAGTCTGTCTGTCTATTCAGTAAATTATTTAAGTCCGTCGGGAAGTCCAATCATTTTTTTATTGAGAAACAAAGAAATTCTTTCTTTTGCTAAATTCTTTCAATCATTAAATTTCAGTAAAGTCGTTTTGTCTTAATTAAAGTAATTTTTCTTAAAATTGTCATTTAATTAGAGTAATAATTGTTGCATTTAAAATCAATTAAGTTTTTTTATCTAATCTTGAAATAGTTCGAAAATAAAATTTAAAATCTGTCTGTCATTAAATTATTAAAATCATTGAAATTCCGCTAAATAATTTTGTCAATTAAGTCCGATAAGTCTTCTTAATTATTTTTTTGATTAAATTTGAAATCATTTAATAGTAATTATTATCGCTAATAGATCATTAGCATCGATTAATTAGAGAGGCAAATCTATAGATAAAAAGATAATCCTTAATCCTCTCTCTCTTAATCGTTTTGTAAATTCAATTTAAATTGATTATTAGTTCAATTTGATTTAATTTGGCGTTAATTATTTAAAAACACAATCTATTTTTAAAATGATTTTGTTTGTTTTTTTAGTCTGTCGGTCTGTCTAAAATGAAATTTCTTGTCTTTTTATTTTTTTATTAAATAATAATTATTTTGCTACCTGGTCTGGCAAATCAGTTATTTGCTATTGACTTTGATTAAGCAAAAAAATAGCGATTCGGTGTGTAAACCCCCACCAATCTTCAGCCATGAGATTTGCAAAGAATAATTCTATTCCTGTCAATCACTTCTCATATTTGAGGCGGAGTTTTGGTCGCGATTGGGGCCATTCGTATTTCTTTATTGTCTTGGGTACAGCGTCCATATATCATTCTCTCTCTTATCTTGATGATTCAAATCCATTGTAATCGGCATTTAATTTGTTAATATTAATGCGAATAAATCATAACACGGACCCACTAGGTTATTTTCTGATGATAAAATTTATTGGTTATTTTTTTATATATATAAATATTATCCAACCATTTGGCCATTGCCTAAGTTCAATGTCGAGTTTTTTTACTGACCCTATTAAGTCACAATTACTCGAACTAAAATGGAATTTTAAATTTTTTTAATTCAGAAATTACTATTAATAAAATTTATTTTTTTACCGTTATTCCTTGCGATCATTCTCTATGATCTATTATTGGTTGAACTCTGTTCCTTAAATTGTAACAGGAAGGTCCTTTATTCGGTATTTTCTATCGATAGAATTTTTTATGGTTAGTTTATTCACCATTCTCTCTGATATCAGAATTTTTTATTCTGTTGCCTTTAATAGTAACCTGATTTTTTTAATCAATAAAATTTTTTTATGCTCTGGGCAATTTTTTTATGTGTTCTCTGTAATTGCCAAAAACCGGTTGGCTCGTCAAAAGTGAGTGCAAGGTCGGGGCCCTATCTGGAGAATTGTTTCGGTGACCCAGTGGCTTGTTGTGGTCTGTGACTGGTTTGTATGCTTGGTATAATTTGTAAAATCTAAAGCCCCTGAGGCTCATTGAATTGTTTGTTTTTTTGTAAAAAGACCTTAAGCGCCGATGGTCGCGAATAATTATTTTTTTAATTATTGTTTTATTTTATTTTTTTATTTTTTTATATTCTTATATGAATGTCTAAGCCGCGTAAAAAACGCGTGAGAGTATCGTGATGATGGTCGGCGGTCTGGTCGAGGACTCAGAGGAAGAATGCCCTGAGGATCCTTGTCGGCTGACGGACCTACCTCTGCGGTCGTCTGTCAGCAGGCTTGTGTTGGATTGTGAGATTTTGTGGCACTCCCCCCCCCCCTTTTTTTTGCATTGATTTCTGTGTGGCAGGTTTAATGGGCGGCTAAGTCCGCGGGGCATAGACCCATTGTTTTTTTCTGTGTGGCAGGTTAATGGGCGGCTAAGTCCGCGGGGCATAGACCCATGGTTTTTTTCTTCTGTGTGGCAGGTTAATGGGCGGCTAAGTCCGCGGGGCATAGACCCATTGTTTTTCTTGAGGAATGAGCCGACTGCTACCCACCGATGCAATTTCCGGACAATTGGGAGCGGGCCATTCACTCTAAGAAGTGAGCCAGGCTGTGTGCCTGATGGTAGTGGTTTGTAGAGGAATGAGCCGACAGTGACCCGCCGTGGCAATTCCCGGACAATTGGGCACGGGCCATTCTCTCTGTGTTGAGCCGGGCTGTGTGCCCGATGAATTGTAAGTTTCTTAAGAATTGGGTTGGATGGAAGACGTTGGGGTTGGCCACCACGGGGTCTGAAAAGGCTGCCCAGCATCCCCTCCGGCTCCCATTTAACCGCGACTAGTTCAGAGGACTGCTAGTAACCGCTTTGAAGGTTTCAGAGGCCTCAAGGTAGGACAAAGCGCTCTGAACAGTCATTAAATTTCCCCTTGTAAGCAAATAATCTCTCACTCCCACGTTACAGCCGTGGCGGTGCGCTCGCCTTGGTTTGTCCCGATGTTACTGGAAGATCAGGAAAGCTACGTTCCTGTCTGACACCCAGACATGGACATCCAATGCCTATGCATTTATTTGTTTATTTTTTTATTTTTATATGTTTAATGGTAATTCTAGCATCAGTACAGTAAATTCATGGTAACAGTATACTGTGCGGGTGCTGGCCGATGATATTCGGTCCTGGAGTCAGAGGCATTAAACTTGTCACCTTCTTAAGTGGTTCCAATTTTAATGTTTCTGGCCGGGGGGATGTAATGATATAAGGGGCAGACCCCCCCCATTCATTTAATGGGCAACTTCGTTGCCAAGTTTGTTCTTCTTTTATAGGATGATTAAAGCCTTCCACGGTTGGCAGCCTGGAGACTGGCTCTGAGCGTTGCTAATCTCAGGTCCGCTGCCAGTCAGCCTAGAGGCGACAATTTGCTCAGGCAGTAGAGAAGGAGCTGAAGTCTTGAGCAGACCTGCGGACCGCCTACGCAATACTCTCTACTTTCGCCATCTTTCGCTTGCTTTCTTTCACTCAGCCTTCATCTTCTTTCAGAGCTTATCGAAGCGATTCATAATTACATTTTTTATATATATATTTTATATAACTTCTACCTTGAAAGGTCAGGAATTATCCTTGCCAGCAAGTATTCTTTTCTTAATATTTTATTACAAGATATTTTCTTTTAAAAAATATCTCATATTTTTTACATCTAATTTATTTTAACTATATTAAACGTGCCTGGCAGGTTTAACCCTTGAACCATATTTTCTATTTTATATTTATATTTTTAATTATTTTTTCTATGAATAAATAGTTTTTTTAACTTAATTATTTTTTTCTTCAACCCAGAGTGTTCATAGCCATTTACACCTGACCAATTTAAGTTTGTAAGCTTGCGATTTTTTGCCGGGCCACATTGATAGCCGATTTGGCCTGCGGGCTGGACAAGACTGGACTATGCTAAACTCATGATCTCAACCACAATCACAAATTGTAGTATTCTTTCAATTTTAACTTTAGGACCTGACAGTTTTGCCAGAAAATATATGGGGTCTCTCGTCCAGTGTCTAAAAAGTAAGATTTTTTCATTTAGTCTATGGGGATGTAAGTAAGCATGTTATGTATGGATGGATGGATGAGTGCAAATGAGAGGCATGGGACAACTAATATTTTTTTTGTTTTGATAGAAAAATGGAGGCAAATATTTGTGTCAAACAAGCTCTTTAAATTGATGACCTTATAATGATAATGTCGTCTAAACGCATAGTTGATCAATCATCATCATTATCATTCCATCTATTTTTGTGTATAAATAATATATGTATATAATATTCTTAAAACAATTTATCATTTTAAATTAAAAAGAAACTAAATTGTTTTATAAGAAAGTTAAGAGAATTGAGTTTGGGAGTAAGACCTAAATTGAGCCGAGGAACGTTGCAAAGTTTGAAAAATCTAAGTATCATTTTAATGATTCTCTTTTGTTTAAAATTAGCAAATAATATTATTAATATCTTTAATTGTGCGTTAATTAAGATAACTTGATAAAACGATACTTTATCTTTATATATAATCTTTAAGAATAAAGAAAGAGAGAGGGAGACCCTCAGATCAGACTTTGAGCAGGGGTTTTAATTTATAAAAGAGTAAATCTCCAGTTGCGGAACTTTTATGGCTTTAGTTAGCAGTTGAGAGTTGGCGAAACTAAAGAAGAAACGAAAAGGGAAAATATATTAAGAAGACTTTTACTTTCTAATTAGACGAGTCAACTAGGTATAAATAACGAAGATTGTTTAAAGGGTGAATTATGTATAGGTACAGTAGTTGAAAATAAGCCCGAGTCGATTGCATACTGGGGGTTTCTTACTTTTTAACTCCCAACATACTTGAGATATCAAATTCGTTCTTATTTCTCATTTATAAGGAAGCAATGAGTGAATCTGTGAAATTGTTTCATAGTTCTAAGTTGAGCGGTTTCAAAACTCTGAGCGGCAGAAAAATCAACTAAAAATGGCCACTTTGGAGATCTGAATCACAGAAATTTTAATTTAAAATTTAAAATATATTAAACTTAAATCCACTTAAGGAGATATTTACCGGGATACAGCATTCTTTATAATAAAAAAACTCAAGATATAGAAAGTTAGTTCTGGTGCCAAAATGCCTGTCTTTTTTTAACAAATAAAGAGCGGTCCATAAATTACGTCACACAGTAAGGGAGGAAGGGGCAACTCTAGATTTGTGACAAAATATGACAGGGAAGCCAAGGGAATCTTAAAAATTGTAATGTCATGAAAGTCAAATCGAAAATTTTTAAAAATTTTCAGATATATTTTTAGATTTCAGAATATATAGTAATAGTGAATAATATTTTAGATTGAAAGTTTTTGCCGAGAGTAGCAGAATTTTTAAATATTGAAGGAGACAATAAAAGAGTCTGTCTTCTGCTGGAATTATAAATTTTATTTATTTATAACGAGACTATAGTTTCGAGGGCTTTGCCCTCTTCATCAGTATAATACAATGAATTCACAGGAATTAATTTATGAATCTACGAAACTATAGTCTCGTTATAAATAAATAAAATTTATAATTCCAACGAAGACGCACTCTTTTATTGTCTCCTTCAATAATATGTTAAATGATATGAATAAAAATAAAGTTAAACTTAAAATATATTAAATCCCTTTAGTTAATTCTACAATTATTAAATAATAGAGTATAAAAATGATAGCGTGATGTCAGAATATAGGGAGGCTCAATTAAAATGTGACAGAATGTGGGGGGAGGGTCTAAAAATCTTGAAATTGATGTGACATAATTTATGGACGACCCCTAATTGTAGATTTTGGACTTTTTATCTTCAAAATGTCCGGCTCAAAAATCCCATAATAACTTATTAGTAAATAAATTAAGAACAGATGATCTGTGGAAAAATTGTTCTGGTGCCAAAAATTTTTCAAAATAAATAAAAGTGTTTAGATTTTTGATTTCCAATTTTCTGAATTCAGGTTCAAATGTGCAGAAAATCAGATTTTACTATAAACCAACACCGCACTTCTGAATTTTATTATAATCAAAACTAATAAGAATTTTCAAATTAATCATGAATACATGTAATAGTAAAAATGTAAGTAATAATCAAGTACGTGTAATTTTAATTCGATTATGCTTTACGAAAATAAAGATTAAATATAGTGTATTTTGGAATTAAGCCCACAATTTCACAAACCCAATTTATTTTTCAAAGAATAATAATAATTTTAATTTTGTAGTTCTACTTTTTTATGGATAGAAGTTATCTTTCTTTCTTCTTTTAGACTTTAGAGCTAAGGCATTGCAAGAATGCTAAATACAAGTACAGACTTATTTCAAACTATAATAGAGATTAATTTCTTAATTTCTATTATTCTAGGAACGTCATTTTGACTCTAGGTAAGAAAATATTAAATCGAAATAAATATCAAATTTAATTAATAAAATTATTAATTCACGGAAATTAAAAACAGTGTACCGGGTCTTGAAAAAGTTTAACTTTTTCCTCCTATTTTATACAATTTTTCTGAAATTGCAAGCATTTAGAGTATTTTCATAAATATATAAGGTCGACTTCAAAATTTCAGGAGGATCTTCAAATTTTCAAATTATTACCCGTTATTTCAAATATTTCTAAAAAAAACATTTTTTTGTTTTGAAAAGTATAATTTGTTCTTGAAATGAAATAAAATTGTTGCATAGCTTCAAGGGGAAATTATAAAATGAATGCTTTTTTCGAAAAGGGCTCCGAAAGAAGGTTTGAAGTCCCTGGCTGGTATCTCTTCCAGTTCAAGAATGTCAAAGACAAATTGAGGCGAGTTTTAGTAAAAAAAAAATTGTTCTTGTTGAGGAGGTAATAAAATAGAAATAATACAAAAAATGAATAAAAAAAATGATAAGAGAATTTTTGAACTAATTTGTAAGAACTCTCAATATATAAGATCGGAAATAAATATAAGAGTGCTCTAGACAAGTCATAGCTTGCTTATAGCAATAGAATTAGGAGGAATTTAAGATTTACTTATAGGACAGGCTGGATTCAATGTGGAAGATGGTCGATTTCCATCTCCAGAGACTGTGGAGTTGAAGTTATAAGATTTAATTTCTGACTCCTACCCTCACTCACACAAAGCAGGATCCGTTTGGGGCGAGGGTCTCAAATATATTTTAAAAAATCTAATGTTAAATTTAAAAAATAACGAAAATCATGCCGTATTGGATGAAATTTTCAAAAAAAAAGCGAAGATTAAAATAGAATTTCAAAAAATGAAGGGAGTCAGGTTGGCCGTGTGGTTATAGAGCATGCCTTCTAATCAAGCTAGCGCGGGTTCAAGCCTGGCTCGCTGCAAAGATCTGATCCCTTCAGGGGAAGGCAATTGAAAACCACCCTTGTGAAAAATATCCCCAGGAAAATTACAGTGCAGAGGGTACTCTCCATAGTAATCGTCGACGCTCGGAATAGAGTATGGCAATTGAAAAAGAGAAGAGTACTTTTTTGGACAGCATCCTGGTTGAAAAGTCACCAACCGCCTGTGATATCATATATAAGGAGAGAGAGAGAGTACACACCCTTTTTTTCACTTGGTCATATAAAGTTTAATCAATTGTTAAAGCGATAAAAACTTTTTGTCGAGCTAAGCCAAAGTGAGACATTGCAGGAGGCTTGCCTTTTTTTATATTATTATTATACTTTCTCTCTCTCTCTACTACCTTTTTTTCCCATTTACAAAACGTGAACAAATATAATTATATATATGTATAAAAGTGTGTGTGTGTGTGTGTTCTCAAATATTTATTTAATCAAATATAACCAAATGAGGCTAAATTGAATCTCAAATCAACTTTTTATATCTTTATTATATTGGCTAGCTTCTGCTTATACTTCATTTAAGAACTAGCTATGGCTATTGCGTGTTTAGCATAGATAAAAGGAGCCGCTTCCAGCATCCCTCATTTGGGATTTCTAATCGGTTCCAGCTTTGACAACCACTGGAACGACTAACGTTTAAATGTAAAGCTATCAACTTTAATCAGTTACAGTTTCGGTGAATATTCTATGTACGAAAATGTGATCGTTTAAGTTTTGACCTTCAGTTCTTTCCCCATAGATACAATGGCGGATTTTTTATTAAGTTAAGTATTCTTTAGCCGACAAAATATCTGAATGCAGAAAATTTTTCGATGCCGCTATAAATTTGTTTTCCGGAAAATAGTAGTACAGAAGAAATAGATCGCGTATTTGAATAATAAAGCAAAGAAGTGTGGATGTAGTTGAAAAAAAAAACTAATTCTGTAAATACGTACCACTTTAGCCGAGCTTTTGTTATATTATAACAGGGCGGGATAGAAATCGATTACAAGTTAACATTAAAAAGGTGTGGCTCCAGTTAAACATATTTAAAATAAAATTAGGTAAAATTTAACAAATTCAAAAATATTTTAATTTTTTGTCTGCTTTCATAAACAACAATAGACAAATTAAGTGCTACCGCGAGCTTTTATTCGAATTTACTATTCATTTTAGTAAAATGTACTGTTATGGGTTTAAAAATTAGTTAAAATTTGGACTGTCTTGGGCAGCGGATCTTCAAACACAGAATTTATAAAATACATAATCAGGACATCATATTGTTCAATAATTATGTATACCACTTGCTGCAGTGAGAGCCACTTAGTTTCAGAGGTCTAAACATTTTGTGTGGTTTCATTTCCAAAAATATTTGAAACTCTTTTAAGGTATTTACTCTTTTAGAACTAGGGGCAAAGTGAGAATAAATGTTTCCCACCAAAACTTCAACATCCTTTGGTAGTTTTTGACATGCATATGAAGATCATAGTTTGAGAGAATGGGATGTGGAAACTACAACAATCATATGTGGATGTTCTTTTAACAAAATACTTTGAACTCGATATAATTATCCCATCATAGTCTCACAATTATCTGCAGCAAATACAGCTAGATTTTCTAAATTAACTCGCTTACAGAAACTAAATAACTTCATTAATACCCGCTGCAGAACTACCATTATCTAATTCTACTAATCATAAAAACGAATCACATACTTTTTTTGTTTTCGGATGAATAATTTCTTAACAATATAGGAAAACATTTTTAAGTAGACAAGTCCGTGGTTTCGTCTATGATTATTTATGACTTCATTGTATCATAAATGTACTACCTTTGAAATTTATTTATGGAATATACTAGAAACTAAATTTTACTATTGTACTTTTCAAGCAAACATGTACTATAAATAATACATTTGTACTGTCAGCACTGGACAAACGATAATGTTTGAAAATAAAAGACATTTTTAAAGACAGTGCCTCCTGACTGTACAGAGAATTTATAAACATGGATTTTTTTATTATATTAATATTTGTAATTCTTTTTGATATTTTTTAAAAGACATAACAAAAACATTATTGCGTTTTAAATGTAATAAACCTTGAAATCAAGAAGGAGGAATAATGATCTTGCCAAATGTCGGTTTGTAAAATATTGAAAATGAGGTCCCAATAAATTGTATTATTCATTTTTTTTTTATTATTCTTGAGCTGCCTGTTCATCAAATCTTAGCTCCTAGAAATATTTTTAAAGAATTTTATTCTCTAGTTTATTTCTAGTTTCCTCAAGTTTATTAATTAAAAATCCTAGAAATAATTTAGAGAAAGAAAATGACAATTTTTTACCATGTTAATTAAATGACAACAGAAACCCAATCATTCTCACATTATTAAAATAACATTTTTTTAAATTAATTTGATTGTTTTTCTACATTTTTCATCTTAAAACTCTGAAGCTAGCTAGCCCAAATTTTAATTATTTCTTTGCAATGCGAATATAAACATTTTGACTCCTAAATAATTTTTTCCATTATTCTACCCCCGACTTATCTTGGCTATCAGATTCCAGACGACATTTTTTTTCACATTTCAGAAATTTTTAGGAGATTTAGAAATTTTAACGATAATTTAATGGATTTTAATGAAACAGTCCAAGATTCAAAAAAGAGAGATAATTATAAGTATATTTTTTATTCAAACTCTGACGTTTTGGACTGTATCATCAAAATCCATTAAATTCACTTATCCGTCCGTCTCCAAAAACTATTTCAATCGTATTTAACGATAATTATAGTTATGAAATTTTGAAAAAATATTTTTCAATTTGTAATTTTAATTTTAATAGTAATATGTATAATTGTTATTCAATAATTATAAATTCAATATTCAATTATACATTAAAAACAATAATATTGAACAATTATTATTAATGATTTATTTTTCCAAATTTTAATATAATATTAAATAAAAAAAAACAACAAATTTAAATATTAATATAAATTTATATTCCAATAAATATTCGACCAATTAATTGGAATAATTTTCCTAAATAAGCAGAATGGAAAATTAAACAAACTTTTTTATTAATTTTAATAATTGATTGAAATTTATGTTGATTGTTTTCGTTACATGTTATAATTTATTTATTGAATTTTTTATATTAATATTATGATTGCCTCTCCTTTTACTTCCATTTATTCTCGCATTCACAAAATACTAATAAATATAATTACCTATATAAATGAATGGTTTTTCTTCTTTCAAATATTTATTTAATCAAATAAAACCAAATAAACGTTAATTGGATCTCAACTAAAGTAGATATTTTTTTTTATTTAATGTCCCGTTCCTGCCCCTACTGCCGCGTGCAAGGAAAATGCAAATGTTTATTTCCCACGCTTGTACCATAAGAAAAATATCTAATAAAAACTAAATTTGCTTATAAAATCCTTATAAAAGGAATGAATAGAAAATTGAAAGTTTTTGCCGAGAGTAGCAGAATTTTTATATATTGAAGGAGACAATAAAAGAGTGTGTCTTCTGCTGGAATTATAAATCGTTATAAATAAATAAAATTTATAATTGCAGCAGAAGACACACTCTTTTATTGTCTCCTTCAAGGAATGAATAGATTTAATATTTTTACTTTACTATTCGAAAAATATGGGTAAATATTGTAAACATATTTGGAAAAAGTTTCATTTTTGCTTTTTGTTTTTTAGGAATTTCTCAAAAAGTACTTTTATTCGACTTAGATAAAAAAAACCGTGAATACACAAGACCAAAGAAAAAATTATATATTAAAATACAAAAAAATTAATATTTTCACAGATATTGTTTATTATTTGAATATAGCTGTTATAGGGGCTGATTGTGGTCAAAATTGTTCTACCTCAAAAACTGGTAAGAATTTTAAGACAAAATTTTATATTTAGTAAGTAGAGGACTAGGTAGTGAATTAAAGCTTCTAGTCGATTTTGATTGAAATCGTATCATATAAACATATAACTTGACGTTTCCTCTTGACGATTTTGAAACAAAAACAATTAAAATCGTTATATCTTTGGACTATATGGACCAAAATTTGTAGTGTGATTTGTACCTATTATTTCATATTGATTGATCTGGCCAAATGATATGCAAACCGAGTGCAGTTAAATAAATAAATAAAAATTATAATAGGTTGGAGTTGGTGGTGTTTAACAGTGAGAAAAAAATCAAATAATTTGAGTTAAGTCATTTAACTTTTAAATTCTCAATATATTTCTGGTTGTTTGCCCATCATCAGGAAGGAGTACATCGACTAAAAGTCAAAGTGAAGAAACGGGAAATTGTTTATTTATAGGCAGTGTGCTTGTGAGGTCTTGAATAAATTATCAGCCATTTTTTTTAATGTTTCACTATAAACCCACACCGCGTTCTCTAAGTTTTATTTAAAAAAAATTTGATCTCATCAAATTTATGGGATAAAAATTATTTAGCGGAGGAATTAATAAAATTAAATCTTTAACCGATATGTATTTAGAATCGTACTAAAATATATGGAATAAAAATTTTATGACATAAATGAGAGGAAAGGGATCAAAATAATTAAATATTTAGATAAATCAATCAAAAATAAGTTACCTAAAGTGTGGTAGGGTAAAAATAAGACCTCGTTAAATAAATGATTTAAAAATCAGCAAAAGATTTAATTATTTGTAGTTTTTTTTTAATCACTATTTTAGTGTATAAAAAATGTGGCGTGCATTCACAAATTACGAGGTAGGTTTCACATAAAATATTTTTATGTGAAACCTACCTCTTAATTTTAATTTCTTTTTATCAATATCCACGAAAGGAGGCCCACAAAGTAACGTAGTGTGTTTAACTCACAGTACATTTTTTGAAAAATATATTGAGGAAACATTTTTCAAACATTTATTCATACTTTAATAAAACTTAGGGGCCATCCATAATTTAAGTCTCACGAATTTAAAGATTTTTAGACCCACCTGTGTCACATTCTGTCACATTTTCATTGAGGCCCACTTGTATTGTGACGTCACACTATCACCTTTAAGTGTTTATGGTAAAAATGGTTTGTTTACAAGTTTTTGTCTAGATTTATTTTACCAACATTTTCGGGTTGAAATAATATAATAACCCCAAATCTAAAAAATATATTTGAAAAATTTTTAATTTTCACAATTTTTAAGATCCCCGGGCCTCCTTGCCACATTTTGTCACAAAACTGAAACTCCCCTCCGCCCTTACTGTGGGACCTAATTTATGGACGACCCATTAAACTGCATGTTCTATACTTGAAGCTGTTGGTCTATTGCAAACCAGGAATCTCGAAATCCTTTTCAATATAAATCTTAAACGACAAACTCCAGCGCCATTTCATGGTAAGAGTTAATTTCTACCAAAGTTTAAAGCAATATTAGACAAATGAAATAGCTGCGTTCTTTCCAAGCCACTAGACAACGGATCTCAATATATATTCTTCTCTTTTCCACTCTTACTCCAATTAACCTCCCCATCTCTACATCTATTTGAATTTCCGATCGTCAACGTCTCTGCGTCTTGAATACTTCTTATTTTGTCTTCTACTACCCTCTACGGCTTCTAATTTATTTGCAACTAAACTGATCTCTATAAGCCATAGAGTGTAATAGAGAAAGATCAGTAAAATCTCTAGAGACCATTATTTGAATTACCCACAACTTTTACTTTCTCGCTCCTCTCTCTCTTTTTCTGCTCTTTCTATTTCAATAAAACGTTTTATTGAAACAATTTGTACCAATTGAAAAGTTATGCATATAGACAGTGCAGATCGAAGTTACTATTGTATATACGAAAGTAGAGGAAAAGAGAGCCAATGAGTTAGAAATGGCCTTCGGGGAAGGAAGAGGTATGCGAATGGTTTTGCAGATTTTATTGAGAATTGTTTATATATATATATACAAGTTTAATTTGTCTGTATGTGTGAGTTTACTAGTTTTATGTTTTTGCTTTCCATTAGAAACCATTGGAGTTAATTGTTTTACTCTGCAACTTCTAAAAAGAGATTGTATATAATAAAAAAGTAATATAAAAAGAAACAATTATATTCTATATATCGCTAATGACCACAGCAGTCGATGCGCTTTGGTTTCTAAAAAAAAATATTTTATATAACGCGCTCCCGTAAAACTCGAATTCTTATAAAGCGACGAAAAAATTGCGGCTAATACTCATATAGGACGATAAACAGTCCCGTATAACACGTAAGATAAATTAAACATTTTCACATAGTTTCTGATTTTTGAAGCTAACGAAGCAGCGGTTTATAAGAAAATAGTAATAAATACACATTTAAAGATTTAATAGAAAAATAATTTTATTCAACCTTTAATAAAAATAAAAATATAATTATGCACCTCAGTATTTATTCACTATCGGTAGAAGCAATACGCAGAGGGGTCGCAAAAAATATTTGGAGGGTCGCAGAAAAATTGATGACGGATTAATTTTTTTTCTTCAAATATTTTATAAATTTAAAATATGTTTGATTAACTTAGTTAGATTATTGTTGAAACATATACATAGAATATTTTGATTAAAGATGTTCCAAAGATAAGTTTTTAATTTTTATCGCAACTAAAAATAAATATACTATTAATCAATTATGAGTGTATAAATCCAATTAAACAAAAACAAATAACTCCTGAATTTAAATTAAACCCCCACTCTGGGATGTTTTTCAACACATATTCATTCTTCGGAGGGTCCTTTGAAATTTTTAAGTGCAAGAGGGGTCGCGGACCAAAAAGTTTGAGAAATAATAGTCTAGCCTTCCAAATGTTGTTGGAAGCGCCTACAGGTTATGCATCCGGCATAAACGCTTGAGAAGAGAAGGCGATAGAGCGATTAGCATTTGGGATTTGAGATATTGAACTAAAGATATATATTAACACCACATTGATTTTTTTCACCTTTTCCATTGAAATTCTAATTTAATATTTATGATGAATGCGTTAAATGCCCGCGACAGATTCTTAAAAGATTCACATTTAGAGTTTGCCTTTATGTATTTGTTAAAACAAAATAAAATACATTAATAAAATCATCAAATTGAGAATAGCACTTAAGAATATTTAGGATGTTTCCAAATATTATTTTTAATACATTTATAATGATTATTCAGATTAGAATGGATAAATGATAAACATATTTATTCATTTTATTTCAAATGAAATTTTCTATGGAAGCAATGAAATTATATGTTTCTTTTGATACGAATTTATTTCAAAAAATTAATCCCGATTAGAAGAATTGCATTTATTATTAATGTTTATCTGAAAAAAAGAATTGATTCGTAAAGCGGGTGTAGAATAATTATACACTCTCAATTGTAAAACTGATAAAATTTATTCTTATCATGATTCACCCCGGGGTTACTTTACTCCATCCTCGGTTTTAAAAATTATTTCCTCTTATATAATTTTTCAAAATTCATCTCAAATATATTCAAAATATTAATTTAAAGAAAAATACCCCCCCCCCTCCCCCGGGATGTTTTTCTGCACATACCCATTCTTAAAGGAGTCCATTCAAATTTTGAAATGAAAAAGGGGGTCGTAGACCAAAAAGTTTGAGAAACACTGGTGTACCCTATGGTATTTTTAATTGAATAAGTAGCGTCGAATTTTGGAAATGTTTAAAAATCTTGATTGACCTCTTAAAATTTTTTTAATCGAGGTGATTTTTGGTGAGTATTTTAAAAACATGTTAGATTAACAAATGAGATTAAAAATAAAAAATATTTTTTCGTTTTTTTAGGCCACCCTATAGTTATAAGTTCTAGGTAAGGAATCACTTCGTTTGTAGTTACAGTTCACAAAGCTGGGAACCTGTGCTAAATATGATTATTTTATGACCACTCCTAAAGAAGTGAGATCCATGTCCAGAAATTTCCATTTCACCCCCTGTGACCCAATGTGGCTCAGGACGTTAAGTTGTGCGTTTGCGTTACATTTTGATTCTGAAATAACTTATATGCTGAAATCGCAAAGACACCGTTATTATGGTGCGTTTAAGATATCTTTCAATTTGTAAATATAATTTACAGCTCTACTTTGCTAGTATTATGATTTTTTATAATTACACTGTAGAGAAAATGTAATAAATTAAAATAAAGAAAAACATTGGATTGCGACTAATGTTTCTTTAAATTCATGTATGTGAATTAAATCTTCACGTGTCCATCATTTCGATTTGCGGCCCGATTTGGGGTTAAAGAAACGCTGTTCTAAACAATAACCTAATTTTATTTATACACGATTACGGAAATTTCTCATACTAATAAAAATCGGCTTACATTAAATTTTTTTCATTAAGAAATTGGCCCTAGAAATTATACAAATTGTCAAAATTTTCCAGAATGCCTACTCATTCTAAATAAAATTTATTATTCCCTTCAATTAATTTATCTATTCGTTTTAGATAATTCCATTTGCTATTTAATTATATTTCAATTTAAATATTTTTTAATTTATTTGATATGTCTATATAAATTTATACCTATATATTATATTATATACTCAATTTTTTTATTTTAGGTTATTACTTGTTTTTTATTTCTAGAGAAAATGAGATGAAAAACAGGAATAATGAATAAAAAGAAAAAGGGAATATACTGTCCAAAATATTAAGTGTTCTATCTATTACGGATATCTGAAACATTAATCACATAAACTGTGCCAAGATGAATCAACATGGCGGCTGTAGCCGACAAACGGCCCAATGATAAATGTATTTTTATATCAAGCAATTCGCCAGTAATATATCAGGTCGTTGAATTTACTGGATAAACACATTTTGGGAATTGACTGAAGCTAGCATCGCATACTAAATTAATATAGCGTTAATGGGATAAGCGCTTGTAGAAGTATAGATAAAGAGGGGGGGGGAGAAGTGAATTCCAGTCACTTGTAATACTCAATAATGATACTTGGATTTTAATTTCGTAACATTTTATAAAGAAACTAGCTGCAAGGCCCGCCTTCGGCGGCCCTCTTGCTAGCCAAGAGGCACGCCCCATGAACCCCCAACCCACCCTCACCCCCGAAACCCACTCAGAACTCCACCCCCGCCCCCACACCTCCACCCCAACACTCCATCCGCACCCTAGCCCACGAACCCCCCTCACCCCCACACTCCGAAACCCCTCCAGCACCCCGCACCATGCACTCGTGCCCAACCCCCGCCCCCACACCACCCACCTCGAACCCCGCACTCCATCCACCCCGGACCCCACCCCGTGCCCTCCAACCCTGCGCAACACACCCTCGCCTAGCCTCCTGACCCCCCCCCCCGCTACCCCCCCCCCTCCCCCCCCCCCATACACCACACACACCTTAAGCCATCCCAACTCTATTCCACCCCCGCATTCACCCTCCGCACACAGTTTTTACATTTCTAGCGTTCTAGTGACCCACAGATTATGTATACAAAATTTTGTTGAGTTTGTTCCAAGAGAAAGAATTTTCATTTTTTGACCCCCCCCCCCCCATTTTGGGTGGTTAGCTTTTGCACTTCTAGCTCTCTAGAGGCACGGAGATTATGTATACAAAATTTGGTTGAGTTCGCTCCAAGGGCAAGAATTTACATTTTTCACCCCCCCCCCCCCTCTTTTTAGCTGGTTTTTTGGGGAAATTTTTTTAGACAAAAGTTGTCAGAAATCACATCCTCTACAACTTTGTTTATTATAAAATTTGCAGTAGGGTTAATAGTTTAGGAGTTATTTGATAATATTAATTCGTGCGCCCCCCAAACCCCCTTCTGGGGTCAAAATATCAAAACATTATATAGCTAAAAACGTAAGTTAGAAGACATTTGATGTAAATATGAAATTTCATAATAATCCCTTAAGCCGTTGTTAAGTGAATCATGAGCAACTTTTCGCGGAACCCACGGAAACATACAGACAGACAGGAATTTTGTTGAGGGTGTTTTCGTTCATAACTTTGCTTGAAACGTGTGCAACCAAAATTTGGCGTGATTTGGACCAATGTACAGACAAAACCTTAATTTTATATATATAGATAGATATATTTGATGGTGTCAGGAAAAAGGGCCCTTATATTCGGCTGGTCAAAAAAGAGCTAATGGCATCTCCTGTTTTTATGGAAACAACTAAACAAAACAATTTTTGTCCCACCCAAAAATTCCCAAAATTGACTCAGTTATGAATTAATTAAATGTTTATTCGATTAATAAATCAAAGTGCCGAAATCTATATATATATTTAAGTTTGAAAACTGCGCGTCAAACTCAAGCCAGCCAGCCAGCCAACCAGTCCCAATGACTTGACATCAATCTCAGCTGACGTGTAACTTAATAAATCAAAAATTATAATTATTAATAAGAAATAATAAAGGACCTGAAAAATCGATTCTAAATTCAATTTCAGGTATTGTTCAAATATTTGATCTGTATTTAATTTGTATATAATTTGTATATAATTTGTAATATATTAATCTACATTGTATCATAACCTATTAAAACTAAATTCAATTTCAGAATTCGATTTTCATTTACCTAAGAAGAAACTTACAAATCGATTTTTCTCCTACCACCAAAAGATGCCGACTAAAGTAAGGATACATCTAAAAAAAGAAGAGATTGAAGGTTCCTTGGTGAATTCGATCAAAAGCATAAAATTAATATCGGATAATCTAGTCTATGCATTTCCTGAAGAACATCAAGGTGAGAAATCACACAAAGAACTAAGCCAAATTACTTTAATCAAGTCAGCGTTTAAAAAGCATGTCCAAAGAGGGACATTTCAGAAATGTTAATATAACTTTATCAGATGAGATTAAGAAACTATATATAGATGAAGACAATAATTTTATATTTAAAGATTTTTTTTTGGAAGAATCAACTGAAGGAAGTCTAGATTCTTCAATAAGATCCAGAATCGATGAGGATAAAACTGATACTCTCAATAACCTGGACTTAGAAATTAAAAGAAAAGAAAACATATTATTAGATATCGAAAAAAATTTAACTTAAATAAATTTTATGGCATTCAACAAAATGCAGCAGAATGGTTAAAATTTTTTGAAATAGAATGTGAACGACATAAAATATATGATAGTATTATGAAGATACAAATTATAAGATTCTTCTTAGAGGGCAATTCAAAAGAATGGTATAGAAGTAACTTGAAAAAGATATCTGATAACGATTGGTCAAAATGGACAAAATCTTTTTTATTGATTTATGCAAAAAGAGGTTGGGCTGAAGTTAGATATGCTTACAAATTTAAGTATATAGATGGTTCAATAATTGATTACAGTTTAAAAAAAGAAAGTCTCTTACTAGATGCTGAACCTTCGATCTCAGAAGTGTCAAAAATAAATCACATTGTTATAGGTTTACCTCAAAATATACAAGATATTCTTGATAAAGAAGAAATAAAAAACACAGACCAATTGATTAATATTCTTAGAAAATATGATTTAGAATATTTAAAAAAAGATAGAAAAGAAATAAAAAAAAAGCCTAATGACAGATATGTTATAAAGACACCATGTTACAATGTGAAAAATTAGGATGGCCAAACAGATACCATCCTACTGCTATATGTCGTAATGGAGAAAGATATAAAGAAAAATATGAAATAAATTTAAATGAAAATATTGAGGGGTTTAAGAACCAAAAAAACTAGACGGCCCCGGTAAAATCACACCATTGTTAACATTAAATGTACTAGTTGATGAATCTAGGAATATTGAAGCTGTTTATGACACAGGTTCTAATGTGTCATTAATAAATTATGAAATAATACAAGAACTAAAAAGTACATGCACATCCTAGTGGATCATATGACAAGATATGTATTTGCTCTGACCTCAAAAACACAGACAGCAAATGATTTTATAAAATTGATTGACCCAATAACAAAAAAAAATTCAATAAAGACATTATTGGGCGATCAATATGCTGGGATAAACTCAAAAGAGCTAAAAAACTACCTCAAAGACAAAAATATCAAATTAATATTCACTTGTGTTGATTGTCCTGAATCGAACGGTTTAAATGAGAGGGCAAATCAAACAATCGTAAACAGAATAAGATGTAAAATAAATGGGGATAACAAAAGAAGAAATTGGTCTGTGATAGCAGATGAATGTATCAAGGAATATAATAATACTGTTCACAGTGTTACAGGATTCGCACCAGAATACTTACTTTTCGGAAACAAATCCGAGATAATTCCAAGAAGTCTCCAACAGGAAAGTAATATGGAGAAAGACAGAGAGCAAGCAGTAAAGAACTCGATCGAAGAATTCAAAAAAAATAAAGCCAGAGTAGATAAAAGAAGGAAGGAATATGAATTCAAGAAAGATGAAATGGTATATGTCGAAACAGGCAGCAAATTAAACAAAAATAAACTAGACAAGATCAGAAGAGGACCTTTCCGAATTGTGCGAAAAATTTCAAATTCCATCTATGAAGTAGCATTTAAAAAAAAAGGGAAGAAAACAACATTGTTTCACAAAAGAAAGTTACTGCCAGCTGATGTCTCGGAGGGGGAGATTTAAGTTTGAAAACTGCGCGTCAAACTCAAGCCAGCCAGCCAGCCAACCAGTCCCAATGACTTGACATCAATCTCAGCTGACGTGTAACTTAATAAATCAAAAATTATAATTATTAATAAGAAATAATAAAGGACCTGAAAAATCGATTCTAAATTCAATTTCAGGTATTGTTCAAATATTTGATCTGTATTTAATTTGTATATAATTTGTATATAATTTGTAATATATTAATCTACATTGTATCATAACCTATTAAAACTAAATTCAATTTCAGAATTCGATTTTCATTTACCTAAGAAGAAACTTACATATATATATATATATATATATATAAAATTAAGGTTTTGTCTGTACATTGCTCCAAATCACGCCAAATTTCGGTTGCACGCATTTCAAGCAAAGTTATGAACGAAAACACCCTCAACAAAATTTCTGTATGTCTGTTTGCGTGGTTTCCGCGAAAAGTTGCTCACGATTCACGTCAAAACGGCTCAAGGGATTATTATGAAATTTCATATTTATATCAGATGTCTTCTAACTTACGTTTTTAGCTATATAACGTTTTGATATTTTGATCCCAAAAGGGGGTTTGGGGGGAGCGCACGAATGAAAATTATCAAATAACTCCTAAACTATTAACTTTACGGAAAATTTTACAATGAGCAAAGTTATAGGGGATGTGATTGCTGAAAACTTTTGTTTAAAAAAATTCCCCCAAAAAACCACCCAAAAAGGGGGAGGAGGGTGAAAAATATGTCCTTGGAGCAAACTCAACCAAATTTTGTATTCATAATCTGTGGGTCACTAGAAGGCTAGAAATGCAAAAACTGGGTGCAGAGGGTGGTTGCGGTGGTGGAGGGTTGGTTCGGGGGTGGAATGGGGGTGGGTTAGGGCACGGGGTGCGCGGGGAGGAATGGGGTGGAGTGAGGGAGTAAGGCAGAGTAGGTGGTCCAGGGGGCTAGTCGGGGGTGGAGGGCACGGGAGGTGTAGGGTTGGTGGAGTGGGGGGTTCAGGTGAGGGTCCAGTGGCGTACTGGGGTAGTACGGGGGTGGGGGTCCGATGTTGGTGGGGTGCAGGATGGAGTGTTGGGGTGGTGGTGTGGGGGCGGGGATTGGGCACGGGTACATGGTGCGGGGGTAGGGATGCTGGGTGGGTTTCGGGGGGTCTGGTGGGTGAGAGTGGAGTGTGAGGGTGGAGTTCATGGGTTGGGCGCGCCCCCTGGCTAGCAAGAGGGCCGCCGAAGGCGGGCCTTGCATTTAGTATATTATGATTAAGTTAGGTTCCCCTTTAAATATATATTAATATAGGTATCTAATAAATTTTATTAATTTATTATTTAAGACTTTTTAAAAAATGTTAAAATTAACAAAAAAAATAATAATAATGTTGTCCAAAAAAAGAACTATTTATTTCTTTAAATTTTATATTATTCATCATTCATTTTTACAAAATTCACCGATATTTATCGAGATTGATCGTATAATTTTTTGTCATTTTTCAAATTTAAAATTAGTTTTTGTCAATTAATATTATGGCGAGAGTGGACAGTCTATCTTCACTGAGTTTGCTTCTGGAGTAGATATATGTTTTAAAAAGTACCTAATTTTAAAACAATGACAGTTGTAATATAGTATGACAGTTATCCAAAATCAATGGAAATGAAAATTTAGCTTTAAACATTTTCTGGGATGAATTGAAAATTAAAAGAAGAAAAAGATTATACCTAGCTCTCGATATAGCTCTCGAGAGTCTCTCGTGAACTGATTCTCCTGATTCAATGGAATTTTTAAATTAAATGAGGATAAGATTAGCTCTGCGATAGTCTCTCGTGAACTGATTCTCCTGATTCAGTGGGATTTTTTAGTAACTGAATAAGGGGGTTAATTTTTTTATTTTAATATTACTGGTCCAATATAAAAATATGTGATTTTTTATTAAAAAAATATATTAATAAGTGAACTTTTAAAGAGAGTTGTCGGTCTTTGGCCGCCTGACCAAGAATACGATGTTCCACCCTTGAAAATTTTCCATGTTCCAATTTTTCATGTATTCACCCTAATGAAGACTCTGTTGCTTTTTGGCAACAATCAATTATTAAAACCCTGGATTTTTCTACTAAAAAATTCTTAAAATAAATTAAATAAAGTAATAGGATTGAAATAATTATTAATAGTGCATGCGCTGGATGGAGTTGAGTGTGCAAAATATGAGGACCGCATTCTATAAATAGTTTTGAACTCAGAAAAGCTTGCAGATAATGATTCTGAATGTTGCCAGGAGGTTTCTTGGTCCAATTTTTTTTATATCCCATCCCCTTGGATATCGAGTAAATGGACTGTACAAATGCTTTACAACAATTATATTTGTTGTTTTATGGAAAATATCCAATTGTTTCATATGATTAAAGATACTTATAGATACTCAATAAAAAAAAAAAAAAAAATTAAACAAGGATTGTTGAAAAAAAAATTGACATGACAGGAAATGATCCATTTTTCAAAAAATCGCAGTTTTTCCTCCATAAAATGTAAACCAATCAAGGTAGAAACTTGATTTCTATCTCATTCTCTATTAAATTTTATTGACTTGAACGTTTACTTGGATCACTTTTTTTTATAAAACTCCTAGATTTATAGATATCCAATATTTTACGGACAGAATATGATCCGAATCCTCAAAAGTGTCAAGGAAAATGCTGGATATCTATAAATTTAAAAGTTTTATAAAAAAGTGGTCCAAGTAAACGTTCAAGTCAACAAAATCTCCTAGAGAATGAGATAGAAATCAAGTTACTAGGATGAGTGGTTTTTATTCTATGAAGGAAAAACTGCGATTTTTGAAAATATTGATCATTTCCTGTCATGGAAAATGCTGGATATCTATAAATCTAATAGTTGGTGTTCTAAGCGATGGTCCAGTATTATTTTTGGTTTTCACTTCATTTAACAACCTATTATCATTTTTAAAAAATTATAATTAAAATAATCCTTAAAATGGCTCCATAGCATGTACTTCATAAATTTCCTTTATAGGCAAGAGCCTCCCCCCCCCCCCGAAAAAAATTGGACCAAAAAGTTGGCCGGCAACATCCGGATTATTAATCTTTGAGCTCTTCTCAGTTAATATTAGTTGATAAAGTGCGGTCCTCATATTTTGCACACTCAACTCCATCCAGCCCGGTCTATAATATTATTATTTGAAAGGTAGAGCTTTTAAATGGGTTTATATATTAACAATGCATTTTTGAGCTCAATTTTTTTGCATTATGTCAAATTTTGGTAGAAGGTTAAAAGAAAGGAACAAAGGAGGCCCATTAAAAAGCTGGGAATTGGGAATCCGGGTCATTTTAACCCCAACCCATATACCAAAGTCCTTCAGAGTACCTTTTTATCCAGGGTAAGCTCACAAGGAACTCACTATTTCTTTAGCTCCTCCCACAAATTTCATACTTAGGTAGTTATTTCCACATAACAATCATTCTATCACAGGATTCAAAGTTTACTACGTAGATATCTACTTCCCTTCATCAAGGATTTAATGTCTTTAAATGTAAGTAATTTTAATTTTAATTTATTAACTTTTTTTTAATGAAAACTAAAATTTCCTTCCTATTTCAAATTTCATAACATTTTTTGATACATTTTTGTTTTTGATTCTTTGATAAATATTACCTCAATTAAAAGGTGGTCATTTCATGTAAAATAAAAAAATCTTTCAACAGTACCTAGATATTAAAGGAGATATTAAAAGTGTACCTTCTCCTTGAAAAATAAATTTTTAAATTTATTTATAACGAGACTATAGTTTCGAGGGCTTTGCCCTATTCATAAGTCTATTAATTACAATTGATTCACAAAAATTGATGTATGAAAGTCCCAATTGTAATAGACTGATGAAGAGGGCAAAGCCTTCGAAACTATACTCTCGTTATAAATAAATTTAAAAAATTATTTTTCCAGCAGAAGACACACTCTTTTATTTTCTCCTTTAATTTATAAAAATTCTGCTACTCTCGGCAAAAAGAAACTTTCAATTTAGAACCTAGATACTTTCGTGAGTTAGTTGCTTAGAAAAAATACCTTCTTAAAATTGTGATTTTTTTCTTATACATTTTTCATCATTTTTTTATTTTAGTTTTTTTTTGTCAGAAATTTCATTTTTTTTCAAATTTAAATTTTTAAAACCACAGTGAATTAAATTAAATCAAATTGTAATCGAAAATATCATGCTTTATTTTTTAAATTTTCTAATAATATTTTTTTTCTTCAAGTTATGTTAATTGTATTTTTCAATTTCCAATAATTAAGCTAACTGTGTCAACGATGAAGAGTTTGAAAAAATCGACCAAGAATCAAAAGGATAAAAAGAACGACTGTTCTGTTACTCTCTTCCGAGATTTTAGTGTGGATGAGACTACCGGAGTATCGAAAGAGATGGTCAATAATAATTATGGACGGCGAATTGAAAATTCCCGATTTCGTATAGTTAAAATTGCACTGGAAGAGCCATATCAACGAAAACGTTGGAGCTGTTACGATTATTTTGACGATAACATCAATCCGAAATATTCCGCGGGTTTGGACCAGGAGAGGGAAGAATTCAAACGAAACGCCGAGAACCTTGCTTATTCAGTGCAAAAAACCTACAACAATAGCAACAATTATGAAGAAATTGAGCCACTGTCCTTGGATCATCTTGAAGAGTCGCAGCCGCTCCCACGAGACCCAAATTTGAATCGTAAAAAGAAGTTGCCTGTAGCATTGGTAGAAGACAAAATGGATTGCCAACTCTTAGCGAAAAAACTTCGCAGTCAACAACAAGCCCAAATAGATCAAAAACTTCCTGGGGTTAATTTTGTCAATGCTGATCAAGAGGAGAAAGAAACTAGTCCATTTAATTTTCAGATTTTTGCCCAAAAACTTTTGGAACAAAACGAAGCGCGAACGAAGGCAGTTATCGTGGCGAATCTACCACTGGGTAAACCTATAATTGATACTAGAAAAGTATCCCGGTTCCAAGTAGTTCCTCTATAAAATGTACAGTAGGTGGGAACGAAAATGAACTTTGAACTTTTCTTTTAATTTTTTTTATTTTATATTCGTAATAGTGGCCAAAATTTGCATTTTAGATATGACAAATCAGAGGAAATCAACTGGTGTGTTCACCACACGACTTTCACATTTTCATTTATTTGAAGTCAACGCGACACTAATAATTTACACCCACTTCCTTTATTTCGTTTTTTTTGATTTTCACAACAACCACTCTAAAAATTAGTGTATTTATCAAGTGTCATGAGTTAATAGTTGTGTAAAAATTTTAATTCGATTGAATTAAAGGAAGGGGTTGTAAATAAGGAGTGTCGTAAAATAAATATTTTAATCGTTCATATCTCGTCTTCGGAAAATCGCAGAGCCTTGAAATTTGAAACTTAAGCTATCTAGAAGAACAAGAAGTATAGCAAGATTTTGAATAAAATTGAAAAACCGGAAGTTGATGTTTAAGTACGAAAAATTCTGAATGTCATGTGGTGAAGACGCAAGTTGATTTTTTTGGAATTTTTGAATAACTTCAATGGTTGATTTCTTTGAACAACCCCAGTTGAATTCCATACGACCAAACAGGCTTTAAAATATGTTATATCAAAACTTTATTTTAGTCAGACAGCTCCGAATTGTATCCAAGCAGCCAGTAATTTTCAATATTTTATGCCAAGCTCTTCTTTTTTATCTTGACATGCTCAAAAAAACATTCTGGCACAATAAATAAATATAGCCGACTCTCGATAATTCGAAATCCAAGGGACTACAAGAAAAATTCTAATTATCGAGACTTCGAATTACCAAGAAGGTTGAATTATGAAGGGAAAGAAAAAACTTTCGAATTATTTAGTTTTTATTATATTTTTGAAAATATGTATGAGCATATATTCATTTTATATATAGCCTCAAGTAAAAAAGTAAAAATAATGAAAATGACATAAAAAGAACAAAAAAATTACATATGTATTAACATTTTGCAATAGATAATAACATACCTAATTAAAAAAATTAAGAATACTTTTTTGCTAATAAAAATTCGAATTATAAAGAGGGGAAGTGGTCTAGTTCGAATTATAGAACGTTCTCTCCCTCTCTTGTTAGGAAACGGATTTCGAGTTATCGAGCCTATTAAAATACACAGCATTTTTTCGATTTACCGAAGTTAACAGCTGAAGAGTTCGAATTATCGAGGTTCAAATTATCGAGAGTCGAATGTATTAACTAAAAACAAAAAAATTTCCGACCCAAGGCCGGTCTTCGAGGTACTTTGTATATAAATCTTAAAACTTTTTCATACTTAAAAGCAGTGTCGTGGGAAAGAAAAATAGATCGACTTGTCGCTTTTGGCAAAAATCCGTTTCAAAAGCTGAGCTAAAATGCTCCCAGAACGTTGAGAAAAATTATACGGGGAATAAGTGGAAGAGAAAAGAATGAAGGGCCTAGGGGTAGGGGGTGGACCACTAGAACAAACTTCAGCTTATTTCTAACCAAGCTACCCCGGGGTGGGGGGAGGGGGCTGCTATACTCCACCCGGAAACCGATATTTCAAGCTTAAGCGCCGTAAGGGATTAGCCCTTACCCCTTACGCCTTTTGACAATTAGACTTGAAGAAAAGACTTGAACAAAAAAATTACTCAAATTGTATAAAACCAACAAAGTGAAACAATTTAAAAGGACAAAAGAAAGAATTAATGACAGAAACAAGTTGTATACCTATATATTTACAAATACAGGTGATGATTCAAACTCAAATAGCGTTTTTGTGAGGAGGACAAGACAGACAGAATTTTTTTTCACGTTTTTAGAAATTTTTAAGCACGAATAAAATAAATAAATAAAATTGAAAATATCCAAGTGAATCGAAGCCAACAATGATTTTGTTTCATTATTTATTTTTACTTAAAATACACTCAATAGCAAAAAACCTCTTTTATGTTAAATGAATTAAAATAAATTTTCTCATAAAATAACAGAACCAAAATATATTGAAGAATAATAGATATAATTTAAAATATTAACACTTTGGATTAATTCAAGAAAACTTTTAATAGTATATCGAAAATAAAAAAAAAATGAATATAATTGAAAATCTAGCATTTATTATTTGTCTTCGAAACTGTTCATATACGTTTATCGTATAAAAGCTCTTAAAATAGCACTTAGGCGAAATACGAGATATTAAGAGACGTTTTTTTCTAATAGATAGCTGTTACAATTTTCTGTTTTTTAAAATCAAATTTATTAAGCCAGAAAAAATTAAATGCCATTTTGGGTTTAGAAATAATTTTTTAAATACCTATCTAGTCAAAATATGGAAATATTTTTTTTAATATTGTGTTTATTCATTTTATCTAAAAATTATCAAGTGTCTGTTTTTTTAATTTTGCTGTTGAGTGTATAATAAATATAGAATTTACATAAGTCACCTCACGAAATTTTTGTTAAGTGAAATGAGTTTGGATGTCGCACAGATGAAAATTCTGTATTTGTTAATAATAATTTCAACTAATTCATTTGACTGACTCATTTACATGTTCTACAAATCTGGTATCGAGTCGTTTACTTTTTATATATTCAGTTCACTTGCGAACTAAGTAGACTGAAGCTTAAATTTTCGACATAAATTTTTTAATAAGGCATAGCAATGCTGGACCACCTATTAATTTAATTTCCAGTGAATAATAGAGAAGAAATGAATCGACTATATAAATAATGAAGCAAGAGAATCTGTATGTTTGGTCGTGTATTGTAGTTGAAAAAGTAAAACCTAATTCAACATGAACATTTAAATATATATTATAACATCCTCAGGGCCCAGTGGAAATCAATTAGGAGTTAACATTAAAAAGGTGTGGCTTCACTTAACATATTTAAATTAAAATTACATAAACATTTACAAATACAAAAATCTTTATAAATTTTTTGTCTCCTCATAAATATTTATATTAGGATGTCCCAAGAATTTAGGAGGGTTTTTTCGGGAAATCTGATACCCATATCTACTACTACTATTTTTTTCTATTTGACCTCAAAAACACAAATAATAAATATTATTGCGATTGGATCAGGATAACTTGTGCCGACTTGAAAACTGAGTTAATATGGAAAGATTCTAGAACTAAATGATTATATAGTAAATAAAACATGAATATGTCCAAATGATAAACCTATTTAATATATATAAATGTGATATGTCAACAAGGAGTCAACATCGCCTCATGTAGGTTGTGTCGTTCTTGTGCCCAAGACTCAGAGATGAATGATCTTATTGAAATTATTTTATAAATAAATCATATATGACCCTTGTTAGTGGTCATTTTTAATCTTATTATATTTATTTTTATACAAATTAGATTTAATTCAATTACTTTCCTTTATATATTATCAATATTTCATTAAATTATATTACTTTGATTTTTTTCATTTCTTGTTTTTTATTTTGTCGTATGTAGAAATTTTTTAACTTAATTAAAACTCCAAAAAAATCATTTTTTTTTAATCAAGGGAATAGTTCACGGCTCAGATCACACAAGATAATTGTATATGGATATTGGATTAGAAAATGGAATGGATTATTTTTAATTATGTCAGTAGGGCTGTTTTTAACCGCCTAGGGAATCGAACCCGAGTGCCAGTAACAGCAATCCGGGCCATTTGGCTACCCTGTGAGGTGCAAACCCCTCTGACATATGTAATAGCCTTAATTAATCCACTAACGTCAACTTGAAATCTCTCAGAACTTTTAAAATTGACTGCTCTGTCTCCTATTTTTTAACCGACTTCAAAAAAGGAGGAGGTTCTCTATTCGACTGAATTTTTTGTGTGTCTATTTTACCTCATATCTCCGCCAATTGTGAACCGATATTAAAAAAAAATTTTGCATTAGTTTCAGTCTATCTTTCGATTGGTCCCGTTTTTTTTCATTGGTATTAGACCTTTTTTGTTAGGTTTGTTCAGGCCTAACTTCTTTGTTTATGAACCGATTTTGATGATTCTTTTTTATTGGAAAGGGAGTATCTTAGGGATGGTGCCATATTAATTTGGTCAAGTTCTGATGATATGATCAACGACGAAATAACGTAAATCTCCAATTTTTATGATGCATGCAAAGTATTATATTAAGTCACTATTAATAGCATCACTAAAAAGAGAAAAATAAAAATAATTTTTATCAAAAAAAATAAAACCGACTTCAAAAAACTTAAATGCAACAAATAAAATAAAAATATTGAAGGAGACAATAAAAGACTGTGTCTTCTGCTGGAATTATAAATTTTATTTATTTATAACGAGACTATAGTTTCGAGGGCTTTTTTCTCTTCATTAGTCTATTACAATGGATTCACAGGAATTAATTTATGAATGAGGCCCTCGAAACTATAGTCTCATTATAAATAAATAAAATTTATAATTCCAGCAGAAGACAAACCCTTTTATTGTCTCCTTCAATATATAAAAATTCTGCAACTCTAGGCAAAAAAACTTTCAATTTAAAATAATAACTTAAAAATAAAATAAAATCCACTAAAAGGTAAAAAATAATTATCTTATTTAGTTACAACTAAACGACGAAATATTAACATGAAATTACTTTTTGAAGTCCGTGCCAAACATATACATTTTATGAATCGCACTTGACTGATCTTACTTAGTACGTTTGGCGGGTACGCTCGCTTATAGGTATAGTTTGTTTGGCACCGGCTTCAAAAAGTAATTTCATGTTAATATTTCGTCGTTTAGTTGAAACTAAATAAGATAATTATTTATATTCCTTTTAGTGTATTTTATTTTATTTTTAAGTTATTATTATTTTATTTGTTGGATTTAAGTTTTTTGAAGTCGGTTTTATTTTTTTATATATAGCCTTTCGGCTATAGTTCTTTTATATAAATTGTCACTTTCAATTAATATATGTGCATTGTTGCAGTCGAAGGAATGACAGTATTCAGCTGTGTGGCTAGAAAAAGGTGGATTCGTTTTTTCATTTCACATATTTAATTTGTGTTCATAGGCCCTAATCATCATCACAGCCATTAACAACATAACTGTATGTTCAATAAATAAATAAAATAAGAATAAATCTTTTGTTACTTGAATTTCTCTGCCCATTTGTCAATCTAATTCGTTATAAATCCCTTTAGAGATAATAGACCCTTTCATCTCAACCAAACAAAGATGAGAGAGAGAAGGAAGAAAGATAGGATTAAGTAAGTTGAGACGTCATCTAGAGTCCAAAGGACAACACAACAGACAACAACAACAACAACAACAATACTTCCTGACTATAATATTATTTCGAATTAAGTGAATGCAGATGAATTTGTGTCAGTCAGGCGTAAGCTCCCTTTACCTAGATCTACGAAACCCGTCAGTGAATGACATCAAGATGAAAATTAAATTAAACCAAAATAGAGCAACAAATTTGTGGATTTGTTTTAATATCACTGGATAGAGAACAAATAAAACATAATAACAAAAACAATGACATCCTAACTGACATTTGTCATTCAACATCAATTAGAATTAAAGCAGTAGGAACAGACTTATGAGATATTATGGCTTATCTTCAGAATACATATTAAATTGAGAATTTCAATCACATTAAAAAACTAATTGAATTATTTATTATTATCATTAGCTGCGACGTCAGCCTTCGGCAGGCCTCTTACTAGCCAGGGGGCTACACCTCCTAGACCCCCACCTCCTCCATGGAACTCCCACCCCTGGGCCCCATACCCCCATGGACCATCTCACCCCTGAACCCCACCCCCTGAACCCTCTCTCCACTATCTCCAAACACTCTCCACCCACGAACCCTCTCCCCGATCCCGGAATCTTATTTTTTTATTTTTATAGAGAAATGCTAACGGAAATTTAACAGAATTAAATGTTTTTATTTTTATATAATTTCATTTAAATTGGTAACCATGACGACTGTTTTTGTTGGGGACGGACATAGTTAATTATAAACATAGGTACAGAGAAAGGTACAAATGCCCTTTATTATTTAGTATGTGATTAATTTTCTACAACAGCTCAATGTTGAAATTTTACATTTTCACCTCTCTCTGTTTTTTAAGTCTTCTGGACAAAATTTATTATAATAAACTGTTGTGGGTCGAAATTTCAATTCTTATTACTTTATCCAATGCTAAGCATGGGTAAAATATTGGAATCGGTCTCGCGGCTAAGCGGGACTTCAAAGGGTCCTCAAGTAAATACTACGGAACCCATTGTCTCAATCAAAGTCACAAATTGTAGTGTTCATTTAGATTGAATTTTAGCACGTGACGGTTTTGCCAAAAATTACATGGGATCTCGTCCAGTGGCCAAAAAGTCCGATTTTTTCAATTAGTGAATGGATGGATGGCCAATATTATGGGTAGAATTTTTATCGGAAGTCCTGATCAGTGATAACTAACACCATTATCAACCAGTTTAGAAATTAAATAAATGATAGGAATTAAAAATTTTGCCATTCATTATGACAATTGGATTAAAAAAATAGGTAAAAAACCAGCAAGTGGATTAGGCTGTTAAGTCGTCACAAGCGGTTAACTCTTCAAGTAACCTACATATATATAGCCATAGATAATATACTAACATGGATAATAATTTTGTTTAAAGTAACTAAAGCTTCTTCTTAGATTATGGTGGTGTTGATAGCATCATCTTAGTAAGTATGGGAAGAACAGGAGTAATGTTAGTATAAGTAGGAAGGCTTTGATGTTAATTTCAACAGTAATTAAGTTTATCTCTTGCTAGGGCGTTAAGATGCGGTCAAATGGATTTAGGAAATACGACGAGGAAATTGTAGACAGCCATTAATTGCAAAGAGTTCATTCGATCATCACTAACACTCGGTATGATCATCTGCGTCACTTGGATTACTTCACAACTCATATTCTCAGAACACCAGAGAAAAACGTCGCCATAAATACAGAAAATGGTTAAATTTTAATCAAATAATATTATCAAAATAATATCTCACCAATATTATTAATTGAATGAGAGTCAGGTTGGTCGAGTGGATAACGTACATACATGCCTCCTAATCAAGCTAGCGCGGAGTTCAAGCCCGTCTCGCTGCATATCGACTTTAATCTGATCCCTACATTATTGAGAAAAAAGTATATAGCTGTCCAAAATGGTTTATGTTTCCGAGGACAATAAAAAAAATTATTAATTGAAATTGTTACAAAATTTATCTTCAGTTTAATATAAATTCAATTTTGTGTAAAACTTCATTAAAGATAAGAGAGTTTTCTAATTATTTAAATTGAAAGTTTTTTGTCGAGGGTAGCAGAATTTTTATATATTGAAGGAGACAGTAAAGTGTGTCTTCTGCTGGAATTATAAATTTTATTTATAACGAACTCGTTATAAATAAAATTTATAATTCCAGCAGAAGACACACTCTTTATTGCCTCCTTCAATTTCTAATCTTTTGATGATTAAATAAAATAAAAATTTTATTTTTCTTGTACATTTATAATTTTTTATTATCTTTTTATTCTTGTTTCGGATTTTTTTTCATATTCAGTTTTATATATTCAGAACATAATAATATAATATAAATTGAAGGAGACAATAAAAGAATGTGTCTTCTGCTGGAATTATAAATTTTATTTATAACGAGTTCGTTATAAATAAAATTTATAATTCCAGCAGAAAGACTACACTCTTTGTATTGTCTCCTTCAATTTCTAATCTTTTGATGGTTAAATAAAATAAAAATTTTATTTTTCTTGTACATTTATAATTTTTTATTATCTTTTTATTCTTGTTTCGGATTTTTTTTCATATTCAGTTTTATATATTCAGAACATAATAATATAATATAAATTGAAGGAGACAATAAAAGAGTGTGTCTTCTGCTGGAATTATAAATTTTTTAATTTATTTATAACGATTTATTTATAATTATTTATAATTCCAACAGAAGACAAACTCTTTTATAAAAATTCTGCTACTCTCGGCAAAAATAAATTTTCAATTTAACATAATATAAGATCCATAGGGGCTGCATCTCACTGGTGTTGCCCTTCCTGCATTCGATTTCATTAAAAAAAATAAAAAATAATAATAATAATATTTAGAAATTCAAATGATTATTTGTTTGTTAAAAAAAACTTGCAATTTTCGACTCTGGCATCCTGAAATCTAACAGCGAACGAGCTAACGGCCTCTGAGCTTGCAATAAAAAACATCTTTGGGAATTCGCCTATCAATCTTTTGACAGAGATGATCAAGCGATCTAAGTCTATGCTAAATTTTAGAGTTTTATGTGAAAGCACTTTGACCATGAGCAAAACTTGTTTTTGCAGTATTAGACATTATTTGATTTTAATTAGACATTATTATTATTAGCCAGTATTCGACTGCCAGTCTTGGACAGAGAAGATGAGCCTGATTTTTCGTTAAGGCTATACCTTAAATGACAAAGACTGAATGATTCATCTTATCAAGAAGGCCGATGGTGCTTACAAATTCAACGCTATGTAAGGTGGTAGTAAACTTTTTTTTAGAGGAATCTCATAAAGTCTCGTTTCTTGAGGAGCTGATATGTTGATTTTTAGTTTTAGACCCTATCATATACTATAACCATTCTTTCGGGATGTCTGGGCACTGAGCTCCTACAGTATATACAGTGAATGTCTTAAGGAGCTGAAAGTTAATATGACCAATAAAATAAAATGATCCAGTTGGTAGAGCTATCTAGCGGAATAGAATCCAACTAATATCGAATATCGATTAGTTACCTAATTTATTGAAAAAAAGAGTTTATAAATTTCATTTTTATGATTCTTATTAATTAAATATTCGATTTTGTTGGCTATAGATATAAAAATGTCTGATTAGTTAACGATTTTTATAAATTTTTAAACCATTAAGCCCTAAAGTGGTAGCTATTGATGAAATTTGGGGAATCCAACTTTGTCTTCCACTCTCCATTTACATACCAAAATAAATCTTGAATAGTTATGTGAATTTCTTCACATTCATATCCTATTAATTACGAATAAGGAATAGGAGATAGAGTGAACAATTTACGGACTAAGTACAAGAGAGTCCGATAAATAATATTATTAATATAGAGGTATAGAGTTTATCTAATAACTTCACTGAACATAATCTACTATTAAATTCTTACTGTTTATATTTGTATCAAAATTATTGGAAAATCGAAAATTATTATTTTCGCCATATATATTTTTGAAAGTAATGTTAAAAATGCACACAGATTACTACACAGGTGGTCTCGAACAATAAAGGATAATTATGCACGATTTTACCATCTTATGTTTTAATAAAATGTATTAATATTAATTAGTAGAGATTGTGGTGTTGGTGCAAGGTGAAACATCTTTAATAAAGATAAGAGTAAATAAATATTATATTTAATATTCATTTACTATGAGTTAAGGATTCTTGGTCACTTGTTTCACATTAAAATTAAATAATTAAAAGATGTAAATTGGATGTTGATGAGCAGAAAGTAATTATGATTTGAACTACTTTCATTGACTTTTTGTTACCCTGATGAAGGAGAGAATAAATCTCCGAAACGTCGGTTTAACAAATAAATGTAAAATAATAAAACCTCTATAGTCTTATTTTTTTACAACCACCGTGGACTGCTTTCATCAACATCCAATTGCATATTTATACCAGTCCGTCTCATAAAGAAAAACTCTATCAAAAAGATGTACAAATTTTTTTCCATACATACATATATATATTTCGGGCTATCAACCCATCTTCAGGAAGTACAGAAAATAACCTAATCCTTAACTCATAGTAAATGAATATTAAATATAATATTTATTTACTCTTATCTTTATAAAATGTATAATATGTAATGAAAATTTATCGTCTAGCGATTTCAAAATAAAAATATGAAAAAAACAAAACTGGATCTTAAAAAACATCTTTGATAAACAGCATTTTTTTAATGATTTTAATTTTAAATAACTTAGTTCGTGATCCTATTAAGATTAAATAAATTTTCAGCACGGTTGTGGACAAAAAATTTAAAAAGACAATCAAGTGTAGTCGGACGTTTTATCAACTTCTTCAGCTGAATGTCCATACCTAAACAGGGTGTTCCACAGAACTCGTTCATTAAAAGTTTTCATGGAAGGAGTAGAGAACATTATGAACTTTGACATATTTATGTTTTGGAATATGTTCTTTTTAAATAAATTATTTACAACTTTTGGACAGTTTCACTTATCCATATCTTAATTATTTGTACATAATAAATAAGATCTAGACGAGTGAAATTTAAAATATTTTTTATTTAAAAACTATTCATTTTAGGCATAGGAAATATTTAATAAACTTCTATTGGATTTTTATGTAGAATTTAAAAATACTAAAATCTATGCCATTTTCCTTTTGAAAAAATTGAGTATTAACAACTATTTTATTTTCAATTTCATGGTCATCCGGGATATAAAATTTAAATTTTATGATTAAGTAAGATTCTTAAATTTCTAATTAAGAGTTCTGATTGATCAAATTAATTCTACAAACAATGGTTTAATTATTATTAATTTTTAAAGTTGAACACTAAATTGGCATATTTTACAAACTATCTAAAATAACTCAGAAATGATAAATTTTAGACATCAAGTGCATTATACAAAATCATCTTGGTTTTTAACACATAATCTAATGATGCAAAAATATTTGCGGGGTTCCATAGATAAATAAGAAAGTTGATAGCGATTGCGGCAAAGCAGAAAGTGTCCAAAAGTTGTTAATAATTTATTTAAAAAGAGCATATTCCAAAACATAAATATGTCAAAGTTCATAATTTTCTCTCAACTCCTTCCATGAAAACTTTTAATGAACGTGTTCTGTGGAACAGCCTGTATATGAGATCTTAAAAACCTCGATCATGAAAAGTTTTCTCATTTAGGCTTTGGGGGTCAAACTGATTATCTATCCTATTCTTTCTATAGGGAAATTATAATATTTAGTAAAAAGGAAAATTATTAAAATAAATAAATAAACTTGAAATTTAAATGTATTTATATAAACTAATTGGAGAAAATCATAATATGGGCAAGAGCGGATCCAGGGCGAGCGACCGCCCCCCCCCCCATAGAGGCCCGTGACTGACGGGAGTGCAACACGTGCGTCGCACGCAGAGCCCAAAAAACGGCGGCCAAATCGACAGGGAATTTATAACAATTTTTTTATTTTTTTATTTTAATGAACTTAAAATATGAGATATGAAATTTTGTAAAAAAATTTATTTTTCTAAAAAAATTTTAAAATTGAAAATAAAGTTCTATGTGTGTGTGTGTGTGTGTGTGAGTCTCTGGACCCCCCCCCCCCCCCCCCCCGCTTGGACAATTCGATCGCGACACACTCTCGAGATAAAAAGTAGATCTTATAAACATCGGGCACCTTATATACATTCTCCCCCCCCCCCCCCCGATAAAAAAATTCCTGGATCCGCCCTTGAATATGGGTGAGTTCTTTTGAAAATATGCATAATTAATAAAGCAATGCGAATTCATCTACTAACATCTATTAGCAACCGCTTGGGGCGTTCGCTAACGGTGAATAACAGACATACCCAGATAGCACACATTGGTACTATGTACGTCCATAGCTCGTCCACGAGCGGACGTATGTACGTCCTTTTTATGCCCATTTTTGTTCCGCTGTACGTATAATGGACGTACACAGGACATCCAGATTCCCCAAAACGTACGTCCCTCATATGTCCAGTTCGTCCATTTTACGTCCGCATTTGGCATCCTTTTTAGGTCCGTTTGGTGCAGTTTTACGTTCTATGGATGTACATAGTACATCCAATTTGCCATGCATGTACGTTTGGTGTACGTTCTGTTTGTCCATTATACCCCCTCACCCCTACAATAGCCTATAGGCGTACGGTTTCTTACCTAATACGTGCTTTATTGTCCTTTTTCCATCAGCTACGAATAAAATATTTTAATAATAAAATGGGTATAAAAAAATAAATTACTCGGGTTTTTCATTAAATTATATTTTTATTAATCATTGAAAATTGAGGTGTAGTACAACATATAATATTTATTATTACTATTTTGATGATAAATTAAATGTAGCTGATTTATTTAAAATTTTATTATGGAAATACATAGGTTTAGAATTAAATGATTTATATATATATATTTAAATATAATTAATTATTTTGAAAGACGGACTGGTAAATGAAATAGATAGGTTTAAATGAAAGGCAGACTAAATTGATTAATATTTTTTTAATTCAATGCCGACGTTTTGGATATCTTTTTCTCTCCTTCTTTAGGGCATTGAATTGTTATAGACGGACGAGTATACCTCGATTCCCATTTGTCTCACCTTTCAGTGTCATCACAATTAGATAGAGAATGTATAAAATTCTTTTATTTTTTTACGATTTCTTTTTTTTTTCAACTTAGGGGAAACGTCCGACTTGTTTAATATAAAACTCTGAATTTAATTTATTTATCAAATTTCCAAAAATCTTATAAAATTATGGTTACATATCACAAAACAATACTGTGGTTATTTTCTAAAAGTTTTCTGGAAAATCTGATAAGCACTATAGTTTCAACTTATCTAAATAAAGTATTTTACTTAGTGAAAGTGGTGTAGGTTTTAGGTGAAACATGATATTAATTAATAAAGTAAAGGGTGTGTAGTTTCACAGTGAATGAAATAAAACTCAATGAGGTTTATACAAACTCAATATATTTCGGATTATTAGTCATCATCAGGAGTTTACAGGTTAAATATATTGAGTTTGTATAAACCTCTTTGAGCTTTATTTCATTCACTGTGAAACTACACACCCTTTACTTTATTAATTAAATAAAGTATGAATGTAATATAATTCAGATTTCTTTTATACCTACAAGGTCGTCTTCTAATTTCCTTTCAATTGGATATTTTCGACCCATAACATTTCTTTAGGCAGAATTACTATAATGTCTACATGATATATGTTGGACAAGTCGATAAAATGTATTCTTCAGTTCCATATTTGTTTATATTTTTAAAATAACATAGATTCAAATACAAATATAGATATTTATTTGAAATTGGACAGCTTAAGAGAGTTCTTCTGACTAAAATAGCTAAAAAATAAATATTAAATGAAAAATGACTGAATATTCAAAGAGTGGGTGAGAAGATTTAATCAGCTTACCGAAATTAATTAACCGGTGAATACAAGACAGCAAAAGGATTAGATAAATTATGGATCAAAGATATAGTGAAGAAAATTAAAAACACATTTGTTTTATCCCAAAAACTAACCTCCCTGACAAAACAACTGGGAAGCTGTCATCGAGCTGGCGGGAATTTAAAAAAAAATTTAAAAAAACTCTGAAATAAAATTGTATTAAATTAAATTAGGGAACGAAGAAAAGATTTTTATATCATAGACAAAAGAATCAGCAGGGATTCGAACCCGGGGCAAAGAGAAAAAATTATTTTCGACCCTTGGGTTTGTGATCGATTGGGAGGCGTTTGAGAATAGTTTAAAAAATAGTCAGGCCACTACAGAGCTGATAAAAATGAACCAGGAAGAGATTAAAGAAATTCCGTAATTCATATAGACATTAGGTATTAGCTTGGGTTCAGGGATCAGTGGCCGAGAGGATAAGAGCTAAAAGGTTCTTATAAAGGCGTCGCAGCGCACATGCGAAGATCACGGATTTGAATCCCGGCTGATCCGATCCGTTTGCCTATAATATAAAAATATTTTCTTCTTTCCCTAATTTAATTTAATTAATAAACCAGCCCCTGCACCCCCACCTACTCCGCCTCGTTGAGAAATTAAGAATTAAATAAATAATATTAAATTGGTGCAAAGCAAACTTATTTTTTCTAAATTTTGACAAATGCTTCACCATTTCATTCTCAAAAAAGGAATATTTTATCTCATACAATTACTATCTGGACGATACTTCTTATTGCACTAGAGTAACTTCAATCAAAGACCTTGGTGTCACCTTTGACTCAAAGCTCACGTTTAATGAACATATTAATCATGTGGTTAGTAAAGCTAACCGAACTTGGGGGTTCATATTTCGCAACACTAAAGCTTTTAGGAGCCCCAATTGTATCAGATACCTATACATAAGTTTGATTAAATCTGTCGTAATGTATGCTTCAACAATCTGGAGACCGAATCTAAAAACCAACATAGCTAGACTTGAAAGAATTCAGCATAAAGTTTTGAGACATCTAGCGTCTCTCTCTGGTAGCCCTATGTCTAGATACGATCATGACTACTTGAAAATCGCTGAAACTTTCGACATGTCAACTATTCTTTCGTCTATGATTGCTTCCGACAACTTATTCACTTTTAAAATTATGTCTGATACCATTCGTTGTCCTGAGCTTAAAATTCTTTTTCCACTGAACAATCCCTCGTACCCACTACGACAGAATCAACCATTCTATCCACCAGTTCCATTTACACGTCATTCCGAAACCAACCCTATTTATAGATTAAGCATCGCTTATAACGCCCTTTCCCAAAAAACATGCGTTTTGAATTTTACTATAGATACCAACAGAATGTCTAGAATTATAAAAATAAACACACTTTCATATATTTAAATACTCACTATCATAATTATTATATCTGATTTACTCTGTATTGTTGTTTAGTATTTGTATGTTTAACATTATTGTTTTTTCTCTACTTTTTACTAAGTAGTGTTTCTTTGTATTACTTTTTGTAATGTTTTTAAAGGCACATGCCGTTGAAATAAATAAATAAATAAATAAATAAATTAAAAATCAAAATATTTTAAGGACAAATTAAATCAAGAAAAAATAACCATGCGATGTATATAAAAAGGAATTTTTTACCAATATATTTATTATTTTGTTTAAAAAAACACTTTGCAGATTTTCTTTATTATGCGTTCACACCATCTTTGAAAATATAGAATAAACTTTTATGCACTCTTTTTGGGCTGTAATACGTTAATACATGGAACGTACTGCGCGTACGTACTGCGTATGAAGTGAAAGGTACGTCCATGGGTTGTCCGTTTTATGTCCATGGACGTAAGTACCTAAAATGGACCTAAACCGTACGTACTATGTACCTGGTGTGCTATCTGGGTAATATTCTTAAGGTGAGAAATGTTGTTCTACCGTTGGTTGTTAATTTTTGCAATCAAACTATATCTTGTAGCAACATCGATTATCAAAAGATAGAAAAGAGCTAACAACTCATGGTTTCACTTTATGAAATTAAGTTGTCATCAGTCAGAGGTAATAGATTGAAACATGGTATGAAATTTAGTTTAAAGATGAAATTGCTTAGAAGGTTTTTTTTTAAGTTTAAATTTCAAAAAGTACTTCTAAAATCTTGGTTTCAATCAGAATTTTTACGCAGCTAATGTGGCTAGAAATTTGAAATTTTGTATAAAGATTAATTTTAAGAATTAAAATCGTGATGAAACCGGATGAAAACGAGATTTTATAAGTTCTTCTTAGTTTCGCCCTTTTGAAATTTGAATTTTTTAAAAAAAGTTCTTAGCAAGCATTTATCTTTTAAAATTAACTTTCTTACAAAATTTCAAGCTATTATCTCCAGTAATTCCGGAGAAATCGTGACATCTTTAAAATGAAACTATGTTCTTTTACTTTATAATTTTTAATGTGAAACAAGTGACCAAGAATCCTTAACTCGTAGTAATTGAATATTGCATATACTATTTATTTACTCTTATCTTTATAATTTTAGCTCTTTTTTCTCTTTTCATAATATTTTCCCAGAGAAGGTATCAATAAATTTGACACAGTTTATATGAATTATTATAAAGCATTAATATTTAATATAGTGAATATTTGTGAATTAATTCTGTAGTAGCCGGGGGCCAAGGCATTTTTAAGGTATAAATGGGAGGGCAACTGACCCCCCAGTCGCCAGTTTTCCCCTCCAGTAGAAGCCGTTTGCCCACAAAGTCAAAAAGTTGAATTTTTTAATTTTCCCAGATTTGCCGAAGGATTGACAATGTAATGAAAGAACTTATATTTTTTATAAAATGTACTTTATTCATCAATGTTCACAAATTGGCTTCCATTTTAAAAAAATCTTTATGAACTCTCGATTTGCTTAAACAGATAAGCCTGGTTCCCGGTAACAGGTTTTAATATTTAATTTAATTTAAAATTTTTAGCTTTACATTAGTGTACCCGAAAAATATTTGGCACACATTTGTTCACACTGTAGACTCAGAACCGGATTGCGACAGGCGAGCTACCGAGCAAAACTCGGGAGGCCGCTGAGTCTCACTTTTGTGTAGTCATAACTTTTTTTGGGCGTGACACCCAAAATATTTCCAGTGCCCCCCAGTGGAAATTTCTTAAAAACGGCATGCCGGGGACCGGATGGAAAAGTTTCAAGGGCCGGATTTGGCCAGCGGATCGTAGCTTGGCTACACCTGGAATAATGTATCTATATAAAATTTGTTTTTAAACATGTAGAAAACCTAGATATTGTTATATTGATATATCAATACATACATATATGTATACCGTAATCAGTAGACCCTCTATCCCCTCAAAATCCAAATGACATTTTCCATTTTAATCATAAATTGTCTGTCAGATTCGATGTCCAACCGATTGGATCATCTCTGATTGTATTGTATATTAGCAATCAGACAAACGGACGGCAGCCAGTGAGTCTGGCGCCACATACACCAAACTGCATGCAACTAACATAAATTTCATTGTAGAAACCTCAATTTCATTTCATTATTATTACTATTACTATTAGCCACAAACATGGGGGTCTGCAAGGGAAGCTTGCTCTCCCCTAAAATGATAATATATTTACTTACTATGAACTTCTTTGTTGGGCACGTTTCATTATTCGCAATCAGCTATTTCAGTAAATTTTTGTTTTTTAATCTCGTCTATAGATGGTTTGTTTTCTATAATCTGAAAATATTTATTCGGTAAATATAAAGTATAACAAATTTAAATTTAGGGAACGAAGAAAAGTTTATTTTTATTACAGACAAAAGGATCAGCCAGTTGATCCTCTTGTCTGTAATGAAAATAAACTTTCTTCGTCCTAAATTTAAATTTGTTATTAATTGTCTTTACACGGCCTCGTTGTGGTCGCGCCCCGGGTGAAGAGAAAATTACTTTCGATCTTTGGGGTCTGCGATCGATTGGGAGGCGCTGGAATATTTAATTGTTTAATTAATGAATCAAGGCCTAGGCTGCGAAAAATGAACGAGGAGAGGATTAAAAAGAAATTCCATAATTCATATAGACAAAAGGTATTAGTTTGGGATCAGGGATCAGTAGCTTAGTGGATATAGGAGTCAAAACTCTTATGACAAAGCATTGCAGTACACATGCAAAGATCCCGGGTTCGAGCCCCGGCTGATCCTTTTGTCTGTAATAAAAATAAACTTTTCTTCGTTCCCTAAATTTAAATTTGTTATTAATTGTCTTTACACGGCCTCGTTGTGGTCGCGCCCCGGGTGAAGAGAAAATTATTTTCGATCTTTGGGGTCTGCGATCGATTGGGAGGCGCTGGAATATTTAATTGTTTAATTAATGAATCAAGGCCTAGGCTGCGAAAAATGAACGAGGAGAGGATTAAAAGAAATTCCATAATTCATATAGACAAAAGGTATTAGTTTGGGATCAGGGATCAGTAGCTTAGTGGATATAGGAGTTAAAACTCTTATGACAAAGCATTGCAGTACACATGCAAAGATCCCGGGTTCGAGCCCCGGCTGATCCTTTTGTCTGTAATAAAAATAAACTTTTCTTCGTTCCCTAAATTTAAATTTGTTATTAATTGTCTTTACACGGCCTCGTTGTGGTCGCGCCCCGGGTGAAGAGAAAATTATTTTCGATCTTTGGGGTCTGCGATCGATTGGGAGGCGCTGGAATATTTAATTGTTTAATAAAATATAACATTTCACTTTTTTAAAAGATTATAGTCCAAACCAATTCATTCAATTTCCCAGGTGTTCAGAATTTGGCCCTTTGGCATTTCTCAATTATTTGAATAAATTCAAGATCATGTTTATTAAAGCAATTGAACCGCAATATAATCAATAATGTCTTATGTTAATTCTACATATTTAGAAAATTATTTTATTCTTTTTGAAAATTAAAAAATAATTTTTATAAAAAAATAAAACCGACTTCAAAAAACTTAAATGCAACAAATAAAATAATAATAACTTAAAAATAAAATAAAATCCACTAAAAGGTATAAAATAATTATTATCTTATTTAGTTACAACTAAACGACGAAATATTAACATGAAATTACTTTTTGAAGTCGGTGCCAAACAAACTATACCTATAAGCGAGCGTACCCGCCAAACGTACTAAGTAAGATCCGTCGAGTGCGATTCATAAAAGGTATATGTTTGGCACCGATTTCAAAAAGTAATTTCATGTTATTATTTCGTCGTTTAGTTGTAACTAAATAAGATAATTATTTTATACCTTTTAGTGTATTTTTATTTTTAAGTTATTATTATTTTATTTGTTGCATTTGAGTTTTTTGAAGTCGGTTTTATTTTTTTTTTATAAAAATTATTTTTATTTTTCTCTTTTTATTGATGTTATTAATAGTGACTTAATTAATACCTTGCATGAGTCTCGTAAGAGAAAGCGTCAGCCGAATGAATCAGAAATAAAATAAAATTCATAAATATAGAAATTATCTCGAAACGTTGGCGGAATGTTGTAAGATGTTTTTTTATAAAAGATTTTATTTATCATAATTTCGATTATTTGCTCATAAGAATTGGAGATTTACGTTATTTCGTCGTTGATCATATCATCAGAACTTGACCAAATTAATATGGCACCATCCCTAAGATACCCCTTTCCAATCAAAAAAGAATCATCGAAATCGGTTCATAAACAAAGAAGTTAGGCCTGAACAAACCTAACAAAAAAGGTCTACTACCAATAAAAAAAACGGGACCAATCGGAGACTAGACTGAACCCAATGCAAAAAATATTTACAAAATCGGTTCACAATTGGCGGAGATATCATAGACACAAAAAAAATCAGTCGAATAGAGAACCTCCTCCTTTTGTAAAGTCAGTTAAAAAATGAATTGAACACCCGGCAGGACATGAACCCGCGTTCTCTCTCTTAAATATAATAGTTTAAATCAGGAATTCAACATTAAGCTTGAGGAATTATTGAACAACTGCATTAGGTTCATTTTTGATGTTCCTTTTGATGAACAAATTACGCTCTACTACAATGAACTGGGTTGGTCTTCCAAAGTGTGTGTGTGTGTGTGGGGGGGTGGGGGTTTAGGTTCAAAAAATGAAAATCTTGGCCATTTACCAAACTCAACCAAATTTTGTATACATAATCAGTGGGACCCCAGAAGTCTAAAAATGCAAAAACTAGCCGCCCAAAATGTGTGTGTGTGTGGGGGGGGCAAAAAATGAAAATCTTGGCCATTTACCAAACTCAACCAAATTTTCTATACATAATGTGGTACACCAGAAGTATAAAAATGCAAAAACTAACCCCCCTACATGATTATAAATAATTTTAGGGGCCAAGTTGTATGGTAAAGACATGTGGATGGCCACATCAGAACACGTCAGCTTATTTTTCATGGGGGTCAGTATAGCATGGATATTGAAAAATTTTGTTCTTTCTTAGCAGAATGTTTAACTAAACATGTCTGCTAAGTAAAATATATATATATATACCTACTGATTCCATGAACAATTATATTTATAATTAAAAAATGACTGATGATGGAGGCCACTCGAAACTATAGTCTGAGACAAATAAATAATATAAATATATACAAATATATATTTGATTTATATGTGTGTATGTTTATTTACATCATGCAGAGGACAACCTCATTGTATCTCTTTATAATTAATTAATCATTAAAATTTACAGGAGAGTACGGATCCTAATAAAAGTTATCTCTTATAAATTTAAAATTTAAAGCTTTCTCTGTCTGTTAGCAGTAAAAATTCCCAATTGATCTTCATGTGACGAACCCCTCAATTCTATATGAAATTGAAAGAAGATAAAGAGATGGATAAAATCACCACTCCTCATTTGCCACGTAGAGTTCCCCATATTCACTGGCCTGTTAGTAAGGGTGCAGGGGCTGGATTCAGAGAATGAAAGAGATGTCCGTCATGATGAGAGCCGAAAGAGAAATGACACGACATGGATAAATTATGGCCAAGATTCACTGCATTCACATTGATTGATGCCACAAACCGTAATTATTCATCCCTACTAGCACTAGCACGGCTATACTTCTCATCAGCATCACCCACCCACAATCACCCATCAATCCTGTTCAGTTCGTCACTCATTACTTTCCATTCCCTGAATGACATCCATACATTTAGAAATAGATTTTATATATAAAAAGGTGGCGTCCAGCAAAGAACAAATTTCTTTTATAACATGCATTTTGGACGATTTATCGACTACAATTAAAAAAAATTAAAAAGTTAAAAAAAAAGTAAAAATACACCCACTTTCAAGATGAACTAAAAATGATAAAACATGTATATTTTTTAATTCGGTGCTAAAATTGATATAAAGTTTATTTCATTCATTAAAGTTCACTATATATATCAATTTTAGAAGTGGAAAAAATTCTTATTAGCGTACTTATGAAGCAGGTGTATTTTACTTTTTTTTTTTTTAATTTTTATGGACAATTTAAACAAAATGTATTTCTTGAAACCTGATAGTTTATGCCTTGACACTGATAATTCATGAATATCACTAAAAAAATATTACAAAAAATATTTCTTAATTCTTTCTACTTTGCAGTTACCGATGCTTAGTGAAACTTATTATATGGGCCCAACCCGTAACAGTCCCTTTCACAAAGGTGCCTATGCCCCCTAGCTTCATGACTCATCCCTCCTCCAGTTTCATGAAAAATACCCCCTCTCCATTTTATTCAGTTTTAAAGAATTAGAAAGCTTTTTATTAGCTTTTGTTGAAGTTATGAGTCTTGACCGGTTTATTTTTATCATTCGGGGGCCCTAAAAATTTCAATGACCCACTCTGTGTCTTAACCCCTCCCGAAGGCACCCTGTCTTTCATATATCGTCGCCTTAGAGTGTAAACCTGCTAACTCACAACAAGGAAATTTTACAGGGCAGAAAAAAACAAACAAAATTTAATATGGTTGTTATGGAAAGAAATTATTTTTTAGATTTTTTCTACAACTTACGATCGTAATTTTAAGTAGCAGTTTTACTTGGACGATGCTGCATCTCTTTTTCTTTCGAACGGTATTAATATGTCATATATGATAAAAAAATGGATTTAGCAGGTTTACACTCTAAGGCGACGATAATAATAATAATAATAATATTTATCGAATTAAATAATGTCCTCCATTTTTGAAGTCGGAAAAAAATGATTTAATAAATGATATTTCTCCAGGAACTAATTAATAAAAATACACTGTTTATAATATAAAACTTTTTTGTAGACCATATAAATATAGAAAAACCATTTCCAACCCAGCACTGTTTTTGATAGGTTATAGCGTGGAAAAAGGTAGCCGAAAATTTCAAGGCACGTGAAATCTGCAAAAGATAACCGTAGATAGACTCTACAGTATTTTTTGTTATGCTAATAGCGAAAAAATTGATTTTAATCTACGTTTAATTTACGTTTGTTCAGTATCCTGCTTACTATTACGACAAAACGAATTTATTTAAATCCAATAGGGTGTTTGAGATCTGGAGAAATAACAGTTAAAATATTAAAGATAATTGGTGCAAGGTGAACACCTTTAATAAAGATGTTTTACCATAAATTTTAATGTGAAACAAGTGACCTAGAAATATTAACTCATAGTAAATGAATATTTCATATAATATTTTTTTACTTTTATCTTTATTAAAGATGTTTCACCTTGCACCAACACCACAATCCCTATTAATTAGTTAAAATATTTCTAATTAAAAAGACTGATGATGAAGGTCAACCTACGAAACTATATTCTCAAATGATTGATGCCATAGTCAAGCAAGTTTTATTGAGGAAAGGATTTCGATGAATAAACAGTAATTCTATAATTAATACGTTTATTTATGAGAAAGATATTATACATCAAACATAACACCGCTACAATTCGCAATTATTTTATATAAATATAACAATATAAGTATATTAAATTCAAGGGAATATTTAGTGGAGACTTAGGATATACATCTATCTTCTAACTTAAAAAAAATTTATAATGCTTTATTAAAATATTGAAAACTCTATTTGTTGTAAAACTAAGTCCAACCCGTGTCTCTTTCCTCTTGTTATCACTTTGAATAATTTCCATTTAAAATCGTAGGATTCAATGGATGAGTTGAAGAGAGTATGCCTAGCACAATACTTTATAAGTTCATAAATAAAAAAAAGTAATTTCAATCGGAAAAGTAATTTTAGTAGTTTTTAAGGAATTTGGTGTTGGTACTTGGTGAAACATTTTTTTTATTTTTAGAATTATTGGATAAAAAATACTTGGTAATTTTCACATTAAGATAAAAAGTTACTTTCTGTTTCTCCTGAAGATGGGTTAGTCACCCGAAATATATATATCGAGATTAAAGATTCTCCAAAAATAAATTTGTTTTATTTTTTATATTATAATGTGAAACCTACCAAGTATTTTTTATCCAATAATTTTAAAAGGAGTTACTTTCTGTTTCTCCTGAAGATGGGTTAGTCACCCGAAATATATACCTATATCGAGATTAAAGATTCTCCAAAAATAAATTCGTTTTATTTTTTATATCTTAATGTGAAACCTACCAAGTATTTTTTATCGAATAATTTTAAAGTAATTTTAGAATGAAAAACAAACGGAAAATCTTACAAACTTCCTCTCTTTATTATGTCTATAAAAAAAAATCACTCGAATAGAGAACCTCCTCCTTTTTTGAAGTCGGTTAAAAAGTCAACCTGCGGCCTCGATAAAACTGCATCCTCTAACTATCCAAATGAAGTATATAAAAGATTTATTTTTTAGAATAAGAAATTTTGGTTGACAAATTTGTATAGTTTTAATGACATAGTCTCATCAGAGTGTTTGTACATTTTGATACCTAATAATTTACTGCCTAGATAAGAACTTCAATAAACCTTTGAAAACTACTCCAGAATCAGATACCGAAACGTTTTGCATTCTGATGAGATCATCTCATTAAATATATCCAACAAGGTGGTTTCAGGGTTGGGGGGGGTCCAGGTTGTTTTCGTCCATAATTTTGCTTGAAACGTGTGCAACCAAAATTTGGCATGATTTGGACCAATGTACAGAGAAAACCTTAATTTTATATATAAAGATTTCGAACACCTACCTATACATTTATAAATTAGTTCCTTAAATTTTGAAAAGAGATATACATTCAATAAAATGTGATGTGTTCTATTTTCTCATTTTCTATTGTTTAAGCAGACAGCCATGGATATATACAAATACCTATATCATATATGAGTGTGATCTATCTCCAGTTAAGTCATTCAGCCGTAATGCTTGTTGCCTATAATATTGCAACAATGTGTTTCTGGGCTGACTGGAAACCAGGAAACCACAAGGGTCTCCCCTTCCCTTTAAGCCGGGAAGGTTGATAGTGGAGTTCTGAGACTTGAAAGACACAAGAGCTAACAGAATCACAAGATTCAATTAAATTCTATTTGATCTATTGTCTAGACTTGAGGCTCTAGAGAAATAGAAGTTTTACAAATAAAAATAAAAATTGATTTCTATTTGATAAATCAATTCATTATCTCTCTATAATAAATTTTTAATTTAAATTATGAAAATAACTTAATGTTTATTGTTATAAAAGTTAAAAACGTGTTCTGATGTGGCCATCCACTTTACTTTACCATACAACCTGGCCCTATATAATATTTAATAAAATTATTTATATTCATGTAGTGTGGGGGGGGGGGGGTTAGTTTGTGCATTTTTAGATTCCTGGCGGCCCACTGATTATTTAAACAAAATTTGGTTGAGTTTGGTACAAGAGCCTAGATTTTCATTTTTTGACCATACACCCCCCCCTCTCTTTTTGGCGGTTAGTTTTTGCATTTTTAGACTTCTGGGGCTCCACTGATTATGTATACAAAATTTGGTTGAGTTTGCTCAAATGGCCTAGATTTTTAATTTTTAACCCTCCCTCTACCCCCCTTAATTTTGGGTCGATATGCACCAAAATCTAATCAGCTCTTAATCTCAATGGGCCAAAACTACGTGTGAAATTTGGTTTCGATATTCAGACTAGTTTTTGAGCTAGCTCGTCCACAATAATTTGATAACGCACAGACTAACGTACAACCAGACATCCGAACAACCAGAGAACTGGACGGACGGACAGACTAACAGACATTTTGACAAAACAATTATTATCTCGAAAAATATAATTTTTTCGATGTTTACTTATTAGAGATTTTTTGTAGAGCGAAATGCCATGGTTTAGCTCAATTTTTTTAATCAAAATAGTTTCACCCGTTTTTGAGATATTTTGAAATAAAGAAGGAAAAAAACACTTTTTTCATGCACGATTACAATACTTGACCATACCCTGTATGGTAAAGTAAGAAATTTATAAAAAGATCGTTTATGTGACTAGCTTGCTATGACAATAAAACGAATTTTCTATATCAAATATTTAATTGACCATATGAGAAATAACAGATAAAAAATTGAAAAACTGTTCAATTTTGACAGGATTTTTTCAAGCCACTGATTATTGCTTTACCAAAAGCAAACTTTGTCAAACTTTCCCCAGGGTCCAGACGCTTTAAAGCTTTCAGTTTTTGTTCTACGGTACAAGAACGGTGTTTTCGTTTGCTTGCCATAATTTAAAATCCAAACATTAATCAACAATAACAATGCAATTCGAACAGAAACGCGATCCAAAATCAGCTTTCGGCTAATCCGAACAAATTGAAATCCAAACAGGCTACAGCCCCAGTTAGTTCGGATTTGAGGGGTTTCACTGTATATAAATTTTTTATATTTTATTTTATTTAATAAATATTTCATTGGTATCGCTTTAGTTTAAATTTAGGATCATATGCATGGTGAAAGTATCCCAATCCGCGATAAATCGCCCAATCTGGCAAGTTTGCGCAAGTAATATGCAATTTGGTACAGTTTTGATCAAAATGCTACCACCTGCTGCTCGTAAAATCCAGTAAAATCTTCAAAACTTACTTATCGACGTAAAACAGACAAATGCAAACTTTAAAAGCTATGAATGGATATTTTGGTATTAAAAAATGCGTAGCATCAGAATTTATGCATTAAAACAGAAACCCAGAAAAAAGTTTTTTTCGACCTGTGTTATTAAATCCAAGGTTTTTTTAATTAATATTTTATTAACAACTAACCGTAATCTTTTTAATATTTTAGAAAGTTATGGACCCAATTGAATATTTATTTGTTTTCCTTCTCTCTTTCTATCGCACAGACACACATACACGCACACCTCTATTGGATTGTCTGATACTTGGTGTGCTAATATAAGATCCCAAGGGATCCCTCGTTTGAGGATTGGCTGTTCTCTCTCTCTCTCTCTCCTTTAGGGACAGTTAGTTACTCCTGTTCAAGCTAGCCATCTCTTCTGACACTACAGTCTGGGAAACCACAATTTCAGACTTTAGCTCGTTTTACCAGAATGAATATTCAAACTCTCCCTTTCTCTCTCCAGTACATACACATATTGAACGACCGCAACATGGCCGGTCGTAGATACACCCAAATGAGCATGCCAAATAAATCAGACAAAATGCAATTTTTATTATTAGGCAAAGAGCTGTGTTAAAATGTAACTTTTTATTAGGTCTGTTTGATCTTTAATACTGAAGTACTTGGAGCCACCGAGCGATGCTCGGCAACTTCTTACTTCAGTTATATATTAATATTATTTTTAATTTAAAATTCTGATAAAAACCATCCCGTCACTTCACCCTACCCCATACCACCCCTGCTACGCCCCCTGGAACCCTGCCCCGTACCACCCCCTCACACCACACCCACACCACGACCCCTGGACAATCATCCCCGTACAACCCCCGCGAATCGCACTCCCGCTATGCCCCCTGGACCTCCTCCACCAACCCCGCACTCCACCTCCTGCACCCCCACCCCCAGTTTTTGGATTTCTAGTTTTCTAGTGGCCCACAGATTATGTATATATAGGTATATAAATAAATTCAGTATAATTATGCTTTAAAATTAAAAAAACAATTAATAAATAAAAGATAATTGAAAGAAATGTAAACAAACTTTTTTATTGAAATAAAATAAATAATGACCTTTATTATTCACTAAAAAAAAAATGTTTTACAATTACAAAAAAACTTCGACCTCGAGGCCCAAAAGCCTCACCATCGAATGTCCATTTTTTTAATTTTTAACATATTTTTATCACTCCTTATTTTGGTAATGGAAAAAATTGATAAAAAAACCCCATATAAACTTTTTTATTGATATTTTCATCTATAAATAATAAATTTTTTTATTAATAAAGATAAGAGTAAATAAATACTATATGTAATATTCATTTACTATGAGTTAAGGATTCTTGGTCACTTGTTTCACATTAATATGAAACAAGTGACCAAGAACCATTAACTCATAGTAAATGAATATTACATATAGTATTTATTTACTCTTATCTTTATTAAAGATGTTTCACCTTGCACCAATACCACAATCTCTATTAATTATTATTTTATTAAGTTGTAATATATAATACAAAAGAATTATGTAAAAGAAAAAAATGGTTTTGTGTTAACCGAGGTGTGAGCCGAGATTGGAATTAGGTGTACACGTCTTTGGAATTATGTGGAATTATTTTGGAATTAATTAGATAATGCCCCTTCAACTATTGTCTTTTACTTGGAAATGAAAGTGGAAGTGGAAGTAGGTATTCACGATATTAGGTCTCGGTTCACCCCTCGGTGTTAACTGAAGATGGGCTCGACTAGACCCGAAACATGTATTAACAATAAAACATTTAAGTTTGAATTTTTATTTAAATCACACATGATTAATTTATAATTATTTATTGAAATAAATAATTACAATATAAATACATCATGCCATCGGAGTGGGTGCTCATACTTGAGAACGATCGCAGAATAAGTCGATCGAAACGTTCTATTTATATTGTAATTATTTGTTTCAATAAATAATTATAAATTAATCATCTGTGATTTAAATAAAAATTCATACTTTAATCAAATTACTGACAAAAATAAAAGCTTCAACAGCTTCATTACTAATAATACATTTTTCAAAAATTAAGAAGATTTTTCTTTCTCTTTTAATAATACAAGATTGATAATAAGAAGAATAGGGAAGTTATACAGGGTGGGGCATAAAGATCTACCACATTTTGAAGAGGTATAAAAAAATAAAAAAATTTAACTAGAAAAAAATGAATATATTTTTGAAAAGAACATAAAATAATTTTTTTTTAATATGTTTTAAACATTATATCAGACGAAAAAAAGTTGGGGGAGGGTCAAAAATGAAAATTCTAGCCCTTTCGACCAAACTCAACCAAATTTTGTATACATATTCTATGGACCCCCAGAAGGCTAGAAATACAAAAAATTAACCACCCAAAATGGAAGGTGGGTCAAAAATGGAAATTCTAGCCCTTTTGACCAAACTCAATCAAATTTTGTATTCATTTTCTGTAGATCCCCAGGAAGCTAGAAACGCAAAAACCAAATTTTGTTTACATAGTTTGGTCGAAAGGGCTAGAATTTTCATTTTTGACCCCCCCCCCCTTTTTCTTCTGATATAATGTTTAAAACACATTAAAAAAATGTATTTTATATTCTTTTCAAAAATATATTCAGTTTTTTTCTAGTTAAATTTTTTCATTTTTCTACCTCTTCAAAATGTGGTAGATCTTTATGCCCCACGCTGTATTAATTGTTTAACATATATTAATTATAAGAGAGGGTATGGTAAAGTCAAATGGATGGCCACATCAGTTTATTTTCCCATTTAAGACATTTCTTAACACGAGATAGAGGAAAAATTCTAGATATTACATTCAATATTCAGTTCCAATGAGGAGTAGTGGCCGCAGGGATTTTTAATATTAAAATTTATTTATTTGCTTGTTCAATATTAATATTATGCTGCTTTTATGAAAAATTTAATCTCTTCTAAGTTCTAGTTTTATACAATGACCTCTCCCGTTCCATTTATGTGATTCTCTTATTTATACCTATATATTATTATTATTTTTATGTTGTTTTTTTGTGGAATTCTCGGTTTGATTTCAAGTCGTGGTTTGGATTTGTGTGATGAGAAAGAGGCAGGGGTGAAAATATTACTGCGACAGCATTTCTACCCTCCGTTCACCAATAACTCCTCCTTCCGTTTTCGCTCCCTCTACACCAATATAAGGTTTTCCTTACTTACTTACCCTTGGCGACGTTCAAATCATATTTCTTGTTGAAAACAGTTCATTAATCTAGATGAAATGCTGCGTATGACGCCACCGCAGGGTTAACCCAATTGAAAACCACGTGCAAGAACCCAATCTTTCTCTCTCATTCGCCCATGCTCTCTCCCTTTCTCTCTCTTTTATACACACACTAACACATAGCATCCATTCAAGAGAAGAACGAAAACTTATAACCCAAGCAATTCATAGGAAATGAGGAAAAACACGATCAACAAAATAGAAACCTATTTAGATAGATTTTTTCTAGATACTAGTTTTATATGCTGTTTTTACATTTCTCCATCTGTAAAGTAGCCAAAATATTGTTCAGATAGCATCCACAATTAACGGTTATGAAGGAACTGGACTGGACGATCACTTTCACTTTCACTTTTACAATAATTGCTAGAATAAGCTACATTAGATAGAATATCCCTAGTGAATCTAATAATAAATTGTATTAATATTATCAAAACATTTCAGAAAGAATGCGAGGTCCTGGCGCACTAATATTTTTGATAACCTTCAAAATATAAAATAAAACCCTGGACAAGAAAATATATATTTTTTTTATTTATTTACAATCAGCTTGAATTTAGATACACTTTTAAGTAAATTTTATGACAATGTAATGAACTTCAAGAGGCGATCATCCAGTGAAGAGTTCCCTAATTGAATTTATTTTTCCAGTTGAAAGTTAACATTCGATCTTATGAATCCAGTACATGTAATTTCTTTCAGGGCTGATCAAAGCTGTGAGGTCTTAAGTCCTAAAAAATCTTTGTGCTCCCATATATGTCTCATTCAAAATGAAAAAAATTATTAATGAAACAAAGCTGACAATAAGCTGAAGAGAAAAATGATCATTTTTATCTTTATTTATATTAAAAAAATTTCTTGCTTTTTCGAAATGGAAAGTTTTTGATTATCATCTTAAACCAATCTTACGTAAAACAATTAAGCAAATTTTCAACATTATGGTCATCATAATGTTAAAAGCACTTGAGCAAGATGCGAGGTAGGTTTGTGAAACCTCGCATCTTGCTCAAGTTTTTATTATTATATTAAAAATGTTTCACCTAGAACCAACACCTAACTCCTTAAAAGTTGTTAAAAGCACACCTAACTAAAAGGCTCATATTCATCTGTGAACTTTTGGCGCAGGCACATTATAAATTTACATAAAGCTATAATTCTTATTTTTGACAAGGCTAGGTTCAATCACATATAATTACCGCATTCTTTGGATAACTCACAATTAACTGAAGATGGTCAAATAAATTCAGACCGAAACGTTTTATTCAGGGTGTTTTATTGAACCCAGCGCATCCAACTTTGGCTGATACCTCCTCCTTCATCTAATTCGGCACTTAGTCAATACTTTTATCAAATTACGGTGAATTGACTTTGCATTTATATTTTTGTTGGACTGAACTTATTCGCATATCAAGGAAGCTGAACTGAGAAATTAGACTTTATCTACATCGATCAGTTTTTGACAACACTAAAAATAAAAAATACGGGTGGTGACGTTCTTTTGTGGATGAATGGGTATAACTCAAAAAGTTGTACTAACTTTCCAATGAGAAACAAGTTGAAAGCTTGCATAATAAATGGCCAACTTTCGCCTATATCGACAATGCCATATATTATTGGAGAGCATATAGATGTTGTATTTCTAACGAAGATAGACAGTAATTCATGCTACTTGACTAAACAAAAAACAAAACTTATTCTATATATATATATATATATAGCTATAATTAAAATTATTGCCGTTAATGTGGTTTAAACATTAAATATCAAAATCGATAATTTTTATATTTTAGCAAATATAATGTGGACAATTGGTATGTTTGTGTGTACCTATCTGTGGTCTGTAATCGATTAACCACTAACGATTATTCGACTTGTTTATCTTTTTTATTACTTCAATTTCTTTTATGGGATAAAATTAAAATAAAATATTAATATGTTTATTGTTTATATTATGATATATTAATTAAAAAAAAATATTTTTCAGAAAGATAAAAAGTGTAAATATTTATTTAATTTTTAGGGTTAATATCAAAATTTCTCCTACCATATCGAGTGGGAATAGATTTTTTTAAAATCCTACTAAGCCTTAATGGCTATTTATTAACAATGACTTGGTGCATAATGAATGTTTATTTAAGAATGGAAGATGTTTAGAAAAATTCTTTATATAAAAAATAATGTAAGAATTTTAATGGTAAATTTCAAATAATTCGAATTCATAGAGTATGTAACAATTCTTCATCAGTAGAAGTTGTAACAATTCGGTAAGATGGAAATGAGATGGTAGAAACAAGATGTAAGAAATCTCATTTTCCATATACAAAGTTTATCATATTAAATCAAATTCGAAAACACACCATGTTAGTAAAATAAATCTAGACAAAAAATGTCTACGATTATTAAATTATAGGGTATAAAAGTAATAGTGTGAGGTCACAATACAGGGGGCCTATATTAAAATGTGACAGAATGTGACACAGGGAGTGGGGGTCTAAAAATCTTGAAATTCGTGTGACGTAATTTATGGACCGCCCCTTGGAAACAACCTTGACTATTATTTTCTTAGTGACTAACACTATAGCTTGGAAAACAGAAATATGCTATTTAAGACATATGTATGGAGCATAGCCATGTATGGATGTGAAACCTGGACGATTGGAGAAGCGGAGAGAAAAAGATTGGAGGCTTTCGAAATGCTACAAAAGGTGCTACAAAAGAATGATGAATATCAAATGGATGGCTAGAATTACAAATGAAGATATAGTTGAAAGAATCGGAGAAAGAAGAACTTTGTGGAGAAGTCTGAGGAAGAGAAGAGGTCAGATGATGAGGCATGCACTGAAACACGAGGGATTGCTTAGGGATATCTTGGAAGAGGAATTGGGAAAGAAAAGGGGAAGGCCCAGATTAGAATATTTCGACAAAATAATTAGGGATATGGGGATGCGAGACATTTAGAGAGGTCAAAGAGCTGGCATGATACAGAGCCAAGTAGAGACGAGTGGTTGTGTCAAATCAGTCTTAGGACTGGGTACTCAATGATGATGATGATGAACTAACACTAATGTTATTCCTTTAATACTCACTAAGAGAAAGAAGATTCTTTCCAATCAGGTCAATATTTACTTAAATTGTTGTTACAAATTACAGTTTTGTATTTGACGTATCCTGTCGTTTGATTTAAATCTCTAGAAAAAAATAATGAAATTAGAAAATAAATTACAATTTTCTACAGTTTTTCTATTTTTAATATTATAGCAATCAAATGACTTGAAATTTAGTGAAAAGTAATATTATCGAGTTTAATTTATTGAAAAGCTGAGTTGAATTTGTCTATACTATTACGACTTAAAATTGGAAGTAGGTAATCAATCGAAAATTTAAAATAATTAATCTCATTTTGAAATTTATTTAATACAATTGAAAGCTGAAAAAGTAGAGTAGAACTATCAAAATTTTAGAAAATGGTAAACAATTAATTTTTCGAATTTGCCAATGTGTAGTAGAGCCCGTAAGATTCTCCCAGACCTAGATTAAAAACGTCTATCCAATATTAACATAGCAAAATAATCTCTTGATCTATTATGATTAAACAAGAAAAATTTATTTTCTGTCAAAAATTGAAATAATACTAGAAAAAATATTAAATTCAGTAAAATATATAAATGATAAAAAAATATATAAAAATAAGAAAGACAAAAATGCGATTAAGATGCGTGCCAAGAAAATTTAACTAAAAAGCAATCTCTACTAGGAAAAGAAGAAACTTGTTTTTAGCAAGCGAGATAGAACGAGATAGAGGGTTTTACTTGACACTCTTCTCTATTTTTATATATTACCATATATACTGAAGTTGTATTAAATTTTTTTCTTCTTTTTATTTTAGGTCGATTTTCAAACAACCTTTGACAATTTATTTTTATCTTTTGATTATATATTTATCTATCCCCTCCTTCCACCAATTCCAAAACATGTAAATAAACCAATATTTTTTTTTATTTAAAGCTTATCTCCTTGCAAATTCAGCTTCTTCAGCTTATGAACCTGAGGATTGAGTAATTTTAATTTTTAAAGAGCCCTTCTCCTAATTTCAGGTCAGATTTCATCGAAAATACAAAATTTGGTTGATTTTTTCAAGACTCCAGCTAGAAAGTTGGTATGTATTGTGTGATGAGCATAACATAACCTAAGTTCACTATAGCCATCAAAGTATCATAGTTTTTATTGATATTTACTGTTTTGGTTATTATTTTTGGTAAGTATAAAAAACATAGTTTAATATTTATGTTAAATAAATGAATGGTAATGATTTTTTGAAATCTATTGAAAATAAAAACTACTCTGCTCTTGCCCAGAAAATGTGTATGCCTGGGATAAGTGCAGACTATACAGTGGGGTATGAGCGCAGTAATCTGCTCTTGCCCGTACCACACTTTTTTCGGCAACTAAATATGTATGGAAAAATTCAGCTCGATCGGATAATAAAAAGTGAGTTAAAATTCGGAAACAAATTTTGAATCAAAAACACATCATAGGAACTATGCAAGTTCAATAAAAACTTGTAATTACAAAAGTATTAATAAGTAATAACAAATTAACCAGAGATAAGAGATAGTCAAAAATAGAGTCGTAAACAGAAATAAATAAACTGCAACGTATCGTTGTTAAACTTTATCCAAAGTCATTTGAAATATGAATAGGTATGTTCATTCCTTTATTATTAATCAGATATCACTGGCTATTTGCGTATTTGCGATCCATGTTGACTTAAATTCAAAAATAATCGATTCTCATCTAATACTTGAGGAATAATCATTCTACATTGCGTTTTTGACTATGAGTTGTTTCCCAAAAAGAATTTAGTCTTTTTGATTTTAAGTCGATTCTTCCATGTTTTCAGTAGAAGTTACCATTAATAGTCAAAACATCAAAAATGGAATTCAATAAGGTTATTCCTCAAGTATTAGATGAGGATCAATCGCTATTTTTGATTTTAAGTCGATTCCTCTTATGTCTTCAGGAATGGTTACCAATAAAAAACGAAATGTCAAAAATCCAATATAGAATGGTTATTCCTCAAGTATTAGATGAGAATCGGTGGCTAATTTTGATTTTTAGTCGATTCCTCTATGTATTCAGCAATGGTAACGGATAAGAAAACAATGCAGTTGTTATGGTTACTTATCAAATTTCCTCCCAAATTTTTAGCATTTCACAGAGAGAAGCCTATCCATTCTTACTTATACAAGGTTAAATGGGCTATATTAAACCGATAGTATGAATAAATTTTGAAGAATTTTAAAAAAGTATTATTTTACTCTAGGGAAAAGTACTTTAAAATATAATTTTACTAAAAACTTTATTTAATCTTTTTTGTGGTCCCCAAGCTACTTAATTAGTATATTAAATTTCATCAAAATTGGTTAAGTCATTTTCAAGATATTTAGAAAAAACTAAAAAATTACTAGAATAAAGCACCAATGTTTGTGGATCAATATGGACCAAAAACTAATCAGAGCTTTATTTTGTTAAAATAATGGTAGGTTTTCAATTTCATTTCAATCAGATGCAACGGTGTGAAAAAATCGTGGACCAAAAAAACGATAACATCCATCCATCTATCCACCCGCACGCACTTCCTAATAAAATCGCACTTTTACTTTACCATACAGGGTATGGTCAATTATTGTAATCGTGCATGAAAAAAAGTTGTTTTTATTCCTTCTTTTTTTCGAAATATCTCAAAAACGGCTGAAACTATTTTGATTAAAAAAATTGAGCTAAACCATGGCATTTCGCTCTAGAAAAAAGCTCTAATAAGTGAACATCGAAAAAATTATATTTTTTGAGATAATAATTGTTTTGTCAAAATGTCTGTTAGTCTGTCTGTTAGTCTGTCCGGTAGTTAGTTAGTCTGTGCGTTACCAAATATTTGTGGACGAGCTAGCTCAAAAACTAGTATGAATATCGAAACCAAATTTCACACGTAGTTTTGGTCCATTGAGATTAAGAGCTGATTAGATTTTGGGGCATATCGACACAAAATTAGGGGGAGTGGAGAGGGGGTTAAAAATTAAAAATTTGAGCAAACTCAACCAAATTTTGGATACATAATCAGTGGGACCCCAGAAGTCTAAAAATGCAAAAACTAACCGCCCAAAATGTCTTTCAAACTTGAATTAAATTATTAATAATTAATTGTTTTATAATATTTATTAATTTGATATTTAAAAATAAAAATTCAACGGTGATATTAGCGTTTTTTCAAATTGAACTTCAAATAAACTAGCCTTTAAAATGCAAATTTTGTAATAATATTTTTTTATATAAAGAGAAAAGAAAATAACATACAAATATGAAATTTCAATTGATTTAATTAAATATCTAATGAGAAAAAAATAAAACTTTTTGCCATTTCTAGTTGATTTGCTCCCGGTGAAAAGAAATTGAATCTTTTCATAAAATTTCTTTTAAACTACAAAATTTTCAATTAAAATGCTATTTTCTTATATTAAAAAGATACTATGAACCTCCAGATAGATGAAATCGATAAAATAAGATCGATTTTTCTAATTTATTATTCTTTTGGTCTGTTATAACGAGAGGAAGTGTCTCGATCAGTGACACATTATTTCTTATTGATTCATCAAGTTCAGTCACTCTACAATATTGGGGTATCTTTTTTAACTAGCAAACTATTAATTTTAGACATTTCACTAATATTAACTTTTCTGATGGAAATTAAATCGTCTATAATAAGGGTCATTATATAAATTTCTATACCACAAAGGGTTAGGCAGTAATGGTGAAACTTATGTAGAAAGTTAGATAAAAAAGAAAATCAACGCTTGTAATGGTATATTATATAATATGAGAAATTAAAAAAAAAGATACAACAACAAGTGAGACTGAACTGTTGTCCTCGTAGCAAAACAAAATAAAAAAGATATCTTGTTGGAAAATTTCTCACTTTATTACTCAGATAACAATATCACAGATACATGGTTCGACCGAAACTATCAGCCATCTTCAGTCTATAAAAAGAATATAAATTTTACAAAATAGAAGAAAATTTTAACAAAAGAAGATTAACCCAATATATAATGATTCAAAAGATAATATGAAATGTCCAGAGGTAAACATTTATTTTATATTATTACTCTCATCAATTAAAATATCTTTCCCCAGACAGCACTATTTATGACTTTGGGCAAATTCAAGCTTATTTCTCAGTTGGCCCACTCGCAATTGTCCAGCTTACTTAAAAATGTTAAGTCGGTCAGCATAATGAAGGTTCAGTATCTTTGTTGAGATATCGAATCTGTCGTTGATAAAGAGAAAATGGGAGAATCTGTTGGATTTTTTCATAATTTTAAGTTTAGTCATAACGCTTTCTAGTACAAAAATCACCCCAAAACGGCCACATTAGAGCTCTCCCACACATTCATACTCTATAATAAAAAATATTTTTTATTAATCGAGTAGAGATTGTGGTGTTGGTGCAAGGTGAAACATCTTTAATAAAGATAAGAGTAAATAAATATTTTATTTAATATGGATTTACTATGAGTTAAGGATACTGGGTCCCACTTATTTCACATTAAAAATTAAAAAAATTCAAAAGATATATTTTTTTTTTTTTTCTCTTTTTTTTTTCAATATATATATTTCAGGCTATCGGCCCATCTTCAGGAAATACAGAAAGTAACTAATTTTTAATGTGAAATAAGTGACCCAGTATCCTTAGCTCATAGTAGAAATCCATATTAAATAAAATATTTATTTACTCTTATCTTTAAATATTTTTATTTTTGACACCCCATAAAATTCGACCCACTCAAAAATAGTCATTCTATTAAAATTTTAATACGATTTGTGATTGCGGGATAATTAATATATATTACTTACGAATTTCTATCCTATTTAGTTTTCCAGCTACAGTATTCTGACAGAAAAACAGATAAACAGTGTTGACACTAATAGGGTCTCTTTTTACTTTTTAAACGGAACACTAAAAAAATGTTCGAATTTATATCTTCAAAACAACTATATCACAAGCTTAACATTAATGCTTCACAATCAAACTACAAATAGGATTTAAGTTAGTATATATCTTTTGATTTATATCTATAACAAATGTTTATATATAAAGAAAATGAAAAGTCAGTTAAAGAAAAGTGCCTAAAAAACAAAAACAAATATATCTTTAAGAATATCTATAAATACAAAAAGATAGATGGATAGATAAATTCCTAACCTTTCTTTATAGAAGACAAGCCATTTTGGAATAGAAATATTTTCCCTTTTGTATTTCAAGTGAATGCAATATACAAAGGGTGGCATTTAAAAAATAAACACGAGTGTGTATTATTGCCTTGGGTATCGTATTCGTATCTTTATATGACAATAGGAGAGATATTTGGTAGAAAATCCACACCCACTACTCCTATCTCTTTTGAATGGCCTCTCCATTCTCCATTTCATATATATATATATATATATATATATATATACCTATATATAATATTCGTTATTTATAACAATATCTTTTGTTATAGAGTGAGGCGAAAGATAAAAAAAAAGTAAGTTAGTGGGATTTGGTATACCAGTAAAATAAAACTCAATTCAACAAACAAGAAAAACATCTGATTTAGTTGAATATAAAAAGATAACATATGGACTTCTTTAAATCATATATTATTGGACATCTCCTGTTTTAAAAACTCTGAATTTATCTTGAAACTCAACACATTGTTCCCCAGACGGATAGTGCACTAGTGCATTCTATAATCTTCATTGCTTATTCAATCAAATTGGATTTGTATATTTATTAGTAAAGAAGCTGTTGAAGCTTTTGTTTTTTGTGATTAATTTGATTAAAATTTGAATTTTTAGTGAAATCACACATAATTAATTATATGTTAATTATTTATTGAACACGAACAAATAATAGAATAAAACTAAGACGTTTCAGATCTACTTATTCTGCGATCATTCTCAAGTATGAGCAGATTGAGCACCCACCCCGATTTTGTGTTAACTCTCCTTGCGGGGGGATCAAGTCCACCTGTAGGGTGCTACCCGTCAGAAACGGACCTTGCGGATCCGCTGTGAAGTGATGCAAATCTGTGTGCAACGGCACTAAGCTGGAACACGTACCATGGCTCAAGTCATGATAGAAGAAATAGTCAATCTTCCAGATTTAATCAGACCAAAACTGAATTGGCACATAGGTGATCTGTTAGCACAGGCAGGTAGCCGTGTTGTCACAGATGTTTCGACGCTTGCTTGGCAATCAGTGATTTCGGATCAGGCGAAGAATGGATTTGTGCCCGTTCCAGTTCCAATTGCATTAAGGCCCATCTCGTGCCTGGATAGTGGAAATTGTATCCAAAACAAAAGGACCGGAGCATGAAAACGCGCAAGAGAAGGTCCAAATAATCTCACCAAAGGTTATAAAACTAGTGGTAACACGGGGTTTGGAGAGCCCATAGGGACGAAAGTCCCTATCTCCATTGATTGAGTTTTGGCTTCGTGGTGGTGGTGGTCTTGCTGGATAGTTGTTAACTCACCGTTCACTGAATGTATCATGACCGGCGAGCGAGGGTGTATCATATTTCCGCTATGATACACGCATGCATAGATGTACTTAGTGCATCTAGAGTATGCAACCCACCACAGCCCTGATTGTGCCACTCGTGGTAGAACCAGGGTTGACAGGTTTGACGTAAGTCAGTCTGGGCTCAGTTGTTGACCGTGTTTGTGAAGGCCATGAGGTTATATACAGGCACGTTAAAGACAATCCAGTGCGCAAGGGCATTGTTCCTACTTTAAATCTGTAGGTTCTGGGCCCGGGGCCCGGACGTGATATTTTTTTTAAGGGGGAATGTTAGAAAAAAAATGGGTAGGGTGACCAGCTTTTTCCACCTCGCAAAAAACAAATACTTATTCCATAATCAAGGGGCTCGTTTCAGATTTTGGGCCCCGGGCGCGGAATTTCAGATGAGACCTTGGAATAGCTCTCTCATACTTGAAAACGGTCACAGAATAAGTAGATCAAAACGTCGTAGTTTTATTGTATTATTTGTTTGTGTTTCAATAAATAATTATAATTAGCTATGTGTGATTTCAAATTTTAATTTGATTTGTATACCTTTGAAAATTTAGAGTCTCGCATTTATAAATGGTGTTATGAAACGGGGACAAACGTATTGGCGAAAGAAGTGGTCCGGCACTTTTCTAATTTGACTGCGAAAGAGTGTTGGGAGTCGGCAAAACGCGTGCTACGCCCAAACCATGCTTTGAGGGAGTTACTGATTTTAACTCATCAGAGCACCTGCCGTGATAGTATCTATAGAAAAGGAAAGCGCAGAGACATTTCTTCGATGACCCAACGAGTCGAGGGAGTCGGTGAGTAGAATGGTCAATTAGCCTGACGGCTCGTTTCTGAATTGCATCCAAGGGGGCGAGAGAATATTTAGAGGCCCTCTCCACAGATGAGAGCCGTATTCGATATAAAACATTAACAAATCTTTGACAAGAATTTCAAGACAAGACTTCAATAGACGTATTATCTACGAGCTGAAATTTCACAAAGAGAAAAAATAACTACAATTTTAAAAATATATACAGTAGAATCTCGGTTAACGAACTTAATCCGATCAATAAATTCTACAAACGATCCGTTGCAGTCTGACTTTTTTTTCGCAGGTAAACTTGCTATAAACCAGTAGGTACCAGCTAATTTGTTGTATTATAAAAATTAAAAAAAAAATTAAATCTATTTAAATGTAGCCTCATTTCTTTTATTTCAAAATGAAAATTGTTAATTCAAATGAAATTTGAAACCAAAGTCCGCTTGCTTGCACTCTATTCATTAGAGCAGTGATGCGGAAATTACATTTATATAAACGCCAATAATGGATGCACTTTTCGTATTCAAACAGATCGTGATACATGTACGTAACCAAATTTTTTTGGACAAAGCTGCTCACGTTTTTTAGAATAAAAAAAAAATAATTTTATAAAAATAATGCAGGTAATTTATGAATATAAAAATATTGGCTACTACAAATTGTGAACTACTGTATTTTAATCTGGAACAGAACACTTTGTTCCGAGGTAGTGTCAGATTGAAAGCAGTTAATATTTAAAAATATCTCTGAAATAATAATAATAATATAATTAAAAGGATAATGGGAAACGGAAAAAGTTTTATTCTATTATTAAATCACCGGATCATTTTTAATACTAGAGCCGCACTTGATAATATTTTACGAGTTAAAATCAATAACCCAACTAAAGATTTATTTGTCAAAATAGACGATTTCGAAATATTCAACACTCCTTCGCGGTTAAATTAGATTTTTAGTAATTGTTTTCTCTTTCCCAACTCGTTCGTTCCAATGAATTCTAGAGACTAGAAATTTATTCCTGCGTCCGTCTTTCCACCGACATATAATAATAACCTGTAATCCAGTGGGTCATCCTGGCACCCTTCACTAGTGGGCGATTCAGGTTTTCATGGTGGGAGCAAATAGCATAAGATCTTTGGATGGGCGGTAGGAATTATTTCCAATACTGAAGCTACTTTACGTTATCACCATGGTTCTAGCTAGCGGTGGGGGGAGGGTTAGGGTGTTAACCCCCCCCAACAATCTTATAAACGTTTATTAAACCATCTAATGTTTAAAAAGAAACCCTAATATAATAAATAAAATAAAGAACGGTTGTTTTCTAAACAACTTTTTACTTATCCAATGCGAAGCATGGGAGAAAGTATTGCAATCGGTCGCGCGGCAAGCGCGACTTCAACGAGTCCTCAGGTAAAGACTACGGAACCCATGAACTCAATTAAGGTCACAAATTGAAGTATTCAATGAGATTGAATTTTAGCACCTGGCGGTTTTGCCAAAAGTTACCTGCAATCTCGTCGAGAGGCCAAAAAGTGCCATTTTTTGGAAGTGCGTGCGGATGGATGGATGGATGTTATCGTTTTTTTCGTCCACGATTTTTTCCACACCTTTGCACCAATTGAAATGAAATTGAAAACCTACCATCATTTTAACAAAATGAAGCGCTGACATAGAGGAATCGACTTAAAATCAAAAATA
>JALMQS010000093.1:1044588-1229418 GCA_024734495.1 Forficula auricularia | reverse complement strand
TTATAAATTAAAAGGAAGTTTGAAAAATGGTTTTATCAATTTTCTCTGCTTTTTGTTACTTGTCAAAAAACAGGTAGAAGTCAGCGTTGCAATCGTGCATGAAAAGGGTGTTTTTTTTCCTTCTTTTTTTCCAAAATATCTCAAAAACTTGGCTGCATATTAGAAGCCATTGATGAAAAAATTGATGGCGAAATCCAGTGGCATTTCGCTCTACAAAAAAGCTCTAATAAGTAAACATCGAAAAAATTATATTTTTTGAGATAATAATTGTTTTGTCAAAATGTCTGTTAGTTAGCGTTAGTCGTTAGTTAGTCTGTGCTGTTACGAAATTTTTGTGACGCTAGCCAAAAATTAGTGTGAATATCGAAACCAAATTTCATACGTAGTTTTGGTCCATTGAGATTAAGAGCTGAATAGATTTTGGTGCATATCGACCCAAAATTAGAGGGTGGAGGGGCTAAAAACTAAAATCGAGGCTTGAAATAAGCTCAACCAAATTTTGAATACATAATCAGTGGGACCCCAGAAGTTTAAAAATGCAAAAACTAACCGCCCAAAATGGGCGGGGGAAGTAGGGTCAAAAAATGAAAATCCAGGCCCTTGTACCAAACTCAACCAAATTTTGTATACATAATCAGTGGGACCCCAGAAGTCTAAAAATGCAAAAACTAACCGCCTAAAATGGGGGGGGGGGGGGGTCAAAAAATGAAAATATAGTGCTCTTGTACCAAACTCAACCAAATTTCGTATACATAATCAGTGGGCCCCCAGAGATCTAAAAATGGAAAAACAACTCCCCCCTCCCCTACATGATTATAAATAATTTTATTAAATATTAAATATAAGTGAAGGGCCAGGTTGTATGGTAAAGTCAAAGTGGATGGCCACATCAAGAGCACGTCAGCTTATTTTTGAAGTTAATCGATTTGGTAAATGTGGCTTTCTTAGCCAAAGAAAAAGACTGGAAGCCGCAAATGGCTCAAAAATTGGTGTTTATTGGAAAAAAGTTAAACTGAATTCTGATCTTACTAAAGAATGATTTGTAATATTGTATTCAACTCTTACTTCTAAAGCGTTATCTAAACGATAGGCGTCACTTGATGTTAAAAATGAAACAACTTTATCAGGATTAAACTGGCACATCAGAGCTAAGTAGTTTTCAATCATTTCAGGCTCTATTACTAATTCATCCCTCAAGTTTCCAAATCCAGGATCAGTATCTCTGTAAAAATATAAAATAGATGATTTTTTTTTTTTGCTTTAAATTAAGAGAAAAAAGGAACGTTCTTTTTGCAGCCAGCTTTAATGATAATAGTTTTAACTCTGTGAGCAACAGTGCCCTGATAATAATGGCCGGATCGGACCGGAACTTTGGGAAAATAAATTGATTTTTATTTAAATTTCATTTAACCTGGATTTAAATACGTCCCTTTTCTTTTAATTTAAAATTAAAAAGAATTGTTTAATTCATTAGGAATAAATGAAAAAGTGGGTCTTATTTTAGAGTGTAAACCTGCTAACTCACAAGGGAAATTTTACAGGGCAGAGAAAAAACAAACAAAATTTAATATTGTTGTTATGGGAAAAATATTTTTCACATTTTTTCTACAATTTACGTCGTAATTTTAAGTAGCAGTTTTACTTGGACGATGCTGGATCTCTTTTTCTTTCGAATGGTATTATTAATATGTTCATATATATGATAAAAAATGGAGTTAGCAGTTTTACACTCTAAGCCGACGATATGGTACGTAGATAGACAATAAAATATCATATAAATTATATTTGAAGAGTTTTTCCCTCTGACTTAAAATAAAAAAGTTATAAAAGTTATAAAGATGAGGACAGATCGATGAATCATCCTGTATATTAAAAAGAGAAGCCCGGAATTTTTATTACACTATATTATTACATTATTAATTATTCAATGGTCAAAAAATTTTTATCGTTTAATTTATTATTTGGAAAATTTATTATAAATATAAAAAGGTAAGACTGAACCAAGTGATTTGACACAGATTTAAGATATTTCAAAAAGTGGAGTTATCGATTTGTGCAGTGAACGGCTCATTTATTTAATTAAATATTTAAATTAGAGGTGTTTAATATCAAGAGTTGAGGTGTTTTGTTAAAATTTTCCAATAATATAAAAAAATAAATGAAATGATAAAAAGAGGAGATTACTGCCAATTTGGGTGGAGTGAGAAGTGTTCATGTCGATGCCTAAATTGTAATAAATTGTAAATATAAAAATATATTTAAAAAAATGTCTTTAATAAACATTTTATTTTTAACGAACTTAGTTTCATATTTTTTTTTGTAATTAATTAAAAACAACTTACTTAAAATTTTTACCCAAGATTCCTTCTAGAAATTGATAAAGTACTTTAGGATCTGATTCTAGTATATTCATGATTTTAGGAATAGATTTTGATAAATGCTGATATATAATATGGCCAGTTTTCAATTGATCAATATCTAATAATTCCTGAAAAATGAAAATAGTATTTTATTTACATCACAAAATTAAATTAAATTAAATTTTAAATATCATTTTACAAAAGAGGTAAAAAGAGAAAAATTCCTTAATATTCTCAATGACTTGTACTTCTACTTTGACTTTATCTTGAGAATTATTATAAATTAATAAAATATTTCCAAGGTAAGAGAAGACTTGAGGACGACGAAGAGGATCTTGCAAATAACAACTTAAAATTTTATCATATTCTTGACGTTGTTCATAAATCAGTTCACAGACTCGATAACTGAAAATAATTTTTAAAGAAATTATAATTAATATGATGAATTTGTCTATTTATTTTTTGATTATAAAATATATATATTGAGGCAAATTAAAACTAAATTGGAGGAAAAAGTGAAAACAATCTAAAGACTCGGTACGCTTTGAGGAAATTTTAGGGGTTTTTTTCTCAGTGAATGGTTGAGTGTCTAAGGGCCGGTTGTATGTCGCAAAGTAAATGCTTTTACCACTAACCATAGGCAGATAAGTAAATTGAGTGGCTGGGATGGCCAATCTAGATGACAGGAACTTTCAGTGCCTGTTATCTGATTAGCCATCAATCCTCAAATTTACCATCTACCCTTGGTTAGTAATTGCAAAAAGCATTTATTTTTGCGACATACAACCGGATAACCTAGAATCCTCCTATTTTCGAAGAGTAAGTAATAGAGGGAACACATAACACTTTAGTATCCGGAACCCTCAAATCTAGATAGAGAGTGTTTCTGGTAGCTCAGCAAAATTTTCAAATTTTTTTAAGGGAGAATGGTGTAAGTTCTTGGTAGAAATATATTAAATAAAGTTAAAAATGTTTTTTTTGGAACTTTTTCAAAAAAATTTTTTTTAAATATAAAATATTAGGTAGGTTTCACATAAATAAAAGATCCGGATGCTTGTTTAGCACGACTCGTACCTAGTATTTTATATTTAAAAAAAAATTTTGAAAAAGTTCCAAAAAAAAACATTTTTCAAAAAATTCCTTTCTTTACTTTAAAACTTTCAAAAGCTGAAATGCAATACAGGCTTCCACTTGGATTATTATTTATTTATTATAATTGAAAGACCGCCTCGACTTGCGAGATATTTATATTCATTTATTTAATTAATTCAATTAATTAATTTTCAACGGCAAAAACAAATATCATCCACACCACAATGAAACAGAGAGATACAATAGACCAGTGTTTCCCAAACTTTTTTAGGCCATGCCCCACTTTAACATTTCTAAAATCATCATGTCCACCCATATAATAATTTTAGTTAAAAAATTTATTTTTGTTCTTTTTAGTAATATGAATAATAATTTTGAAAGCGATTTCTTACAACTGTTGTCAAAACAAAGAAACGAACTTTTAATAAATAAAAATAATATATTTTTAAAACTTAATTTAATGTGATTTGTGGACTTGATGCTTTTTACACAGCGATTTTATATCTGGCTCAAGCTTAGTTAGCTTAAGTCTCAAATATTTTTATTAAATCAAACCACGTAATAGAACCGAATATGTGCAAAGGACTCCGCTTCGGTTAATATATATTCAGTTCAAAATATGCAAGGGCGGATCCAGGAATTTTTTATGGGGGGGAGAATGTATATAAGGTGCCCGATGTATATAAGATCTACTTTTTATCTCGAAAGTGTGTCGCGATCGAATTGTCCATAGCGGGGGGGGGGGGGGGGTCAGAGGCCACTCCACCCACACACACACATAGAACTTTATTTTCAATTTTAAAATTTTTAAAAAAATAAATGTTTTTTTTTTACAAATTTCATATCTCATATTTTCAAATTGCCCCCCTGTGGGGCGGTACGCCCCACTTTGCGAAGCACTGCAATAGACACTATGGCAATTGAAAATACATATTATATAGGTATTTGTTCTTCTGACAAAGCAACATTCATTATTAAGCGAGAACTAAACGTTCAAAACTATGGATTTTGGCTCACAGAAAATATTCATCTGGTCTTTGACACCTATTCATGCAATATCCTTAAATGGTGAATGTTTGGGCGAGAACAAAAGCCTTTACAAACTAAAATAATATTATATACATTAGAGAAGATAGAGTGATTTAATATACAAATGTATGGAAATTGAAAATATATTATAACAAAACCGATAAAATGAAAATTTTCTAAATTCCATTTTCTTTTTGAGTTTCTAATTAAGAAGACGAAATATCGCTATTAAATTAATTTTGATCTAACTCAAGTCCAAATATATGCGAACGTTTAAATATGTATAATTATAAATAATTTACTTTTTAATATTTTACTCTAGAATACCTACAATTGAGCCTTTTTAGCTTGAACAAGGAGAGTATCATAATCATAATGGGCTAATCCTCCAGCGCGAATCAATTCAAGAAGAGCTTGTTGGCGTTCTTCGTGTCGACCGAGGGAGGCACTTGCGCCGTCAGTATCCTCGGCAGTCAAAAAATGAACAACTCTTTCAAAAAGGCCACGATCAACGTGTAATGTTGTGGCTGAGCTGCTACTTGGCCTGGCAAGCAGCCGAGCAAGAAATGTAAACAGAATACCAACTTGGCTTGGCTGGAACAAATTTCAATGTTAATAAAATTAAAAGTAGAAAAAAAATGAATATATTTTAAGTTTAAAGATCACTAAATTATTAAATAAATGAAGAAATTTCCCATTTTTTGGGGATTCGAGAGGTTTTGAAACTGTTTCGATTTATAAATTTGACTAAACTAAAAAGAAAGAAAATTAGTATATATTTTTTCTTTAAAAATTTTTTTGAGGAACTCTGGGGCTAAAACCTCACGAATCCCCCAAAAAGGAAATTTCTAGATAATATAGCCATCTGTGTGCATCTACATGAATAAATAAAATTTAATCAAAAAATAATACTCCTATTCTCTTAGTGAAGGATAACCAGTTTTATAAATCGCAAAATCGAGACATTTTCAAAGGATTCTAATACAGAGACATAATTTTAAAATTCACTGTTGTGATTTGTGAAAGCATAAACAACAAGACAACGCTCTATCTTTAACATTCGAGAATCAATCACTTTATTAAGGCACACAGTTTTCTAATATTTCATGAAATCGGGACACTAATTAGCCAATAATATCTTGTGATCTTAACGCCTCTAGATTTCTTTCTTTGACTATATTAAGATCAAAGTAAGATTGAAGTAATTTTTGGAGACGGACTGATAAGTGAAATTGAGTGGATATTGATGAGGCAGTCCAAAAAAAGAAGAAGATAATTTATACTATCTTTTTATTCATAAGCCGACGTTTCGGAGGCTATTCCCTCCTTCTTCAGGGTTTTAAAAGTCAGCGAAGAAGTGATAATTCTGCTGAGAATGAAATACGATATAGGTATTATTGTTACTGCCACTGAAAGAGGAGACAGGGGAATGTCGCATTGGATTTCCTTCATTGACTTTTCAAAACCCTGAAGAAGGAGGGAATAGCCTCCGAAAAGTCGGTTTATGAATAAAAAGATAGTATAAATTATCTTCTTCTTTTTTTGGACTGCTTCATCAATATCCACTCAATTAAGGACAATGTTTACGTGGAGTTAATCGATGAACTTAAGGAAAATATTCCTCAAGTTATTGCTTGAATAAAGCTAAGATGGGGAAAAGTGTTATAGAAAATTTCCCCCAAAAGGTGGCTTACTGCGAAAAAAGCAGAGAGAATTATCATGTTTTTTGTACTTTACGTGATAAGTTATAATAAATAAACTTGGAATTTTCTGAAAATTATTGCTTGTAAAAAACAAATCCATAAGTTCTAAAAGACACACCTTTTATATCTGAAGCATATGGGCTTAAATAGATTAAAATAATTTAGTCGAATAATTAATTATATGTTTAATTTTTTATATAAAAATCATCAGTAGTAAATTTACCGAAAATCCTTGGCCTTGGACCATTATAAGAACTAAAATATCAATTAATCGTTGTATTTGTTTAATTCCCAATTCAGAAGTAAATTCAGGCTCTTCGAATGCGAGGGCAAGCACATTAACAAATTCTTTAGTATCAAAATGCAAAAGTACTCTAAAAATAATAGTAATTGATAAGAAAATAAATCATTTTTAAGATATAAAATAAATAATATAAAAAATACTCTTAAATAAGGATATGGTGGTTCTGAATCAATAGCATCTTTGCTATGTAAACAGGTGAGACATTTAAAAACTTCATATTTTACAGTATCTACCAAAGAACTTGGAATATCACCAGCTGGATAGGCTCGCCCAGCAAGACAGCAACTTATATAGACAAGTAATTTATTTCCAAGGGAGATTTGCTCATCGCTTAACTGTTTACCTAAAAAACAAAACAAGTGAGTATTAAATCAAAAAAAAGACCTTTCTTCCACTTTTTTAGTTAGACTAAAAAGTATAATATAGTCCACCATACTCCATCTAGGCCAGGGCTGTGCACTGCAATGAATGCGGCCTAACATAAATTTATAAACTTCCTTAAAACATTGAGATTTATATGTAGTTCCTGGAAAAGACATAACAATTTGGCCTGATAATTTTGTTTCTCTAAAATAAGAAATCTGAAAATCTACCGAAAATTTTCGAAAAATAAGTGCTAATTTTAAATTTTGAATCTGGACTAAAATTCAAGATTTCTGTAAAAATAATCACCATTTCGGTCTATTTTCGACTCCATTTGCATTATATATAAATTTTTTACCTGCAAACTTTCTGACACATATAACCTTCAAAACTTCAACACCTACGCCCTCCACCCTTTCTCTTGCTCTATTCCTCCTTCTCTTCGGTAATGCAGGGATCTTTCGAGATTCATAGGGGCCGCATCTTCATGGGCCTCTTCTTGCATTCGATAGGATAAAAAAATTATCTGCGGCCCAAGACATTATTTTTCTTCAAATGTGGCCCGGGTAAGCTAAAAGGTTGGACATCCCTGATCTAGCATAAATTTTTTTTTTCTTCTTGCTATAATATTATAATATTTTTGTCTATATTACATATGTGTTTAATTTTAGTAACACTTTTTTATATAATAGTTGTAACTTGATCTTTTTTTGAATGTATACCTATGTAACAAATACTTGTTTGTATATCCATCCATATTTATTTATTGATTAAATAAATAAATAAATAAATTCATTCATCTCCAAACAAACTAGGAATTTATATAGGGTATTTAAAATGGCAAACTTCGAGAGGTAATTTCATAGAATATTTTAAGAAAACTTTTTACTGAATTACACCACTCAGAGCCCACACCTATCCAATCACTTTTTTTTAACAATTTCGACAATAGTTGTATTATTTATACCGTGCGAGTTTAATTATGACAGAGGCCGTTTTTTGCTTTCCAATCCATGAAGGCATCCAACTTGCATCTCTTAATAAATGCCCTGGGGCCTCGTTCTAATTGGTCTTACATATATTCAAGCATTGTCTGAAGATGTACAAACCATCTAAGGTAATTTGTTTCAAATGTGTCAATTATGGTACCATAGACATTCATACATTTTAAATGTGTTGTATTCTTGAGAGCCCAGCTGATCTGCAAAAATCCATTTCTAAGGCGAGAATAGTTATTTTTGTTTAGATCTCCTACCTCTCTCAATATTTTACTAAACTCTCGACTATGCTCTTATAAATGAGAGACTTGTTTGCTGTTAAATTTCCCTCCGACCTTAATTTATTTTTTTAATTATATCATAGTAGCTTTTTCCGGTATTAGCAAATTGAACATCCAAATATTTGAATTTATGGATCTTTGTGTATAATTTTCCTTTTCATAAGCACTATCGCGATTTGATAACTTTTTCTATGTTGGGGGTATAATACATACAAATAACACAACTCTACAAAAAAATTTTTTTCCTTGTCCTAAAGTTTATTTCATGATTTTTCTATTCATTGTGCACCAAATTAAAGGATAAATAAGTATCTATATTCCTTTTAAAGTTTGCTTTTGTAGTGGTTATAGTAATAATAAACGACGAAAAAGTTTGACCATTTTGAGTCCTATTAGATATTAAGCAGTATATTTGAAATAAAAATATTTTGTTGGCGTAATAGAAAACAGCTTCCTCTTTGATTTTAAAATTACCACTTGTTTATAACTCAATTAGAACTCGAGTTATAACTAAAAAAGTAAGACCATATGTTTTTATATAATATCTAATATCTAATGGAACTCGAAAATAGTCATTTTGACCGATTATATCTTTAAAACAAGAGCTAATCGGTAATTTTTATGGTGATTTTTGAATTCAGCAGGTGGAAATACATAAGAATCGGCTATTTTTGAGCCCAAGGCATTTTCATTGTTAGGCAGTGTAATACAATTCAAATAAATTAATAGTGTCAGTATACAAAATTTTAAAGCGTTAATCCAGCTCTTGTCAAGTTAAAAAAAAGTGATCAGAAAGATATTAATTCAGAGGGCTACAGATCTAACAAAAAGTTTTCGGACAATAAAAGCTTTTTTCTAAAAATAAGCTAATGAAATTTGTCAGTGTTATTTATAAACGTCCTGTATAATATAATATAGTTAATATCATTTATTGATAGATTTTGAAAAATCTTTACCTGTTGCGAGAGCGTCTCGAAGTAAATGAAGCAATTCAGTAAGTGGTGTGATATAATCTCTTAAAGCTTGGTTATATATATGAATAAGGGCATCATAGAGAGAATGAGTTTTTCCTAAACGAACTAATTGATCAATATCAAGAGATGCAACGTCAAGATTGACCACACAAGCTTCAAGTTCATGTAGCATTCCTAGGTAAAAAAAAATTAAATCAATTTAAGAATAAATAGAAGTACCTGGAGGCACCGAGCAATGCTTTAATATTATTTTTAATTTAAAATTCTGATAAAAAGGTCGATTTTTATTTGAGAGCCGTTTCAAATTAAAAAAAATACAAATATATATAGTATTCGCCCACTGTACCCCCACCCCCGCTTGACCCCACCCCCGAAACCTCGCCCTACCCCCGGATCCCCCACCTCCTGCACCTGTTTTGATTCAACCATATGATTCATTTTTATTCATCCAATTGTTAATAAATAAAACCTATCAAAATTTGTTGTTTTTTCAGAAAATTGAGACCTGCTTATGCGAAATATATTTTTAAATAAATTCTTGATTATTTTTTATTCTATTAAATAAATAAAGTTCTTTATAAAAACAATTATAAAACGTTTATTAATATTTCTAACGTTTAGGTTGAACAAAATATGTTAAAATCCACAATCACAATACTTCGTCAAGGCCTTTTAGAACAATGAATTAAGGCAACCCATTGTCTGCCTGGGTACAAAAGGAAAAGGGAAACCTTTTTTTAAAACCCTAAGAATGGGATTTGTCTACCTGAGAATAATTAATTTGATTACGAAAAAACCCATCAAAAACAATTTTGTCGAAGGTGAGACCGTGACAGATCGAATTGTCACCCCGAAAACCCCCTAACCCGTGAATTTCATCAAAATCGGTAGAGTCGTTTTCAAAATAGAACCAAGATACAAATATATAAACAAATAAATATACAATTTTTGCTCGTTTAATAAGAGTAGATTATACCTATAGAGTAGCTATTTTACAAATGACAACATTCAAATGGCTTTATTATAGTTTCAATGAAAAAAGTATAACAGTCTGGGTTTTATTTTAAAAATTTTCAATTTATTTTATTTTTTACAGTCAAAGTTTCGATTGTACCATTATCAATCGAGGAGAAATGAAGTAAAAGATTTTATTTACCTAATTTTAAAAGCAACTTATTTCCTAGTTATTTATTTGTCTATATTTTAATAAGCTCACCTTTTTTTCAAAATATCCAACTAATTGTTGCATAATCCCTGGAGGAACATGATTTATTCTAGCAGATTCAATCCAAATGGCAAGGGATTCAAGAAAAGTTGAAAGTCCAATTGAGGAAGTCGAAGCTGCTTCCCAAAGTTTACTAAATAAAAGATCCCTATAAAAAATTAAAAAAGAGAATTAATATATATAAATAAGTTATAATAAACTGCTGTGCAAAATCAATGAATCGCTATTCATATCTTATTATAAATCCAACTGGTTGTATTGAATTTCTATTATATTAATCCATTTTTTATTACAAATATCCAAATTAATAACACAAAAACTCTTAAATTTATTGCAACAAGTATTTAAAATAAATTAAATAATTTTCAATGTTAAAATGAATTTTATTTAGTAGTGATGCGATAATTTTGCAGAGCAGTTTATTAAAAGTTGTTGCGTATATATTCGTTAAATAATTAACACTTTAATATTTTATTTACAAGCCCTCAATGTTTTATTAGAATATCTACAGGGCTATAAACTGATTTTACAACTGTTTAAACATTTAAATCAAATAAATAAATAAATAAATCTTTATTCCTCGACCTGCTTAGAGGCACAAGTCCTCGGTGGCTAGGTCCTCCAAACATCAATACAATCTAGCTACAATACATTAATAAACATCAATACAAATTAATTACAACAATTTAACAAATAATAAACAAGTAAAAAAAAAAAGAAAGAAAGAAAAAAAATAGAAATGTATGCTCATTAACAAATAACATGACCATAGATTTCCATCAAAAGACAAAAAATAATTTAAAAATTCCGCGCAAAAACCTGATACCAGGAGCAAGCGACGCATTAGCCATCCCGGCATTTGCCATAAGTTGTTAAGGAAACCTGGTCAAAACCTTAACAAGGATGGTATGACCTCTCTCTACCTCACCTAATCTCTGCTTGTGAGAACTAAATAAAATTTTGCACAAGATATTTCCCCCAATGTAATAATTTTGAGGACTAACCAGATTTCTAGTACTAAATCTAACCAAATTTGACTTGGAATGGTTTAGTTCCATTGAATTGGATCTACACCATCCTTCAATTTGATCCAGGTCATTCTGTAAAGTAAGGCTATCACAATCATTATCAATTACTCTATATACGACACAATCATCAGCGAAAAGCCTAATAAATGATTGCACGATAGAAGGCAAATCATTTACATATATAAGAAAAAGAAGAGGACCCAGAACACTACCTTGAATCACCCCAGACGTGACATCTACCCTATCAGACAGACCATTACCGACTTTTACAATTTGTGTTCTATCCCTAAGAAAACACCGAATAAATTTAATTAACTTAACAGACAACCCTGACGAGTTTAATTTTTCTAAAATAATTTTATGACTGACTTTATCGAAAGCCTTGCCAAAGTCCAAAAATACATCTACACACTGACTTTTATCTAAAGCTTCCTGTAATTCCTGAATAAAAAAAACTAATTGAGAATTCCAGGAATAATTTTTTCTAAAATCATGTTGCCTATGATAGAACCATCCTTGCCCTTCCAAATACGAGCGGATACGAGAGTCTACCAACCTCTCTAAAATTTTGCCCACCAGACTTGTTAAACTCACTGGCCTATAATTACAAGCTAAGCTCTTATCTCCCCTTTATAAACAGGAATAAATTAGTCTATTTACCATTTAGTCAATTTTTATAGGGCGAAAAACATTTCAATAAAAGGCACATTGTCATTTTCTATTCATTATAGACACGATTTTAAAAACGCATTCGTCTCTAATTGGCATTTAGGCAGATTCGTTTATTATAATAGGTGTAATAATAATACTAATAATCACTGTTTTTTAAGCTTTGACATAGAAATTGGTATAGCAGGCGTAACATCTTTTGTTTCATTTTTAAAAGAACAACTCAGATTTTAATGGTTAAATAATATAGAATGGACAATAATCTCCTAATGACGTTGACAGATTCTGATAAATTTCTTAACCGTAAAGTTATTTCAAAAAATGTACTTGAAGAAAGTGAAAGGGCGATTTTCGATTTGCTCAAATTTTAATCTTCATTTGACAGGATTTACTTTTTTAATCACAATATCAGATAACTTTTTCAGGTAAAATTTAGCACGAACAATTTTCACAATTAATACATGGTTCCCTAGCAACGCGATTTATTTTTGCTAGAAAAATTCAAAGTCAAATAATATATATCATCATTATCATCGTGTATAAAAAATAGAAATGGTAAATAAAAATATCTGTCCGAAAACATAAATGTGAAAAAGGGACCAAGTTCGGTACAAATGGCTTCAGCGACAAAAGAGTTGAGATCTAAACGGGTACCAAGTTCCATAGCAGCTGCTTAAATCATAGCTATAGGGATGAACCACGATCTTCAATTGATTTTAAAGAAAATTTGTTACGTTCTTTGATATTCAATTTATAACTTGGCAAGTTATAATAGTCAATAACTTACGTTTAACGTGATGATATTTATTTAATACAAGCTTAAAATTTAGCTTTGCTAGTAGGTCTATTTTATACTACAAACAATTTAGTTGGATATAAAACTTGACAATTTATAAATTTAATATCAACGAAAGTAACAAATTTTCTTTTAAAACAATTGAAGAACGTTGTTCATCCCTATAGCTATGATTTAAGCAACTGCTATGGAACTTGGTACCCGTTTAGATTTCAACTCTTTTGTCGGCGAAGCCGTTTGTACCGAACTTGGCCCCTTTTTCACATTTATGTTTTTGATCAGATATCATTAATTTTTGAAAAGTTTTATCCTTTAATTTATCTAAATAATTACATTTAAACATTTATATTAATAATTATTAAATATTTCTCATAAAATATCTGTTAAAAACCCGGTCGATTTTTCATAATTTTCACACCTTCATTTCGTGCCCCGAAGAAGGGAAAGTTTCGGTTATTCAATTTTCTCCTTTATTAATGTCCCAAGCTTTACATTTTAGGTCCTGAAAAAGGAAAAGTTTCATTTTTTCCTTTAATTGTAGCCCAAACTCTACCAGTATGCCAAATTTCAGCATTCTAGTATCAGCGGAAGTACTTTAGGTTTTTGATATGTCAGTGAGTCAGTATTAAAAATGGCACTTTTCATAGCTTAATAACTCAAGAACCATAATAGATTTATTCAGTCATTCGGGATTCTAGGTGTCCTAGTGGGCCTTATTAAGCATGAAAAATTTCAAGTGTGTAGGTCCAATAGTTTTTGAGTTATGGGGGGTTTGAAAGTAGCAGGAAATGGTTCGTGTAAATATACACATGGCCGGTGCGTCGCCCGTTTTTCCGAACTTGGCTGACACACTGCCATGTGTCTAGAGATTAACGAATTATTATTTTTTTTTTTTTTCCTATCTAAGTAAATATACTTACATGGCATTAAGTTCAACACAATGATTAACACATTGAGGGATTGTTTCTTGCAAAAATTCTGCACTTGCAGATTCAGTAATTTTTTCTTCAAAAAAACTAATTAACATTTCTATCACCTTAAAGATAAAAAAAATAATGTTCATTATGAAATATTAAAAAAAATTAAAGATAATTTTATTTTTTTAACCTTGTTTTTAGTTATTTCTTTTCGTAAATTTTTCGGGCCTTTTAATCCAACAACGGCTTTTGCTTTATCGAGATAAATTGCCATTCCTAAGGAAAGTGCATCAAGATGTCTATTCTGTGAAATTAAAGAAAAAAACATTTGATGATGATATTTTAAAAAACAATTTATAATTATTTTTATACATGCCTGTTTTACAAGATGACTTAATCGTTCATTCCATGTCCTAATACTAAAAACATGAAATGTTTTAGTACCAAGAACTAATAATTGATTTCCAAAGCTGACTGATGAATTATAACATGCTCTTTCTCCAACAAGGGCCTATAAACAATAATTAAAAAAAAAAGTTAAATACAATTTGAAAGTTTATATTGGGAAAATAAGGACAAGTTTTTTATGTGTGAGTTTTTTATTTATCCACCTAAAAAAGTCACACATAAAAAACTTGTCCTTATTTTCCCAATATAAACTTTCAAATTATAAATTAAATTATGGACGGAAATGATAATAGTTAAATACAATACTTAAAAAAGTGATTAGAGGAAGTTTATTTGACCACAGCACTGATATCTTATCATATTAATGATTTAAATGAGTTGAAGGACCAAGAACGGTCAATTTTAGTTATTTATACTAATAATAACTAAATTAGAGGGGTCGGTAGCGCAATCGGTTAAAACAGCAACTTTTCTAATCCGATTAGGAGAACATCAACATAGACTTCATCAGTTCGATCCCAGCAAGAAGCAAAGTGAATTTATTTGAAAATAATAAATAACCGGCCCATCGGCTCCAGAAACTGACAATCTTTGATTCTACAAAACCTCGCGCAAGCGCAGGACAAAATTTCGTAACAAGCAACCATGAATCGTGAGAGGCAAAAACAACATTACCCCAGGTGGTAACCAATCCACCCACCCTCGAGTGGCAACCGGGCATTCAGATTCTGGGGGATCCGGACCATCACGAAGTCAAGGAAGAAACAATGGAAGAATAACACAAAAAATCCATACTTATCTGGGCACCTTTAACACACTCATTCGGCCAGGAAAAATTACCTGAAAATGGAACTCGATAACACGTTCCGGAAAAAGATAGAGGCGTGGAAGGTCTAACCAGAAAGAAACATCAAGCTTTGCGTGATCCCAAGGGTCCAAACGCAACAAATAATAATAATAATAACTAAATTGGGAAAAAGTAAACTTTTTCAAGGCATGGTATGGTGTTTGAAAAATTTCAGTCATTTTTCTTATAGATGAAATTGTATGTTGATTTTTTTTCATGTCACTTTTTCTCAGTTTAAGTTTAAGCCATAAAACGAAATAATATAATAATAACGAAATAAGTAGTCAACTAATTCTGGAATTCGTGTGAAAATAATTTAATTTTTAAAACATGAAATTTTGTCAGAAATAAATTTCTATCATTTTATATCCAATGCTAAATTATTTGTTAAATCCAGAGAACAATTTGAGTTAGAAAGCTGTAATGAAAAAGTAGCTTTTCAATACAATCTTTCGTTTCAACTAATTATCTACAACGAAAACTCTCAATAGGCTGATTTACTTTTGTTTCTGATTTCTTGCATTTCCTATCTTTAAGTTCTAAGGCATGAAGCCCAAAATCGAAGCAATTCTTCGCAATGGCAATAGAATGAACGATCTTGAGTTTCCGTTTTGGAGTTAGTGCCCATAAAAAATAAACTGCAACGAATCGTTGCTAAACTTTATCCAAATTCATTTGAAATATTAATATATTTATTCCTTTATTATTAATCAGATATCACTTGCAATTTGTAGTTCATGTTGACTTTAAGTCAAAAATAATATCGATTCTCATTTAATAGTCGAGGAATAACCATTCTTCATTAGAATTTTGACGTTTCGGTTATTATTGGTAACCATTGGTGAAGACATGGAAGAATCGACTTAAAATCAAAAATAACGATCGATTCTTATCTAATACTAGAGGAATAACCTTATTGTATTCCATTTTTGATGTTTTGACTATTAATGGCAACCTCTACTGAAAAACGTGGAAGAATCAACTTAAAATCAAAAAGACTAAATACTTTTTGGTAAACAACTCAAGCTTGAGTTATTTTTGACTTTAAGTCGATTCCTCTGTGTCTTCATCAATGGTTACCAATAAAAACCGAAATGTCAAAAATCCAATATAGAATGGTTATTCCTCAAGTACCAGATGAGAATCAATCGCTATTTTTGATTTTAACTCGATTCCTCTATGTCTTCAGCAAAGGTAACGGTTAAGAAAACAACGCAGTTGCTATGGTTACTTATAAAATTTCCTTCCCAATTTTTAGCATTACACAAGAGAGATTCCTATCCATTCTTACTAATGCTTCGCATTGGATAAAGTAAAAATAAAACGTTAAGATGAATTCAGTTCTCTGAGCCCCACGAGTTTCGTTCGTCAGCGAGGCCTATAGATCAGTAATATTTATCAATTTATTGGAATTTTCCTTAATAATTTCTTTAATCAGAATTTAATGTTTTGTAAGCGAGCTAACAAAAATGCCAGAATCCAGCTGACTTCTTTGAGAACCCTCCCCCCCCCTCATTTTTATAGATAATAAGCCAGTATCTGTTCTAACGAAATTAAACCAATAATGCACATAAAATAGACGCGAATACGTGGTTTTCAAACATATATATGAGATAAAATATAAATTAATATTTAAATGAATAAAAAAGAAATAATGTTTGAAAATCATTTTCTCTTAATTTCAAAAATTCATAAAGACAAATTTGCAAAAAAAAAAAATGGAAAAATCTCAAATGATTTCTATATTCATCGAGTCCTACTGTGTTATAAAAAGTCCAAAAATATATTTGAAAAAAGTGGAGGGCGGTGACTTTTCAACCAGAGGATGCTGTCCAAAAAACAGGCCGTCATTTTTTAAATTTTATTTTATTCTTGGCTCTTTTTTGCTAATTTCATCAAAGAATTTGACGTTATTTCTCAAATTTAACATTAGACTTTTTATGACATGGTAATGTTTTGGAATTTTAGGGATGTGCCGTATCCATAGGATCCATGGACCCCACGCCACTGATTTGAGACCATTATAAATCAAATAAGGTCAATTTTCAATTAATAGTTATGATAATAGTTTATAAAAGGATATTACCATTGCTTTACTGACGTTTCCTCCAGTACTAAGTCCTTTAAAATGACTAGTAGCATAGACAAGAGCAACCCCACGTTTCGCTAAATCGGCGGATTCAAGTTCTTCTTGGGTACGAACATCTAAAAGGCGTAATTGCTCAAGGGTGTCCATAACTGCCAAGGTTCTTGCATTTAGCCAATGTAAACTTAATAATTGATATGGCACTTGAACTTTTTGCAATGGCAAAAAACGAACTTTATTCCGAGAATCCACAGAGACCTTTAAAAGAATAGAATAAATTAATTTCAATATAAAAATGTATGAGCTTTTACATTTAATTAATTGGTTATTTTGGATTAAATATTTCTTTACTATATTTGAAATAAAAGATTTTCCGAACATTTTTTATGTATATAATACAGAATGGTTAGACAATTACATTTTGCCATTAGTTGCCTTCGGTTTGCAAATGTTAGTCAAATAGAATACTATTGATTAAGCACTCTCAGAAGTATTTTCTTGGGGACGGGTGGAGAGGCACCAGTTCAAGATAGTGAAAAAAAAAATCATGAATAAAATAATTTATTAAAATGTCATTTTCAATATTTCCAAAGTCGTTGTTTCTGATCTTCACTTCTTCAAGGTTTAAAAGGGTCAATAAAGAAAACTTGTCTACTTAGGTCCTGTTGTATGTCGGTTGGTAAAATCTTTTTAAACGTTGACAAAGGGTAAATCCTTAAAATTCGACTTGTGCCCGGTGGGATGGCCAATCAGATGACAGGCACTTTCATCTGATTTTTTTAAACGTTGACAAAGGGTAAAACCTTAAAATTCACCTTGTGCCCGCTGGGATGGCCAATCAGATGACAGGCACTTTCATCTGATTTTTTAAACGTTGACAAAGGGTAAAAACCTTAAAATTCACCTTGTGCCCGTTAGGATGGCCAATCTGATGACAGACTTTCATCTGATTGGCCATCCCATCGAGCACAAGGTGAATTTTAAGGTTTTATCCTTTGTCAACGTTTAAAAAGAGTTTACCAACCGACATACAACTGGCCCTTAAACAGTACTTATTTGTGTTATCGTTTGTCCTTACATCAAACGAATTTTTCCTTTAATAAAATAAAAAAATAAATAAAAACCAATAATATATGTATGTATGTAGAATTAACTAACTGATTTATTTAAATAATTATTTATTTAAGATACTCATGTTTATTTTTATAAATAAGTTAAAAATTTAGATTTAAAATTAAATCCAACTTCAAAATTTAGTTTTAAAATTAAATCCAAATTCATATCATATAAATACATTATAAAGTTATAATTGTTGATAATAGCAGATTTTATTTCATTAGAGAAAATTAAATTTAATGGCAAAGAGGATGGTTACAAGTTTCCTTTATTGACCCTTTTAAGAAGAAGGGAAGATCCTTCAAAACATACATTTTAGAAAAATTGAAAATGAAGTTCCAATAAATTATTTTATTGGGAATTTTTTTACCTAATTCTTGGATTGCTTCTCCATTAAATCTTCATTAATATATTAATTTTTTAATTAAATAAATTGAAAGAAAAAGGGAAAATTTACATACTTCCCTCTTTAGGTGATTTGGCAATATTTTTGACAACTCAAGGTTTGATTGAAAAGTTTTTGTTTTGCCGAGAGTAGCAGAGTTGTTGAATCATAAAGAAAAACAAAGAGGTTGTCCTCTACTTGATGCATCAAGCAGAGGACCCTTTGCTTCTCTTTATGACTAAAGGTTTGAGCTAAAAATAATAAAATAGAATGTAACGTGAAAGCTATGAGCTAAAATTTGTCACACAAGTTTCTATTAATAAAGTGCACTACTATTTCAAGTTTCAATCAACTATCTAGATCTGGCTTACAAAAAAAATTGTTAAATCATTAAAATTTTGTCGGAGCCGAAGTTTTCTATTTTCCTCCAATTTGAATTTAAAACTTTAATTTAATAAAAATAAACAAATAAACAAATTGAAGAAAAAAGTGAAGATTCGGTAGGCTTTTGAAAATTTTTCACAACTTTCAGACTAGAAAGCTAAGGTGGAGATTATTAATATAAACTTTAGTTCCAAAATTTCAGCTTATTAGCTAGAAACTTTCGATCTTGAGTTATGCATTGTATTATAGTATCAGATGGTCAAAGGTCACGATTGAAAGTGAATTTGTTTCCACGTTCCAAAACCTCAAAACATGAATAAGCAATCGAGCGAATTCAATACTCTAGCTCTTCGAGCATTCCGAGTATATCTTACTTTGATTTTAATAAATTAATTTTCAAATCGAAGGTGGCAAATGCAGGGCCGGATTTATGAGTTGGGGCAAGTCGCAACCGCAAAGGACCCAGCACACAAATCACTGGGAAATGGGAAATAAGCCGGTTATAAGGGGCCCCCAAAACTATCAGTAAGACGGGTCCTTTACACCATAAATCCGCCCTCGGGCTAATGGTAAAATGTAATTGTCGGAGGGTTCTTTATTTAATAGCATAAAGAATTTTTTTAAAATCTGACATAAACTTCTATATAATACTTCACCTGATAGAAAAAAATAGTAGATTGACGGGCAAAAGCAAGAACTGGGTCAACTACTTTTGAAGTATCTGCAAGTTGAATAATAACAAATTGCCAAGCCAATAATGGTAAGGTAGCAAGACTAGATTGTAAAGGATGAGTGAAAAGAACCCGGAGTCTGGGCCTGATGCTAACAACGATCACCTGGAAATTTTAAATTATTCATTTTATAATACTTTTAATTTAAGATAATAATAATAATTATAATATTAGGAAAAGTTACTTTGGAAAGTGTTGCCATCGCGACGAGAACAAATCCATGTAGCGGATGAGAAGTTAGTTGATGTAATAAAAGAGGTTCCAGAGTGCAAACTTCTCCACGACTTCCGCTAAAAAGACATTTACTGTCACATCCACGGACGCCTAGGGTTCTTCGAAAACTTAATTCAAAAACCGAACCTCCACTGTCTGAGCAAAGTGCTAATGTCGGCCAATCTGTAAACTAAAGTAAAACATATACAGAAAATAAATAAAATAGTAAAGTAATAAATAAAATAAAATAGTAAAGTAATAGAAGGCTTTGTTTGATAAGAGCCACATTATGCACTGTTAAATATATTTATGAACATGAAACAAATTCATCATAAATACATGACGTTTCGAACACTAGATTTGTGATCGAAACAGCGTGTGTTTATGTTGTACACGTTTGTATTAATAAATCATATTTAACAGTGTGGTTTTATCAAAGTCTTCTATTCATTCTAAAGATTTGAGCATCTTTTTTTTTTTGAAAACAGTTGGTTTTTTTTTCAAAAAATCAGCTCGGGTTAAAAACCAATGTATATTAAGAGAGAAAGAATTTAATTCTATTAAATTATTCAACCAGTAAAGCTTTAATCAATTCATTTAAGTTAGTAATGACTTATGTGGAACTGTTGTTTTAAGTTCTTTTGTAAGTGAATTTGAATAGCTTTGTGAATGAATATCTTGAGTTACAAATAAATAAAACTAGTTAAAATCGTCTTAACGTGTATCTGTTATATGTACTAGTATGTTTTAAGTTATAACTAGAGACCAGATTCCTATGCAATTGCATATTTTGTTTGCAGCCACATACAACCCAGGGGATCAATTATCTATCCGAATCATGCATCTAGGATACTCTGGGTTAAATTTTATACTGCATATTTTTGCATATTTGGGTAATATTGAATAAAATTGCATATTTGAAGAATTTTCTATAAAATTGCATATTTGAAGGATTTTTTATCAAATATTGCATATTTCGCGCCAAGTACAGATTTTTTAAAAGAAAAGTTTCTTAACATAAAAAAATAAAAGCAATACAATAGAATCGTGTCTGTTAAATAAAACTACCGCCCCCCCTCCCATATTTTTATGTTCACATTTTTTGAAAAATTATTCTATTTATTATGTGATTTTATTCAAGAGCACCTATTATTTCTATAAGTTTAAAGATTTTTTAATATATTAAATATAATGAGAATTTTGTGAAATTTTTTACTCAATAAAAGTACATATTGGACCTTTGGTGTCTATAGATTACTTTATCATTTTATTTTTTTCATAGCACTCCTTCAAATAAATATATAGTCTTTTTGTCTTCCATTTTGATTTTTTAGTGCATAAAAATTTTTATTTTTCCATCTTTTACTGCATATATTTGCATATTTTAAGATATTCTGCATATTACTTGCATATTTCAGCATTTTTAACTGCATATTTTTGCAGTTTTTACTGCATAAAAATCCGGTCTCTAGTTATAACCATATACATAACATCTCCATCTTCTCAAAAAGCCTCTGTTAAAGATTTATTTAAACCAAGGAACAACAGATGAACAAAGGAGAACTTAACATGTACTTTCATCGAAAAATCTCCATTTTAAATAATGTAACTTAAAATGTTATCCAATTAGTTCTTCTGTTGCAGTCAGTTTATCTGTTTATGCCACACACCTGCACTTGAATTTTAATACACCTCTATACTAATAGAAAAGAAAAATATAAAGTAACATAAAAATCAAAATAATAATTACAATTTAGAAATAAAAGATTCAAGGGTTTTTGGACAATTTTTTTTTATTAATGTTAAATATCAATTTTCGTACGACGTTTCGTCACTTTTTCAGGACTTTTTCAAGTACTCAATTACTTAAAACATTAATCGTTGATAAAATAGTGAAACCATCAAGACAATAAATACTGTATTCATAATATTTATCCTATAATAAATTAACAACCAATTTTCAAAAAACAATCTTAAATCACTGAGAAAATTTCTTTTGTCTAGTCGTGTCTAATTGTCCAAACACCCGTGAATCTTTTATTTATTATTAAAATGGAAATGAACCAACTAAAATTACAATTTACCTTTACATGGAGTACTGCAGTTCCAGGAGGATGCACATCAGTCATTGTACGTAAAAGCTTTCCATTAGTCAAATCGTACATTAAAATTTGTCCTCTTGCATATCCAACAAGTAGCCTCGTGCAATCATGATTGAAACTAAGACTAGAAACAGATCCTTGTTGGTCCTTTTGTGCGTCACCAAAACACCAACGAGTATTTTGGCCAGAATCAAAAATAAGAACCAATCCATGAGATGTTCCTATAGCAATCATAGTGCTAGCTGCCATCGCGGTGGGAAGACCTGAATTAATATTTTCCTAAAACATCAAATTAGAAAAACATTTTATTTATTTAATAGTTAAAGATTGATTCTTATTATAAAAGCTCAAAAATATTATTTATTTTTGTAGGAACAATATTAAAAAAAGGTTTAATTTATAGAGAATGTTTTTACTCTTGTACTAGTGTTTCAGCTAATAAATGAATAATATATCTGTGTTTTGATAATCTGTATTCTGATGTATCTTTTAAATGGCAAACGACACTGCTTTACACATATAGTCAAAAAATGAAAATATGGCCGAACTAAATTCATCAGTTTGAAAGATTTTCTAAACTGTAGATGGGAAATTATGAAATGAGAACACTATCGTGGATAGTATTTATTATATTATTAAGTTAATTGGCAGATAGTCTAAGGATTACTGTTTATGCATTTTATTGGCAGCATCTTCAGTGCCTGTATTAGAACAAAAGATAAACATAGACAGTAATTCATCTTCATCAAAGGGATACATCAATTATTATTTATGTGGTATATATGAAAACATCAAGTGGAAATCAGATAGCACATTATTAGTACAATTTTACATACCTAATATGTTTAATGAATATAAACATTTAGGTATGTAAAATATACTAATGGCTATCTGATTTCCACCTGATGTTTTCATATATACCATATAAATAATAATTGATGTATCTCTTTATGAAGATGAATTATTGTCTATGTTTATCTTTTTGTTCTAATATACAGGCACTGAAGATGCTGCCAATAAAATGCATAAACAATAATCTAGACTATCTGCCAATTAACTTAATAATATAATAAATACTATCCACGATAGTTCTCAATTTCACAATTTCCCATCTACAGTTTCAAAAAACCCAAAAATCATAATATTATAATATAAATAAATAAATAAAAACATGCCATATAAAAATTAACAATTTTAAAAAAAGAAAAAGAATTTAATTTTTAGGTCAAATTCTAAGATTTTAGTAGAAATATTATTAAATTGCGATATCAGAGGGGATTCATCCCCTCAGGAGTCGAACCTGGGAACTAACATGCTTTCCGGGCAGTCAGCTTACACCCTCGAGACCAAACCTCTCTCTGAATTGCAATATATTATATAAGCAGAGAAATTTTTTACTCCATTCTTCTATAACGGAAATTAAAAAATTTAGCTTAAAATGAAAAAAAGTTTTTCATACAAGTCCTCTTATTTAAATACAAAACTAAAGATTTGAGCATCTTTTTTTGAAAATAGTTGGAATGTTTTTCAAAAAAAAAGAAATTGTCCTAAAAATTAAATTCTTTCTCTTTTAATAAACATTGGTTAGTTTTAACCTGAGGTGATTTTTTGAAAAACATCCCAACTATTTTCAAAAAAAGATGCTCAAATCTTTAGTTTGATATTAAAAAGTTCAAACTATTTAACTATATTTCAAAAAGTGGTAGAAATAATTATAAATTATCAAGAGAAGTTTCGGCTGAAACCAGCTAGATTGCACATTGTTAATGAGAAAAATTTATTGGAATGCTAAGATGTTTCGATACCTAGTTCTGGAGTCGTTTTCAAATGGTGGGGAAGTCTTTTTTAATCGACGACTGGTGTCGAAACATCTGACGAGTTTTTCCCATTAAAAATGTGCAATCTAAGTGGTTTCAGGCGAAACATCTCTATTGATAAATCACTCAACCAATAATGCACCAAATCTACCATAATTATAAATTTATAGTAATTGGATGTTGATGAAGGCAGTCCACGGTGGTTGTAAAAAATAAGACTATAATGGTTTTATTATTTTACATTTATTTGTTAAAACCGACGTTTCGGAGATTTATTCTCTCCTTCTTCAGGGTAACAAAAAGTCAATGAAAGTAGTTCAAATCATAATTACTTCCTTGAACTACTTTCATTGACTTTTTGTTACCCTGAAGAAGGAGAGAATAAATCTCCGAAACGTCGGTTTCTAATAAATGTAAAATAATAAAACCATTATAATCTTATTTTACAACCACCGTGGACTGCCTTCATCAACATCCAATTACATATTTATACCAGTCCGTCTCCTAAAGAAAAACGCTATCAAATAAATTTATAGATTAGTAAAAAAGAGAATAGGGGAGAAAATAATTTATTTGAGAAAAGGGAGAAAATAATTAATTTGAGAAAATGTTTAACCAAATCCCTCTTCAATGAAATAAAATATTACTATTCTCTGTGCCAATAGAATTTATTTGATAAAATATTTATTCTTAAAAAAAAATGAATTACTGAAGAATGATGAAGTTGTGCTGAAATATTCTTGAGAATAACATGTCTGAGAACAGATGTATTCGGTGGGGTTTTATTAGTTGCAGATGGATTTCGTCTTTCTGATGAACTTCTACTTCGATTTCCAATACTTCCAATGGAAGTAGTTTCACTTCCTTCGAAATTTCCCTAAAATATAATTTATAAATGATTATTAAATAGAAAGGAAGTTGAAAAAAATTATAAAGAGAGAAACAAAAAGAAAAATTAATTTGTCTCAATTGATTAAATGGCAATGGAAGAGTCAACATTGGCAAGAGTAAGAGGAACAGGTTGATCAAGGGAATAACACTTTATAAAGGTATGAATATGGTCAACTTAAAGGTTTTAAAGAAGAGCGAAACCCCATCACTCAGCAGGGGAAAGTTAGTTGGCTTTTGAAGCAGAAACGACTAATTTATAAAGTAAATTATATAAATATTATTTTAAATTGAAAGTTTTTGGCCGAGAGTAGCAGAATTTTTATAAATTGAAGGAGACAATAAAAGAGTGTGTCTTCTGCTGGAAAAAATAATGTTTTTAATTTATTTATAACGAGACTATAGTTTCGAGAGCTTTGCCCTCTTCATCAGCATATTACAATTGATTCACAGGAATTAATGTATGAATGGTAAGTGAGATTTACATGCATACATACATATATCTCACTTAGCATTCATTCATTCATTCCTGTGAATCAATTATAATAGACTGATGAAGAGGGCAAAGCACTCGAAACTATAGTCTCGTTATAAATAAAATTAAATTAATTCCAGCAGAAGAGACACTCTTCTCTTCTTTTATTGTCTCCTTCAAGTATTATTTTCCTAAGACTTTTTCAAAAAAGACAATTGAATTCAGTTTTTTGTTTTGTTTCATATACTATATCAATCCTCAAAAAATTCCTTATAAATAAATTTGAAAGAAATCTTAAATCTAATCGTTTTATTAACCGACTTCAAAAAAGGAGGAGGTTCTCTATTCGATTGAATTTTTTTTTTTTTTTTTTTTTTTTTGTGCCTATGTTACCTCATATCTCCGCCAATTGTCAACCGATTTTGAAAATTTTTTTTGCATTGGGTCCAGTCTAGCTTCCGATTGGTCCCATTTTTTTTTCGATTTTTTCATAGGTATTAGACCTTTTTTATTAGGTTTGTTTAGGTTTGTTTAGACCTAACCTCTTTGTTTATGAACCGATTTCGATAGTTCTTTTTTTATCCGAAAGGGGTGTCTTAGGGATGGTGTCATATTAATTTGGTCAAGTTCTGATGATATAATCACTATTAATAACATCACTAAAAAAGAGAAAAATAAAAAATTTTTAAGAAATAAATAAAAACCGACTTCAAAAAATTAAGTGCAACAAATATAAAAATACACTAAAAGGTATAAAATAATTATTATCTTATTTAGTTACAACTAAACGACGAAATATTAAAGACAGAAATTACTTTTTGAAGTTGGTGCCAAACATATACCTTTTATGAATCGCACTCGACGGATCTTACTTAGTACGTTTGGCGGGTACGCTCGCTTATAGGTATAGTTTGTTTGGCACCGACTTTAAAAAGTAATTTCGTGTTAATATTTCGTCGTTTAGTTGTAACTAAATAAGATAATAATTATTTTATACCTTTTAGTGTATTTTTACATTTGTTGCACTTAATTTTTGAAGTCGGTTTTATTTTTTCTTAAAAATTTTTATAGTTTTTGGAAATTGAATTGAACTTCCTGAAAGTGAATACAATATTCAACTTGGATGCTTCGCTTTGTAAGAGAAAGTAAACACTGATTGAGGAAACAATAAGTCGGTAGTTACATGCTTACTTCATTGACCCTGTTTTTACTTGTTTATTATTTGTTAAATTGTTGTAATTAATTTATATTGATGTTTGTTAATGTATTGTAGCTAGTTTTTTACTTATGGAAAGTGGTGTAGGTTTTAGGTGAAACATGATGTTAGTTAATAGAGTAAAGGGTGTGTAGTTTCACTGTGAAACTACACACCCTTTACTCTATTAACTATTGTAGCTAGATTGTATTGATGTTTGGAGGACCTAGCCACCGAGGACTTGTGCCTCTAAGCAGGTCGAGGAATAAAGATTTATTATTTATTTATAGAACTGAAGATGGCCTTATCTAATTAAAGCCGAAACTTCTATAATTGGGAGTTTTTTTTTCGATAGAGGCTTCCTTTAGTGGCTGAATTTTTCTCTTTTTTAATTTATAAATTTTTTGTATGACTTTAAAATACTTATTTATTTTTGTAAATTGGTTCTTTTCACTATCCAGGGATGCCTCTCCATCAAATACCATTAATTGAGTGATTTATAAGAAATTACCTTAACAAATTGACATTTATTATAATATTTTTAATAATAATATAAACAAAAAAATAATAAAAAAATCTACCTCTCCAATAGGAAGCATAAGATTTGACATTTCATCTTCACTTAATGAAACTTGATCATGTTCATGAAGAATACTTTCTAACGTTGGAAGAGAATCAACTGGAGGAATGTCATATTCTGCATCATCTAGCTAGAGGAGGAAAATAAAAAAACAAAAAATCGTTTATAACTTAAGGAATTGTTTTTGTTATTTTTCTTACATAATATACTTACCCCTCCAGGTCTAAATTTAATGTTTCAATAAGTAATGAATCAGAATCGTCTTGGAAATTCTCAACACTTGCCATACTCTCTTATCAATTTAAAAATTTGTCATTTAAGACAAATTTATATAAATATCTAAAATAAAATTAGAAATATTTATAGTATATACGTATTTTTACAAATGTTTTATTAATAAAAGTATTAAAAGGAAGAAGAATACTTACAAATAGTCAATTTTAAAATATTGCCGAAAAAATCGAGGATGAAAACATTGAAATGTCACTTTGGCAGGGTGTGACGTCACGCTTGAATAACTAGCCATTTGACACTCGCGCCGAGGGAAAACTTAAAGAAGGCGCGCAACACAGCAAAATCTATTGTTGATTCAAATATGGAGTCCAAAGACTGGTTTGACGCAACTATCTCTATCTGATGCCAACTGCGACACTCCTACTTTACACCCCCTTCCTTTATTTCAATCGGATTAAAAATTTGACACAACTAATAACTCATGACATTTGATAAATATTATTACTAATTTTTAAAAAAATCGTTAGAGCCGTTTTTGAAAAAACAAAAAAAACGAAAAATGTCCACTTCTGGTCTTCCAATTTCAATTGACTGATTTATTGTGCCACGCAGAGGGGGGCAGCCCTTTACAAAAAGAAAACAGATTTTTTTTTACATATTAGAGTGCAACTTCTCATCAGCCGTCCAAATAATAATGCCAGATGTTGTGGCTATTTATGATTAAAGTACATATACGGGCGACTATGACACAAATCTAGAACCGAGGCCAGAGTGTTGGGAGCGCAAAAAGCGCCCCACAACTGTGCAAAGCTATCAATAAAGAAATAAAGAAATATTACAATCAAAAAAACAAAACAAAAAAATATCTATAAATAAAATTTAACATTAAATGCTAAGAAATCATTAAAATTAGTTTAAAATGGACTGGCCACTGCAGAAAGGTCATTTGTCGAAGATGGCCAGCCCAGCAATGCACATAAATCTAAAGTTATATTTATATTCAATTAAGGCCTCAATTAAAGCTTGATGTACTCCTTCTAGCCTATATCAAGCTTAAGTTTCGAATTTCGTATCTCTGAGACTTATGGTTGCGAAACGCAGGGGGGATAAATTCTTAAATTCCTACATACGTAAACATCAACTTCCGATTTTTCTATTTTAGCCAACATCTTGTTATACCTTTTGTAGCCTCTAGATAGCTTAAGTTTCAAATTTCAAGGCTCTGCGACTTTCGGAAGACAAGATATGAATGATTAAAATATTTATTTTACGACACTCCTAATTTACAACCAATTCCTTTAATTCAATGAGATTAAAAATTTGACAACTATTAACTCATGACACTTGATGAATACACTAATTTTTCAAAAAAATCGATTGAGTCGTTTTTGAGAAAATAAAAAAAAAACGAAATAAAGGAAGGGGGGGTGTAAATTATTAATTGTGTTATTAGTAGAGTAATTATTAATTTAACATTATAATGTGTCGCGATTACTTCAAATAAATGAAAATGTGAAAGTCGTTTGTTGAACACACCAGAGTTTATTTTACTTAGCGGACCAAATTCGGTTATCATCAGATGGGCTTGGTGGACTGCACAAAAATCATATCACGCCTGTAACTGTAAAAGTTGATATTGTATAACAATAAGTAGAGGGTATTATTGAATTTTTACGCTGACAGAGGTTCATATGGTTCGAAATAAATCTCAATTTAAACTTGTGCCGCACACAGCGATGAAAGTTTCCCATCTAAATAATAACACGGGGTTTTTGGCATTAAAATATCAATTTTTTATTCCGGCCAAAATAATGATTCAAAAAATTGAAATTCTGTATATTTTTTCCGTATAATAGTAGCTATCCTGCAGAATTTTTAGAGATTTTTAGCTATTATAATTTTGGAGTTACAACTTGATAAAATACTGGTAAATCTTCGAGTTAGTAAGTTATAAACTCCAAAATTATAATAGCTAAAAATCTGTAAAAGTTCTGAGAGATAGCTAATATTATAAGAATAAAGTTTACAGAATTTCAAATTTTTGAACCATTATTTTGGCCGGAATAAAAATTGATATTTAATGCCAAAAACCCCATGTTATTTAGAGGGAAACTTGCATCGCTGTGCGGCACAGGTTAAAATCGGGTTAGAGACTTGAAACTTGGGGGATATTTTTTTTATTATTTATTTCGAACCATATGAGCCTCTGTCAGCGTAAAAATTCTAAAATACCCAAAATAAGGACCACCCTAAGGGGCATTGGCCCTCTTAGGTATTTGAAAATCGTTCTGCTCATTAGTTCCCTTTTTGCCCGCTAGATGCTGATCGTCCAATTACAAAAAAAATAAATGTTGACAAGATTTTTAGGATTAATTTCAATCATAGATAAAATATCATATGACTTTTATTTTGATAACATAATATATTGAATAAAATAGAATATTTCAAATACATTCATATATAAAATACTCCTTATTTATTTATTTTTTCAAGTAAGTATAAACTTTTCTATTTTTTTTAATTTTTTGAGTGATTGATTTATTCCAGGCAATAAGAAATAATAATTTTCATTATAGGTAAAAAAACAAAACATTTTCAAAAATGCAGTGTATCAAAAACAGCTTTTTAAAAATCAATTGTCATTTTATAAAACGGTGCTCATTAAAAAATATTACATCATCTGCAATAAGCAAAAGTTCATATTTAATTGAAAATTTAACCAATCGAGCTCTAATCCGTGTCTCCGGCAAGGAATGTGAAAATTATCTTCAGGGCTTAATTACCAATGATATGCGACATTTCGAGAAGTCCTCATCCATTTTCTCTTTGTTTTTAAATAATAAAGGAAGAATTTTATATGATACTTTGATTTATAAAAATTCAAAAGACTTAGATAGTTTCTTAATTGAATGTGATAAGCATATTGTAGAGGAATTTACTAAATATTTAAAAATTTTCCGTGTTAGAAAAAAAATTGATATTAATAAAGAGGATAATTTAAATGTATGGACAATTTTTAATTCCAATTTAAATAGTCCTAAAGAATCGACTTTAGATATTAGTAAATTGAAAATTAAAGAGAATATAATTTATTGTAGAGATCCAAGATTGGCTGAATTAGGTTTTCGATTGTTAATTCCTAAAGAAAAGGACCCTATGCACATTGTAGATGAGCCTACGGTTGAACTGAGCAGGCCAGATTCCTATCGGCTTCGAAGGTACCAATTAGGCGTAGGCGAAGGAATCGAAGAGCTCATTCCTGGCAAGGCTTTGCCCTTAGAATCCAACGGAGATTATTTACACGGGGTTAGCTTTCATAAAGGATGTTATATTGGTCAAGAACTGACAGCGAGAAGTCATCATACTGGAGTAATTCGAAAACGATTAATGCCCATATTCGTAAAAAATCTTGAATCAGATTTATCTGCAAAAACGGATGATTCAATTGAAGCTGGAGAACCGAAAAAAATAGTTGGAAAATTGAAAGGACTCTACAATAATGTGGGACTGGCTTTATTAAGAATCAATGAAGCGTTGAGTGCTAAAGAATTAAAGTTATCAAATGTACAAGTGGAAACGTTAAGACCCACTTGGTGGCCTCAAGAATCACCCAAAGAAATTAAAAAGAATTGATTTTTTTTTAATTAGTACTGAGAGCACTTAATTTTTCTATTTTTGTTACTTAAGACGGAGCAAGACAGCTGTCTTACAAAAACAAGGGACACAAAACACTTAGGTGTATTGGTGACCTCGCACAAGCTAAAATTTACCACCTCAACAAAGATACTGCGAAGAAAATTTATTTAACAAATTGTTCTATATGCCACAGCCAATGTAATTTTCTAAATACATAATATTAATTTGATTTTTATGTCCACTTACTGTGCCTTTTGCATAACAGCAAGTGATGTTTTTGTATTCGCAGAAAAATAAATCTTATTTTGTTAAGGGAGAATGGTGCAAGTTCTAGGTAAAACATATGAATAAATATATAATACGCAACACAGTTGCTGGATGTTGTTCCCTTAATTTCTTATTAAAAATATTTTCTTGTAATGATTAGGAGGCCTTGGGAAACTTTGAAGATGTTATTCAATATGAAGAATACATAGGACCAGTTCTATGTCGGTTTGTAAAGTCTGTTAAAGTTGACAAAGTGTAAAACCTGAGAATTCACCTTGTGCCCGACCGGAGGGCCAATCAGATGACACGCACTTTAATCCGATTCCATCCCTCCGGGCACAAGGTGAATTCTAAGGTTTTGCCCTTTGTCAGCTTTAACAAAGACTTTACAAATCGACATACACTGGCCCTAATTATGAGCTAGCATTTTTATTATGTCAGCGGTGTTTATAGATGGACAATTTGTACAAAATTTGTTTCACCAAGAAACGGCATCATCAACTTACGATCTTAATTTTAAGTATCAGTTTTACTTGGACGATGCTGCATCTCTTTTTCTTTCGAACTGTATTACTATATCATATTTGATAAAAAATGGAGTTAGCAGTTTTACACTCTAAGCCGACAATATAAGAATTAGGCAAAACTACTTTACTGTAAATTCATCATTATATATTGTGAAAGTTTTTTGCCGAGAGTAGCAGAATTTTTATAAATTGAAGGAGACTATAAAAAGTGTCTTCTGCTGGAATTATAAATTTTTAATTTATTTATAACAAGAATTGTAATAGACTGATGAAGAGGGTAAAGCTCGAAATTATAGTCTCGTTATAAATAAATTAAAAATTTATAATTCTAGCAAAAGACACACTCTTTTATTAGTTGAATAAAATATAATAATAAATATAATATAATAAAAATATTTTTAACCTAAAAAAAAAAAAAGACATTCTTTTATTGTCTTCTTCAATTATTTTGCTTCCAGTGAGGGTCGGTGTTACTTTTCTGAATTGACTTTTTTTGTTTTGTTTTTTAAAATAGATGCTGATGATGCCGTTTCTCGGTGAAACAAATTTTGTACAAATTGTCGATCTATAAACACCGCTGAGATAAAAATGCTAACTCCCAATTAGTTGTTCTTCATATTGAATAACATCTTCAAGGTTCCCCAAGGCCTCCTAATCATTACAAGAAATATTTTTCATATTAATAAAGTAAAAAATAAAATTTTAAAATATAAATTACTAGGTAGGTTCACAAAATAAAAGATAAAATGCCTATTAGCATGACTCTATATAGATACCATATATTTTGGATACAAGCCCATCTTCAAGAGTTCAGAGAGAGTGAACTCGTACCCCGAAATATACATATATCTAGAGTTATGCTAATAAGCATTTTCTCTTTCAATCTGTGAAACTACCTAGTAAATTGAAAGAGACATTAAAAGAGTGTGTCTTCTGCTGGAATTATAAATTTTTAATTTATTTATAAAGAGACTATAGTTTCGAGAGATTTGCCCTCTTCATCAGTCTATTACAATTGATTCACACTCTTTTATTGTCTCCTTCAATTTATAAAAATTCTGCTACTCTCAGCAAAAAACCTTTCAATTTAACTACCTAGTAGTTTATATTTTTAAATTTAATAAATCTTATAAACATTTGAGCACTCTCATTGAATTATACGTTTTACCGAAAATTAAGAATGAGATTAGCATACTTTTGGTTTAATTATAATTTTTTCGGCGCTACTTGCACCCCCAGATAGACACCGTCATGGGCACAACAAGTATACAGCTGTCACCGAGGGGTGAACCCCGATTGGAAATAGGTGTACATCGTCTTTGGAATTACTTTGGCATTCATTAGATAATCTATTGTCTTTCACTTGGAAATGAAAGTGGAAGTAGGTGTACACGATTTTAGGTCGCGGTTCACCCCTCGGCTGTCACCAAACTTCCCACCTACATTTGTATATCTTTTATTTTTTCTAATAGGTTTCTTTGTACTATTTTGACCAATAAATTATTATTTATTTTTTATTTTTAAATATTGAAATATTTTTTTCTTATTCCAGAATATATTAATATAGAATCAATGAAAGAACCATCTAATAATAATCCTACAAGCGCGAATGAAAGTGAACCTGAAAAACAATATTTTGAATGTGGTATATGTGAACTCAGAGAAACTTATGATTATAAAGGAAGAAAACCACCATTTGTAAAATTAATCAAATTTAAAGAAGATAGTTATATAAAAAGAGATCCTTTTTCTCCTAGGAAAAAAGAATTATTTTTAATATTAGGCGCAGATTGTAGTTCTTGCAATAAGCCAGTTTGTCAACATCCTACCTGTAGTTTTTTCTATAAAAAAACATATTGTTCCTTATGTGCCAAAGAAAATGCTGATAAATTTCCTGAAGATGTTCAGAATCGATTAAAGAGAAAACTTTTACAAAAAACATAATTAATTTTTTTTTCATAATAAAACAAACATATTTATATAAATGATTATTCTAATTTAGAGAATCCAATTTTAAAACAAATATAAGCAATTTAAATTATTTTATAAATTATAATTCGATATATTCTTGTAAAAATATTATTATCATCTTTTGATCCATTTTCCATCGATATTTTTATTAAAAGTTGTCAATTACAACATTAATATTAATTAAGGCCAATTTCTTGTTAAGATTTTGCTACAAAAATTATAAAGTGATTCCTAATACGAGGATTTGATTGATTTTGACGCTAAGGGCACTCAGGTCGTTATCAGCATGCTGACAAACTGATTATTTCGGAACTCCTTTAAACGATATTTGTTTAATACCTCAGAAAGAAAGAAGTTTATTATTGAAATGAATTAATAATTATAATTATTATTCTAGATTATTTCTTTAATCAATTTTTATTAAATTATGTATTATAAAGTGATTTGCATATATATTAATGTAATATTTTAAATTTGTAAATAAAATTTTGTTAAAAAAACAAACAAATAAGTACTACATGGTTTGCAAAGTTTTTTCGAATTAGCGTAACTAGAAAATAATATTTTTACTTTACCATACAGGATATGGTCAAGTATTATAATCGTGCAAAAAAGTGGTTTTTTGCTTCTTTTTTTGGAAATATCTCAAAAACGGCTGAAAGTATTTTGATTAAAAAAATTGAACTAAACCATGACATTTCGGTCTACCAAAAAGCCCTAATACGTGAACATCGAAAAAATTATATTTTTCGAGATAATAACTGTTTTGTCAAAATGTCTGTTAGTCTGTGCGTTATCAAATTTTTTATTATCGCGATGATTAGGTTTCCTTCTTTAATCGTTGATAAATGTTTAATGGAAATTGTTCATTTAGAAATGATTATATAAAATTCAATTATATTATATTAAATTATTAATTATTATATTAAATTCAATTCAAACAGATGGAAAATCTGTATTAAGGCCATAAAATAAGTCCACTCAAATCTCTTGAAGATCATTAGATTTATTTTAAACTTTCATGGATCCAATAATTAAAACTATTTCTTTAAACTGATGAATGTTTAAATTAAATTAGTCATTTTGTTTAAAAATGTCTGAAACGTGAAGAAAATTCTTTTTTAATCATGATTTTTTTCTGTCTGTGTGATAGGATACAGATCCCCACGATAATTTAAGAACAAAAAGTCCTAGAAAGTTCGTTCTTATGCTAAATATTTGTATTTCAATGCGGAAAACTTATTAGATTTTGGGCTTTCTAGCTTCTTCTGGACCAAAAATGCCGAAAACATTATTTTTTTAATGATTTTATTGAGATTTTAAGTCGATTATATTTATTTATAGGCATAAATGAACAATTTATATTTAAGTTTGTTATTAATTACTTATAGAAGCGTCCCTAGCGTAAATAAGTTTGCACTTTTTTTATTATTAAATAAATGTGCGGGTGAGCGATTCTTTCATTAGAATCTAATCGATGAAAATGACAAAAAGACGCGTATCTCTCTTCCTTTACAAAGCCAAATTGAGGTCCAGACCTGTTTCACACTATTAGGGATTAATTTCTTTTATTCTAGGAACGGCTTTTTGGCTCTAGGTAAGAAAATATTAAATTATAATATCAGATTTAGATGTTAATTCAGCGCAATTGCAAAGTTTTTAAAAAATATATTTTTTAAATATATATGTACTTATATCGTGCCATTCAAATCTCGTGTAACTTTATTTCATTGAGGATTAATTTAAAATTTATGAGACTTTTTAACGTTAGAAAAACATTGAATATGAAAATATTTTCTTGATTTTCTATTTAAATCCCTTCGGCTATCTTCTGGAAAATATTTTGATTTTATGAAGATGAAAAATTAATTAATTCATATGTATTTTACGCCTTTCATTTAAAATCTATAAATTGCATAAAAAAACTGTGAAAGTTTATCTAAAATATGTTTTGGCTGAAGTATATGATTTAATCCAATTAATTTGCACTATATATTCCACGAGCGCGACGGTTGTATCGATTCATTTTCAACTATTAAAAGAATTAAAACATTCACTAGAAATATCCAAAAAAAATTGAATTCTTAATAATAAAATATATAATTATAATACTAAAGATTTCAGCAACTTCTTTTTGAAAATATAGTTGGAATGTTTTTCAAAAAATCAGCTCGGGTTCAGATTAACAAATCTATTTTAAAAGAGAAAGAATTTAATTTTTAGGACAAATTCTAAGATTTTACTAGAAAAATCATTAAATTGCGATATCAGAGGGGATTCATCCCACCAGGAGTCGAACCTGAGAACTAACATGCTTTCCGGGCAGTCAGCTCACACCCTCGAGACAAAAAACCTCTCACTCGCATGTTAGTTCTCAGGTTTTTTTATAATTTATAATATTTTTTATTAATAATATATAATGTAGAAACGATCATAATAATAACTGGTTCTTGAATGGGTGTTCGCCTAAGAAATAATTATAATAGAAAAAAGACATAGTGTCCGGTCTATTTTTGCGAACATCCTTTTAACACCCCTAATAAGACAACCCTTAGTTTAGAATTTCATAAGAGAAAATGATTTCTATCAGATTTTAGGGAAATTCTAAAATAATCATTGAGTACCCCCATGTATCGACTTGCGTACCCCCTAGACCTAGAGAAGTGATACTCAACGTGCGGCCCGGCAAGTATTTTCGATCAGCATGAGTTGGTTTCGTAAATTAATAAATAAATTAGAAAATATATTAGTTAAAAATAAATGGTTAATAAATCGAACCAAATGCGCAAATATAAACAAAAAATTTAATACATAGACCGCAGCAATGAGGCAATTTGAAAACCCAAGAGGAAAACTGATGTACTGTCCTAGTAGTCTTTTCAAGAATAACTTAGGTATATCTGATTATTGTGAAACATCTTTTTATATAATACTATCATTTTGGTCACTTTACTCGCATTGTCCTTTGTCTTTGGAAACATGCAAATGTGGGCTTGATTCTATTTCCAGAGGTAAAAAACTCCATCCTAAATTACCCTTTCAATTTTATATTATGTTTGTAAATTCCTATAATGTAGAAGCTTGCTTTACATTGTTTAATTTTGGTTTCCTTTTGTAGACTGAATGTGACGGATGGTTTCTGACGAAACTAGTATCTTGGACATTATGATATCTATCTAATTAATAAAGTGAAAAGATTTTTCTACAAGAAAGTTTTTTTTATTTTAAATAGCTACGAGGACAGTACATCAGTTTTCTTCTTGGGTTTTCAAATTGTCTTATTTCTGTGGTCTATGTATAAAAATATAACATTTCAGGCATTGTTTTGTCAAAAAATTTAATTTTTAACAAGCTAATAAACTATTTTTCTTGCACCAGTATAGATTTCTTTTTTAAGATAAATAGCAATGCTTTCATTTTATCTAAAGCTCCAGCAAGAAAGCTTAACTTTAGTAGTAATTTTAAGCATGTTTTATTATAAATTTTCTGTTTCTGATCTAAGTTACTTATTGCGAAATAAATGAATGAAAATCGTACCTCATGGTGTTTATTTTTCTTTGGTCAAAGTTAAATTCATTTTTTGGGGGTCTTTAAATATATTATATTCCCCTCTAATGCGCATTGCAACGTCCTAATCGGGGTTCGGTAAATTGAAGTCGGGGAAATGGAGAAGTTGCATCCTTACTGGAAACCGGCTGAGAGATTTTATTTAGAAAAGGATCATGGTAGCAACTCAACATGGTCAAACAAAGGTGTCCTATCCGCTTCGCATTTCGGTTTCCAGATCCAACTTCGCCCTTCCCCAAACCCCTAGTTTCTACTGCGGCCTAGCTTATGTGTTATTCAAGAGCAAAAGTTTTAAAAAGACTAATTATTTTTCAAAATTTATGGTCATTTATTACTAAAAATAATTTATACTCATAAAATATCAGGGATCAGACGATCAGAAAAAATAAATAGCTTTCGGTTTATTTGAAGTCTTCTTCATTACAATGTACCTATCGGAAAATTCAAACTTTTATTCAGACATGGTCAACCTAAATTACACCACGAGGCCGCATTGACGACTTAAAAATTTCCAAGGATCACACATTAATAAGAATAATTTTAATTTTTTTCCAATACTTTTTTTCGAGATCTGGCGTTACAACGAATTTCATACTTAGGGATTTTTATTGTTAGTGATTAATTTGAATGCAGAAGCACAGTGCAAGTGTTTAATTAGTGTTAATGTGAAAAAAAATACTACAACCAGAGATACGATAAGAAAATATGAATTGAGCCAACAACAAAAAGTACAGATTAATGAGTATCTATTTGAGAAAGAAAGATTGGGTACTTCTCAAAATCAACTTGTGACATGGATCAATTAATTTTATGAACATGTTTTGGTCATTTTATCAAAGATATTAATAGATAAGTTTATATTGCATGTAGGAGGTGTTTTGTCCCCTCGGGAGTCGAACCCAAGCACCTAGTATAAAGCTTCCGGGCAATCTAGATCCATAGACCCTTGAGGGACACTGCACCTCCAAACATGCAACATATAACGAAAGCCACTCATTTTCACTCCATTCAACTCGATTGGAATAGTAAAAATTAATTATAAATTATCGAAATTGTGGTGTTGTTTTGAGGCTCTTGAAAGCCTTGAAAACAGATCTAATGTCTTCGTTAGGAAAAACGCAGCGCCGCAGTTGCCACTATCTAAGTAAAAATTAATGCTCAGCTGACAGGTAAAGCATTCAGCATCGGACCAATGCGAAGGCTTAAATTTATGTAAAGAATTGACAGTATCTATTCGAGAAAGAAAGGTTGAGTTTTTTCTCAAAATCAACTTCCGTGACATGAATCAATTAATTTGCTGAACATGTTTTGGTCATTTATCAAGATATATAATGAGATAAGTTTATATTGCATGTAGCGAGAGGTTTTGTCCCCTCGGGAGTCGAACCCCCGGCACTAGTATGCTTTTCCGGGCAGCTAGTCAAGCATACTAGTGCTTGGGTTCTGGCTCCCGAGGCGAACAAAACCCTCACATGCGTATGTAAACTTATCTGTTAATATCTTTGATAAATGACTCAAAACATGTTCATAAAAGCTTAAAAGTATTCGTTTTTTGTATGCTAGTTACAATAAAATAAAAATAGTTTTGATAATCAAAATTATTAGTAAAGCCATATAAACCAGTGGCGTAGTTCTGTGGGGGGGGGGGGGCGGTTCTTTAACGTATTTTCCATTTTTGCTGTTTACTCAACTTTAGATTTTGGCAAGAAATAACAGATAAATAGGGTCTGCCTCTGGCAGGCACGGCGGAACGATCTTAGGCCAGGGGGGTCAAATCTTGGAAAGTTATGTAGGCTTACAAGGGGGTCTTGGGGGTATGGAATACGTAGACAAATTCCCAGAGGGGTCAGCTGACCCCCTGACCCTACGTTTCCACTGTCCCTCTCCCCCCACCCCACCCCGTGTATACACCACTGTATAAACCAGACAATATTTCGATTCTTATTTTAAAATAACACACAAATATGAATGGCTATTTCTTTTTGTGTGATAGTTGTCTTCCTTTTCGTCTATTTAATTTTTCTAAATCAATTTCTTTGGTTGAAGTTTATTAATTTTATATTTGTTTCGTTATTCTTCGTGTGATTATAGAGATCGCTATTTCTTTTATTTAATTGAATAATCCCAATGATTTGATCAAATAATTATATTTATATTGGATGAGTTATTTAATATAGGTATTTATAATTTTGAAAATTTTGAATTTGAATTTTTAATTATTGTAACAATGTGATTTTTTGATCTCTTAGCAATATGAGATCAGAGAGACTCTATATTCTTTGATCAAACACACATAAGCAATTTTGATAATTTTCTAGTCGATTTTTCTTTAGTCAAATTTGGAAAAGTTTAATTTTTGAATGTTTATATAGCTATTTAATAATTTGTAGTGAATTTTTATAAAATAAAATTAACAGAAAGATACGAATTAGGTGAGCATATAAGCTATGAATCGGTGTATGTCTATATGTGTGTGTGTGATTTCTAAACCTAAGCTTATTACTAGCTTTTGCTTTTTTTATATCTTATATTAATTTATTTTCTTAATTTCTATTTCAGTCGAATGTGTGGTGAATAATCAGTCCATCCTTTGACTCTTCATGAAAATGAATTCTTCGAGCAAGCTTCAGCAGAATGTGAGTTTGAATTTGAATTTACTTTTTTAAATTAACTATTAGATTAAATAATATTTTCATTTTTTATTTTACCATACAGGCTAGTATTGTATTTTATTTTTAATTATGCCCTCGGCTTATCACCTATTTTCAATAATCACTATTTGACCTATTTTCAATAAAGATGTAATAGATATTGATATTCCTATGCATAATGCATATGAATTAAATTATTTTTTAATATTATTGCTATCATGTAATCATGAGATGCTATTGCATTCAATTACTATTTTCTAAGCAAAACATTAGACATTAAATGACTGATTTCTTTGATTTAAGCTAAATTAACGTGAGGCATATTTTGGCTGGGGAAGGTCCCATTAAGATTTATTATTATTATTATATTATTTTTATTTTTACTTTATCCATGCGATGAGTGACTTCATAGGTTCCTCAGGTAAAGACTACGGAACCCATGGTCTCAACATAATTCACAAATTGTAGTGTTCAATCAGGTTGAATTTTAGTCCCTGAAGGTTTTGCCAAAAATTACACGGGGTTTTTCAAAAATATTTGCGGTTTTTAATTATAAACCGTGCCATTCAAATCTCGTGTAGCTTTATTTCATTGAGGATTAATTTAAAATTTATGGGACTTTTTAACGTTATAAAAATTTTATGAATATGAAAATATTTTCTTTATTTTCTATTTAAATCCCTTCGGCTATCTTATGGGAAATACTTTGATTTTATGAAGATGAAAAATTAATTAATTTATATGTATATTTAACGCTTTTCATATAAAATCTATAAATTGCATGAAAGATGAACTAAAATATGTTTTGGCTGAAGTATTTGATTTAATCCAATTAATTTGCACTATATATTCTAAGAGCACTACGGTTGAAACGATTCATTTTCAACTATGAAAGAAATTAAAACAATCACCAGATATATCCAAAATTAAGTAAGCTATCCGCTCTGTCTTTAAAATCAATTGAAAAATCTAAGATTAAATTTGAATTATAACGGAAAACTTTATGATGCAGTTATCGATGAATTTTGTAAAAAGGAGTGAACAAAAAATAAAATTAAAAAAAAATTATACTTGGCCATCTATAAATAAGAATAATTTTAATTTGTTTCCAATACTTTTTTCGGGATCTGGTTTTACAAAGAATTTCTTACTTAGGGATTTTTATTGTTAGTGATTAATTTGAATGCAGAAGTAAAGTACAAGTGTTTAATTAGTGTTAATGTGAAAAAAATACTACAACTAGAGATACGATAAGAAAACATGCATTCAGCCAACAACAAAAAGTACTTTTTGTATGGTAATAACAATAATATAAAAATAGTTTAATAATCAAAATTATTAGTTAAGTCACCTCAACTAGTGGCGTGGTTCTTAAGGGGGGGGGGGGGGGGTTCTTTAATGTATTTTTCATTTTTGCTGTTTACTTAACTTTATATTTTGGCTCGAAATTTAAATAAAGATAGATAGGGTCTGCCTCTGGGGAGGGGGAGCCCATGTATACACCATTGTATAAACCAAGTAATATTTCGATTCTTATTTTAAAATAACACACAAATATGAATGGCTATTATTTCTTTTTGTATGATATTTGCCTTTCTTTTCGTCTATTTAATTTTTCTAAATAAATTTCTTTGATTGAAGTTTATTAATTTTATATTTGTTTCGTTAATCTTCGTGTAATTATAGAGATCGCTATTTCTTTTAATTAATTGAATAAGCCCAATGATTTGATCAAATAATTCTATATATATTATATGTATATATTAGATGAGTTTATTAATATATTTATAATTTTGAAAATTTGAATTTTTAATTATTGCAACAATGTAATTTTTTGATCTCTTAGCAATATGAGATCAGAGAGACTGTATTCTTTGATCAAACACACATTTGCAATTTTGATAATTTTCCAGTCGACTTTTTTATAGTCAAACTTGGAAAAGATTAATTTTTGAATGTTTATATAGCTATTTAATTATTTGTAGTGAAATTTGATAAAATCAAATTAACAGAAAGATACGAATTAGGTGAGCATATAAGCTATGAATCGGTGTATGTCTATATGTGTGTGTGATTTCTAAACCTAAGCTTATTACTAGCTTTGCTCTTTTTATATCTTATATTAATTTATTTTCTTAATTTCTATTTCAGTCGAATGTGTGGTGAATAATCAGTCCATCCTTTGACTCTTCATGAAAATAAATTCTTCAAGCAAGCATCAGCAGAATGTGAGTTTGAATTTGAATTTACTTTTTTAAATTTACCATTAGATTAAATAATATTTTCATTTTTTATTTTACCATAGGGTTTGGTCAAGTATTGTATTTTATTTTTAATTATACCCTCGGCTTAACACTATTTGAACTATTTTCAATAAAGATGTAATAGATATTGATATTCCTATGCATAATGCATATGAATTAAATTATTTTTTAATATTATTGCTATCATGTAATCATGAGATGCTGTTGCATTCAATTAGTATTTTCTAAGCAAAACATACATACATTAATTCCTGTGAATCAATTGTAATAGGCTGATGAAGAGGGCAAAGCTTTCGAAACTATAGTCAAGTTATAAATAAATTAAAAATTTATAATTTCAGCAGAAGACACACTCTTTAATTGTCTCTTTCAAAACATTAGAGACATTAAATATCTGATTTCCTTAAGCTAAATTAACATGTGGGATATATTTTGGCTGGAGACGGTCACATTAAGATTTATTATTATTATTTTTATTTTTACTTTATCTATGCGAAAAGTGACTTCATAAGTTCCTCATGTAAAGAGTACCCATGGCCTCAACCAAATTCACAAATTGTAGTGTTCAATCAGTTTGAATTCTAGCCCCTGGAGGTTTTGCCAAAAATTACTCGGGGTTTTTCAAAAATATTTGCGGCTTCGTATAAAGGAATTTTTCTATTAATATTCCAAATTTTTTTTAGCCAATTCTTAGTCATTGACTAGTATTTTTATGTCCCAGACAGAACCCCCGCAAGGGGGGTCAAAGCGCACCTATAGGGGCTGGGGCCCGGACGTGACTTTTTTTTAAGAGGGGATGTCAGAAAAAAATGCGTAGGGTGACCAACTTTTTCTACTACATAAAATACATACTACATAAAATACACACATTTATTCCATAATAAGGGGCCCGGTTCAGATTTTGGGCCCCAGGCTCGAAAATTCATGTGGGATCATGTCCCAGAGACTCATATGGTTCGAAATAAATAAAAAAAATATCCCCAAGTTTTAAGTCTTTATCTCAATTTTAACCTGTTGTCCTAAATAACATGGGGTTTTTGGCATTAAAGGATCAATTTTTTATTCCGCCCAAAGTAATGGTTAAAAAATTTTGAAATTCTGTAAACTTATTCCTGATAATAGTAGCAATGCCTCAGAATTTTTACAGATTTTTAGCTATTAAAATTTTGGAGTCTATAATAGGGTGCTCCTTATTTTGGATATTTTCGAATATTTACGTTGACAGGGGCTCATATGGTTAGAAATAAATAAAAAAAAAATATCCCCCAAGTTTTAAGTGTCTATTTCAATTTTAACCTAATGCTACACAGCGATTAAGTTCCCATCTAAATAACATCGGGTTTTTGGCATTGAACGAACAATTTTTTATTCCGGCCAAAGTAATGGTTCAAAAAATTTGAAACTCTGTAGACTTTATCCTTGTAATAGTAACTATCCTTCAGGATTTTTACGGATTTTTAGCTATTATAATTTTGGAGTCTATAATTTACTAATGCTAAGATATAGCAGTATTTTATCTAGATGTAACTCAAAATTGTAATAGCTAAAAACCTGTAAAAATTCTGAAGGATATCTATTATTATAAGGATAAAGTTTTCAGAAGTTTCAAATTTTTTGAATTATTACTTTGGCCGGAATAAAAAAATTGATCGTTCAATGCCAAAAACCTAATGTTATTTAGATGGGAAAATTAATCGCTTGTGTTGCACTAGGTTAAAATTGAGATAGAGACTTGAAACTTGGGGGATATTTTTTAAAATTTATTTCTAACCATAAAAGCTCCTGTCAGCGTAAATATTCGAAAACTATCAAAATAAGGAGCATCTAGTCTATACTTACTAACGCTAAGATATAGCAGTATTTTAAGCTGTAACTCCAAAATTATAATAATAGCTAAAAATCTTTAAAAAATTTTGAAGTATAGCTAGTATATAGTAAGCCAGTCCCTATTTCTCAATTTTTTTTATAATATATCTATTATATTCTATGTATATTAAATAATTAGATGAGATGTGACGTCATACCTGCCAGTCCAGACTCGAGACCCGTCTATATCTTAATACACTACCCCCCACTCCTATCTCCTTTGATCGTGCAAGTCCAGACAGGCAAGCCCAATTAGTCTGGGGCTTCACGCGTCGCTATCAACACCTCCCCCCATTTCAACGCAATCTTTACCTATTTTCTGTTCAATTTTGGGGTAGTTATTCTTTAAAAACTGTTATATTTTAATTTTTAAACTAATTAATCATCTGAAGTGAAATTTTTAATAATTAATCCCCTGGAACATGAAAAACTTGAAGGTGAGCGTCTAACCTCTTAACCTGTTTAATTTTTTTTGAAAAAATTCTTGATTGTTTTATTAAGCAAACTAAATACAATTCTTTATAAAAAAAATCGAAAATAGTTTAATAAAATTCAAAAATTTAGTGAAAATTTGAAAAAAGAAGGTTATGGAAGAATAGTTGCAATTCTATGTATATTGGCTTGGATAATTTTTCTTTTAATTTGAGTTTATCTTTGATTTGTCTTTAACTTGTCTCTTTGACTGATATATTTATTAATTCTAATATTAATTTATTATTTCTAAATTTCAGTGACCAGTCGATTGCAGTGACTAATCCTGGATTGCTAGCGAGTCTCCGAGTGGGCTTCACCAGGCTTCTCTTCCAATTTGTGAGTTGCTTTTAATTTCTTTAACCCTAGGGCCTTAGCACACTCTGTCTTTTAGCCTACCGTGCGTGTCCGAACTTGTTTAGCCGAGTCAAGAAGATCTAAATGTTACTTGGTCGCTTGGTGCTAACCAGTTCACACAGGTAGGAGTGTGTGTGTTCTAGGCCTTTAGACATAATATTTCTCATATTAACCTGGAATAGTTTTAATATTAATTGCATGTATATTCAATAGGCGTTTGCTTGTTCCCTATAATTCTAATGCATGTTTAGTCATGTTTGTTGTAAATCTTGCAATTAATTATTTATTTCAATAATTTTAAAAAAAAATAAGCTGACGTGTTCTGATGTGGCCATCCACTTGACTTTACCATACAACCTGGCCCCTCATTTATATTTAATATTTAATAAAATTATTTATAATCATGTAGGGGAGGGGGGTTAGTTTTTTAGACTTCTGGGATCCCACTGATTATGTATACAAAATTTGGTTGACTTTGGTCAAATAGCCAAGACTTTATTTTTTTGACCATGCACCCCCCCCCATTTTGTGCGGTTAGTTTTTGCATTTTTAGACTTCTGGGGGTCCACTGATTATGTATACAAAATTTGGTTGAGTTTGTTCAAATGGCCTAGATTTTTAATTTTCAACCCCCATTTTGGGCGGTTAGTTTTTCCATTTTTAGTCTTCTGGGGTCCCACTGATTATGTGTACAAAATTTGGTTGAGTTTGGTCAAATGGCCTAGATATTAATTTTTTGACCCAGTACCCCCCCCATTTTGGGTGGTTAGTTTTTGCATTTTTAGACTTCTGGGGTCCCACTGATTATGTATACAAAATTTGGTTGAGTTTGGTCAAATGGCCAAGAATTTTAATTTTTAACCCCCCTCCACCCCCCTTAATTTTGGGTCGATATGCACCAAAATTTAATCAGCTCTTAATCTCAATGGACCAAAACTACGTGTGAAATTTGGTTTCGATATTCACACTAGTTTTTTGAGCTAGCTCGTCCACAAAATTTGGTAACGCACAGACTAACTAACAGACAGACTAACAGACATTTTGACAAAAAAATTATTATCTCGAAAAATATAATTTTTTCGATGTTCACTTATTAGGGCTTTTTTGTAGAGTGAAATGCCATGGTTTCGCTCAATTTTTTTAATCGAAATAGTTTCAGCCGTTTTTGAGATATTTCGAAAAAAAGAAGGAAAAAAACACTTTCTTCATGGACGATTACAATACTTGACCTACCCTGTATGGTAAAGTAAAAACAAAGTAATTGTTTAAAAGAAACGCTTTATTTTGAATTTCGAATATCTAGGCCACTAGGGAAAATTTCGCTATAATAGATAAAAATAAAATGAGTAAAAACTAATATATTATATAATATAAAGATTTAAGCATCTTTTTTTGAAAAAAAAGATGAAATTTTAAAAAAATCAACCCAGGTAATTTAACCAAAATGATATTAAAAATAATTTATTTTATTTAGGGACGATTTTAGTAGAAACTATTTTTATATTGCATATCAGAGGTTTCCTCCCATCAGGAATCGAACCCAAGCGCTAACTTGCTTGTCGGACAGTCATTGTGGTTAAATTACCTGGGTTGATTTTTGAAAAGTTCCATCTTTTTTAAAAATAAACTGATGTGGGTCCCTCTCTTATATTTTTGCATTTTTAGTCTTCTGGGAGCCCACTGGTTATATAGGTATACAAAATTGGATTGAGTTTGGTCCAAGAGCCTAGATTTTGACCCTACACCCTCCCCCTCCATTTTGGGCGGTTAGTTTTTGCATTTTTAGTCTTCTGGGGGCCCACTGATTTTGTATGCAAAATTTGTTTGAGTTTGGTCCAAGGGCCTAGGCTTTCATTTTTTGACCCCCCCCCAATTTTGGCCCCAGAAAATAATAATAATATTTTCGTCATTATAAGTTCATTTTATAGCATATTTCATTTTTTTTTTTAGTTTGATAATCTTTCAATTTTAATTTTTAACCCCCCCCCCCCCTTAATTTTGGTTTCGATTTCAACGAAATTCTAATCAGCTCTTAATCACAATGCACCAAACCTACATGTGAAATTTTGTTTTGATATTCATACTAGTTTTTCGAGCTCGTGCGTTCACAAACTCTCGAAAAATTTAATTTTTTCGATGTTCACTTAGGTATTAGGGCTTTTTTGTAGAACGAAATGCCATGGTTTCGTCCAATTTCTTTTAATCAAAATATTTTCAGCCGTTTTTGAGATATTTTTAAAAAAAAAAAACCGACTTTTTTCATGCACGATTACAATACTTGATCATACCCTGTATGGTAAAATAAAAACAGATACTACTGCTTTGAAACTGTGCCAAGCTTTTTTTTGAACATTAGTGAGCAAATTTGGAAATTCTTCATTTAGGCAAATTACGTGAAAAAATGGCATAAACAGGAAATAATTCCCTATACAAATTTTATTGCAGGAATACCTTTATTGGTACTCCAATATTACTACCCTAAGTTTTCCCCCAAATCTGTGTTGTGAAAATTTTTTTAAGTTTTTCTTGAATAACTCTAAAAGGGCATATTAAATCAAAAATATAAAAATTTTTATAAAAAATAAAAGACCACTCTATACATTTTTAAACTATATTAATTTTGCTACAATTTGAACAAAGTTCATCTTAATTGGATAATGATAACCCGTGCTGCAATGAGGTTGAAGTTTGCAGTTTTTTGCAAAAAAATCGCATTTTTTCCTTAATAAAATGAAAACCACTCATCCTAGAAACTTGATTTCTATCTCATTGTCTAGGAAATTTTGTTTACTTGAACGTTTATTTGGACTACTTTTTTGTTAAATTCTTAAATTTATACATATCTAGCATTTTCCATGACATGAAATGATCCATTCTTTCAAAAAATCGCTGTTTTTCCTTCATAAAATGAAAACCACACATCCTAGAAACTTGATTTCTATCTCATTCTCTAGGAAGTTTTATTTACTTGAACGTTTACTTGGACTACTTTTTTGATAAAACTCTTAGATTTATAGATATCCTACATTTTCCGGACAGGATATGATCCGAATCCTCAAAAGCGTCATGGATAATGCTGGATATCTATAAATCTAAGATAAATCTATTTTTATCAAAAAGTGGTCCAAGTAAACGTTCAAGTCAACAAAATTTACTAGAGAATGATACAAAAATCAAATTTTTAGGATGAGTTGTTTTCGTTTTATGACGGAAAAACTGGGATTTTTTGCAAAAAACTGCAAACTTCAACCTCATTGCGGCACGGTTACCATTATCTAATTAAGATGAAGCTTTCTTTAAATTGTAGCAAATTTAATCTAGTTTAAAAATGTATAGAGTGCTTTTTGTCGAAAACGTGCTCCTTCATGGTCAAAATGGGGAAAAATCGAAAAAAGTACGAGTTTTAGGGATATTCAAAAGTGATCCCGGGGGCTGTTTTTTGATAGGCGCTAGTACCGGTTCTACTTAACCTAAATAGATGAAATTCTTATCAATATACGAGTAATTTAAAGAGATTTATGTTAATTTTTCTAATTGATATCTTTTTGATTTGATAAGCCGTTTTAGAGTTTTTTAAGATAAACTGAAAAAAGTCCGAAATTTTCTCATTTTGAGGCGTGTAGAAAAATTTCCACTACACAGATTTGGGAGAAAACTTAGCGTAGTAATATTGGAGTACCAATAAAGGTATTGCAGCAATAAAATCTTTATAGGGAATTATTTCTTGTTAATTTGCCTGGACTAATTGGAAATTTTTTTTTTAATTTGTGAACCAACGAAGACTCTAACTTTTCTAGCTTTTACTTTCATCAGAAAAGTAGATATTAGCTAACAAAAGATTTCAGAATCTCTACAATTTACGGATAGCGTACCGAGCATTGAAAAAGTTTTGACATATTTTTGCTCTCGTCTGTTTATTCTAATCATTTGATTATGTATATAAAAATTTGTTTCAAATTAAAAAAAAAATCTATCATTCGTATCCATAGAAAATTTGTAACAGGAATAGTAGAGAATTGGATAAAATTAAAAACACAGAGTTTTTATTAAATGGTCCAGACGTTTCGTCAATGTATTTTGACTTCCTCAGTGGCCCATTTTATAACTCTTTGACAAAAACAATTTCACTATAAGACAAAACATCATTAATCTTTCTTTAACATATTCCTGTTACAAAAAAAATAAATATTTTTTATGTATATATTTTAAGCGTATTAGGGTGAAAGGAATTGAATTTTTGATTAATTTAATTAATTAATAAAGTTTTAAATATTTGTAATTACGTGTGTTAATTTTTCCCCTTCTTCTAGGCCCTTGCAAATTCGCTAGTACAAGTCCCGTTAACTGTCCCCCCTCTACCCCGGCCCCCGGGCGCCGCTTGGCCCGCAGGCGTCAGCCAGTACTCAGACCTCTTCCCACGCGACTACATGCATATAATCAACTTTTCAAGTCATCCAGCTATTCTAGGTAAAATTCGCAATCTAATTAACTTCAAATGATTCATGTTTCCTTGTCATTAAATGGATATAATTACTTTTACAAAATATCAGAAATTTTGACATGAATACTCTAATTATACTATTTTAATACGCCTCATTCTCTACTCCTTTATTAAGTGAATAATTTTTAATAATCTTGAATCCAGAAATTTAAATTATTTTCTTATTTTACTGTATTAATTGATATATTAATGTTAATTTTATGTTTTTTTTTTGTTTTCCAGATGAAACGTGTATCAAAGTGCATTTACCTACATTAATCCTGAAATCACTGCTTCATTGGTGGGGGTCTCGCTCTAAAGTGGTAAGTTATATATATATATATATCTACTATTTTTCATTTGGTTATAATAATTATAATATATAAAAAAATCACTCGGCTCACCTGTCTATTACAAAAATTGCTTCGTTTTGATAATTATATTTCCATTGATATTAGCATACATTTCTATAAACAGCCGGTTTATTTTCGAAAAAATTATTATTTTGGTCAGTAATCTAGGATTACATAGGTTAAATTGAAAAAAAAATTCAGAAGTCAATTAATTATTTTAAAAAAATATACTAAAGATTTATTTTTCGAATTTTACAATTGATCTAATATCAAATACAACATATAGATTAAATAATTTCTCCTTTATATAGACAAAGCTTTTAATATTTATTTATTTATTTGATTAATTTTTCAAAATACAAAATACATAAATCACTTTAAGCAAAATTTGACTCTATACTAGCATACTTATTATTTAATTGAAAAGTTTTTGTTTTGCCGAGAGTAGCAGAGTTGTTGATTCACAGAGAGAAACAAAGAGGTTGTCCTCTGCTTGATGCAAATAAACATACACACATATATATCGAAATTATATATCTGTATATATATATATATATATATATATATATATATATATATATATATATATATATATATTTATTTGTTTGAGACTATAGTTTCGAAGACTTGGTCTTCATCATCAGTCTTTTTTTTAATTATAAATATTGTTTTTCATGGAGTCAATACCGTGTGGATATTGAATTTTAACTGGCTCCTAGCTAAGTAAAGATCGAAAATTTTCAATATCCATACGGTATTGACTCCATGAAAAACAATATTTATAATTAAAAAAGACTGATGATGAAGCCAAGTCTTCGAAACTATAGTCTCAAACAAATAAATAATATATATACCTATACAGATATATAATATAATTTCGATACATATGTGTGTATGTTTATTTACATGAAGCAGAGGACAACCTCTTTGTTTCTCTTTATGATACTTATTATTCTTTTTTTGTTAAGAGAGAATGGTGTAGGTTCTTGGTGAAACATTTTAAATAAAATAAAAAAAATTAAAAAAATTTTTTTTATAAACTTTTTAAAATTTAAAATATAAAATACTAGGTAGGTTTCACATAAATAAAAGATCAGATGCTTGTTTAGTACGACTCTATATATATTTCGGGGTATAAGCCCATCTTCAGGACTTCACAAAAGAGCTAAACAAGCATCTGATCTTTTATTTATGTGAAAACTACCTAATTTTTATATTTTAAAATTTAAAAAGTTTCTAATTTTTTTTTTAATTTTCTTTACTTTATTATAAAAGAATAAAAAATAGAGTTAAAATTTTTTGAGATTTGATTAATATTCATTCCATATGTAATTTTAGGTGTTAAATAAGTCTGAATGATCTTATATAAAATATATTAATATATTTGATAAAATACCATTTTTGCAATTGTCTTTCGATGTAAATTTCTTAAGAATTTCTTTTAGATAATTTTTATCTCTATCGAAAAAATTGTATTCAAATTATAGAATTATTCTAGGTGATGCGCTTTTTACTTTAAACATAGAAAGCGATTTCTGATAAATCAATTCTCCCAAAAATACACACATACTTACATTCACACACACTTTCTTGATTCTCTAAAAAATATCAAATTATTATTTCATTTCATTAGAATCTTACTCGCTTAAAATAAAGGTCTACTTTCGTATTGAAATATAATAAAATTTAAAGCATATTTGCTTAACACAATATACGAATAACTTATTCGGAACTCTTTAAAATCAAATACAAAAATGCTTATCTTAAGACTATAAATGCAAGTACATTATTTTAATTATTTGATTATAATAAAATAAATTAAATACAAATTTTAAATAAAATAAAATTATTTAAAAATTTTGAGAGTAGCTACATACATTTCATGTCAATTCAAAGACATTTTGTCGGTGATCGTCTTCGATTTTTTTTTTTGATTTTCTGATATGTAATTATATACTATATGTAGAAAGAAGTATCCACGTAAATTTTTAGCTTTCTATCTTAACCCATAACGAAATTTTGATTTTTAAAGTAAATAGATCAAAGTATTATTAAAATACTTTTACAAGAATAAAGATATTGTAACTAAATTGGAAGTAATTTTTTCATTTTTTAATGTACTTTTTGAAGAAAATTGAAAAAATTGAGATAAAAAATTTTAATGCTTTTTTTGCCTTGTTTACTCAAAAAATTGGATTTTCTTTCGATGGGACACCTTCGATTTTTTTCAAAAAAAAAAAATCATAGAATTCTATTTTACCTTATAAGTACTTCGAAGGGATAAAATTCTTTATTTTTACTTTATTTAAATCAACTATCGTGATCTCAGAAAAAAATAACCCAATTACAAAAAAAAAAAATCGAAAATTTTTTTAGTAAAAAAGGCAAAAAAAGAATTAAAAAATTGTTTTCTCAATTTTTGAAATTTTTTCCAAAAAGTACATTAAAAAACAAAAAAAGACTCCCTATTAAGTTACAATATCTTTATTCTTGTCAAAATTATGAATATTTTAATAACACTTTGATCTATTTTCTTCAAAAATAGAAAAATAGAAAGCTAAAAGTATATGTGGATACTTCTTTCTACATATAGTATAATAAGGTAATAACTAATAACATATCAGAAAATCAAAAAAATAGAATAGGGTCACCGATAAAACGTCGTTGAATTGACTTGGAATGACCCATATCGAAAATAGTACATATTTACTCGAATATTGATTTTGTTGGTTTTATTGTTTGTGCATATAAATAAGCAAATTTCGTATGTATGTAGGTTTGTAGGTAGATCTGTATATAGAGACTAATCTCAGAAATTAGTGAACCGAAAATTAAAATTATTTCATCATTCATAAGCTTCTTCTCTATTCTATGGTATATTTTATTTCGGTTACTTTAAGCGATCAGAAGTACCGAGGTGAATAAAATTTTAATTCATTTTTCTTTGTTTATTTATAACAGCTGGTCGAATATTATTAATGGATTCAAGAGAAACTTTTTGTGGCCCCCCTGGACACTCTTTGCTAGGGGCAAGGCGGCACGGCGCCGGGCCGAAATCCCGATGGGCAGTTTATTTCTAATAAAGTGTTAACCTCAGTGCTGGATTAATTTCTCCCATCGTAGTCACCTGCGAGGAGGCAACTTAATTCGACCTACGAGGTATGTAGATTCATAACACAAATGAATTGTATCGTTTTTATATTATTTTATTTAAGGAGGTCCTTTCGCCGACAATGTTAAATAAAAAATGTTAGATTATAACTATAACTTAATTTTATAATAGTTTAAGTATCTATCTATGCTTTGGTGAAGTTTCAATCAAACATTACCCTGCAAATTTTTGAAAATAATTTTTTTTAAATGTAAACATTTTCTCAGTCTTATGGAAAATTAAGATCTTGACACTTTCTCTTGAATTACTATATACTACTATTAGTTGATTATATAAGGTTAAAAAAAAACTAAAAATTAGTTTTTTGAAACATGCAGGTTTCTTTTTTTGCAAAAAATATATCATTGACCGAAGAATTTACTGAGAAATTTACTTTAAAAAATCACCTAAATGCTATGTTTCGATGTAAACATAAACAGTATTAATACAACGCATTGCCAAATCATACAAGAGTTATTATCAGCTGATTTGAATAAATCAAACTAACTTTTGTATTTAATTATTTTTTTAAAGTGTTTTTATTTCAAACATTTACGGCTTTCATACTATTTACTTTTTATTTCTATTATTTTTCATTTGTATTTTAACTTTCCTAGTAGCACAATGTTTCAAACTATATAGTAAGTATATAGTGACTATATAGGTTCTCGAAATCTTTAATTTTTATTTCGAAATTTTTAATTACCTATTCGGAAAACCATCTTAAATTTATTAAATACTAGCTGCAAGGCCCGCCTTCGGCGGCCCTCTTGCTAGCCAGGGGGCATGCCCCCTGGACCCCCAGCCCTCGAACCCCACCCTCACCCCCACTCCCACCCACCACACACCCCGAAACCCACCCAGCACCCCCGCACCCCACTCCACACCATGACCAACCCACGACCCCACACCACCACCCCAACACTCCATTCCGCACCCTAACCCACTACCCCCACCAATAAAACCCCTCCAGCACCCCCACTCCGCACCCGTTCCCAACCCCAGCCCCCACACCACACCCGCACCACACCCGGATCCCGCACCACATCCACCCCGTGCCCTCCAACCCTGCGCAGCCACACCCCCGCCTAGCCCCCTGGACCCCACCCCCGCTATGCCCCTGGACTCCGCCTCCCCCCACTCCGCCTCACTCCCCACCCCACCCCATTCCACCCCGCACCCAGTTTTTGCATTTCTAGCCTTCTAGTGACTCGACAGATTATGTATACAAAATTTGGTTGAGTTTGGCCCAAGAGAAAGAATTTTCATTTTTTGACCCCCCCCCCCACACACATTTTGGGTGGTTAGTTTTCGCATTTCTAGCTCTCTAGAGGCCCAGAGATTATGTATACAAAATTTGGTTGAGTTTGCTCCAAGGGCAAGAATTTATATTTTTTCACCATCCCCCCTTTTTAGGTGGGTTTTTGGGGAAATTTTTTTAAACAAAAGTTGTCAGAAATCACATCCCCTACAACTTTGTTTATCATAAAATTTGCCGTAGGGTTATAGTTATTTGATAATTTACATTCGTGCGCCCCCCCAAACCCCTTCCGGGGTCAAAATATCAAAACGTTATATAGCTAAAAACGTAAGTTAGAAGACATCTGATGTAAATATGAAATTTCATGATAAACTCTTCAGCCGTTTTTACGTGAATCGTGAGCAACTTTTCGGAAACCACTGAAACAGACAGACATACAGACAGACAGACAGGAATTTTGTTGAGGGTGTTTTCGTTCATAATTTTGCTTGAAACATGTGCAACCAAAATTTGGCGTGATTTGGACCAATGTACAGACAAAACCTTAATTTTATATATATATAGATTGTTATTGCTCGAAAATTGTATAATTTTTTCCGATTATTAATTTAAATTTTTTTCTGTTTCATTTTCTATGGTGTTTCGTCCATCTCTTCGTTGTGACTTCTTCTCCTTCTCTTGTTGGCTTCATTCTTCTTGTTCCTTGAATCTACACATCACAGCTTCGCATTCAATATGAGTACAAATTTTTTTTACAAACATGGCGTTTAATTTTATATCGAGGGGTCAAGTAGACTAAAAAAAACTAGGGATTTTTGTAATAGGATGTTTTCTTGTTTTCTCTTTCAGCATTCCCCCCAACTTGAAATTTTAGATTGGAGATTTCATAAAAAATATCTAAAATTAAATTTAAATTTTCAACGTAAAATTGCATTTTATATTTTTAAATTAAATAATTTTCTTTTGATAAATTCATAATAGTAAATATCATTTGATTTTTTTTTCAAATTATTTAATATAATTTTTCTAAATATTTGCAAACAATTCATTTAACTTTTAATATTTTTCAAATTTATATATTTATTTAAAATTGAAAATAAACTGAATTCAGATAGAATAATACTTGAGGGATTTTCAGCATTTCCTACATCATAGATGGATCAAGTGGATCAAGGATCAAAGGAGGATGGATCTTCAGAGGGCAGATATATCTTCACAAAGTAAGACATCCTTTAGGATTGATAGTTTTCTCTGGGTCTCAGATTGTCGAATGTTGTTTAATATGTCGTTAGGGCCTTTTCTTTCAGGTTCATCGCCTCGCCCTCCGTGGGATCCGCTACAAAACCACTACATAAATTGCATGAATTATTTTTTAAGACATATTATAAACTTATAAGTGGGCTAGAATTAGCATTAGATTTAGGAGGGTGGGAGGGATACGCCATGCCAACGTCGGGGATGCTAATCTATTTTCTAGATGTTTATAGAGACAACTGTCTACGAGAGCAGATGGATGGCTTTTTCAGGTCTTTTTCTCCATGAACCGTTGTAATTATTCAAGGTGAATATATTCTGCTAACTCAACATTTTTTAGGTTTCTAATTAGATTGACAATATGTTAATTATAAGCATGTAATTTATTTAAATAGATAGTGAATTATTTTGAAAAAATATTTAAGGAACCTGTTAATTAAGGGGGAAAATCTATAAATCTGTTCAGACCCAGGTGGAGTGTCTAAATTTATAGTAAAATATTTAAAAAAATTTCGATATGGATTTTTAAAAATTACTGGGGGCATACGCTTATCCGGCTATACCTACTCTATATAATCGAATATTTACAATTTTTTATAGAGGTAAATTTGTAAAATTTCACATTTATCTCATATTCTTATAAAAAATATATACTAACTTTTACTGAAGGCCCAGAGATGTTGGAAACATTCTATATCTTCTTCTTCTTTGATAAGCCTCAAAGACCTGTTATTGCCAGGGCGATTCTATATCAAATAGAAAAAAACTGGAAAATTAAATTAAATTTAATTCATATTTCTGATTCTTTTTCTAGATTCTTCTGGAGACAACCGTCTACGAGAGCAGGGAGCTGGCTTCCAGATCTTCGGTATGGGGCGTTTTAATTATTCAAGGTGAATATTCTTTTACACTTGAAAACTTTTAAATTTTATAACAAGATTGAAAATTTGTTAATTATAAGTTTATACATAAGGTAGATATCGAATCATTTTGCATACATTTTTATGGAAAGTATTTATTAGATAAAAATCTATAAATCACAAGAGGAGAGTGTATAAATTAAAAGTCGTAATTTGAGTTGTATAGTTTTTTATAAAAGTTACATTGATCTCTTAAGAATATATCAATGAATATAATGAATGAATATATCAATGAATGAGCATATATTTCTATTCTTTTTTCTTTTTTTTTTTTTTTTAACTTGTTTATTATTTGTTAAATTGTTGTAATTAATTTGTATTGATGTTTGTTAATGTATTGTAGCTAGATTGTATTGATGTTTGGAGGACCTAGCCACCGAGGACTTGTGCCTCTAAGCAGGTCGAGGAAAGATTTATTTATTTATTTATTTATTTAATATTTGTTTTAAAACAAAGTTTCACTTTTAAAATATTTTTACTAATTATTGTTTTGTTAATGACATAACTAAACAATGGTTGGGATGGGATCCGCAAAAAATACGTTGTTCCAGAGGGGCCCTTCGGACTACTAAATTTAAAAACACTTCTTATAATAATGCATAACTAAATAAAAATAAACTGCAACGGATCGTTGCTAAACTTTATCCAAAGTCATTTGAAATATCAATATTTTTATTCCTTTATTATTAATCATATATCACTGCTATTTGCGGTCCATGTTTAAAATAAAATAATAAAGAATTAAAAAAAGTGCTATATTACTCTAGAGTAAAGTACTTTAAAATATAATTTTACTAAAAACTTTATTTAACCTTTTTTGTGGTCCCCAAGGTCCTTAATTAGCATATTAAATTTCATCAAAATTGGTTAAGTCATTTTCAAGATATTTAGAAAAAACTAAAAAAGTACTGAAATAAAGTACTAATGTTTGCGGGCCGATATGTACCAAAAACTAATCAGCGCTTCATTTTGTTAAACTAATGGTAGGTTTTCAATTTCATTTCAATCGGTTCAACGATGTGGAAAAAATCGTGGACGAAAAAAACGATAACATCACATCCGATCCGCACGCACTTCCTAAAATAAACTGCAACGGATCGTTGCTAAACTTTATCCAAATTCATTTGAAATATTAATATGTTCCAGAGTAAAGTACTTTAAAATATAATTTTACTAAAAACTTTATTTAACCTTTTTTGTGGGTCCAAAGGTACTTAATTAGGATATTAAATTTCATCAAAATTGGTTAAGTCATTTTCAAGATATTTAGAAAAAACTAAAAAAGTACTGAAATAAAGTACTAATGTTTGTGGACCGATATGTACCAAAAACTAATCAGCGCTTCATTTTGTTAAAATACTGGTAGGTTTTCAATTTCATATTCATTCGGTGCAACGGTGTGGAAAAATTCGTGGACGAAAAAAACGATAACACACATACATCCATCCATCCATCCGCACGCACTTCCAAAAAAATGGCACTTTTTGGCCTCTCGGCGAGATCCCAGGTAATTTTTGGCAAAACCGTCACGTGCTAAAATTCAATCTCATTGAATACTTCAATATGTGACCTTAATTGAGTCCATGGGTTCCGTAGTCTTTACCTGAGGACCCTTTGAAGTCGCGCTTGCCGCGAGAGCGATTCCAATACTTTCTCCCATGCTTCGCATTGGATAAAGTTAAAATCGCACTTTTTGTCCTCTCGACGAGACCCCATGTAATTTTTGGCAAAACTGTCAAGTGCTAAAATTCAACCTAATTAAATACTACAATTTGTGACTTTAATTGAGACCATGGGTTCCGTAGTCTTTATCTGAGGAGCCTTTGAAGTCGCGCTTGCCGCGAGACCGATTACAATACTTTACCCATGCTTTGCATTGGATAAAGTAATAATTGATGAATCAGTTACATTTATTTCATTTGTGGGATAAATAGCTACTTGAAAATTGGAAAATATATCAATTCCTTATTCGTTTAAAGTTTGGAAGTTTTAAAAAATCATTTTTCTAAAAGTTATTCCAATACAAACAGGCATATTTATTAAAAATAACCCTGTGTATAATTTATATAAAGCTAAATATTCCATTAAGCAACGAAAGTCATTCTATTATATAAGAGCAAGTATATATTAGCGGCGATTTGTCAAACACCGCGCCGCCTGTAGCTTAGACAACTTATTTAGCAGGACAGAATCGCGGTTGCATATATCACAGGCTTGTCTATTGAACATTTTATTTATTCGCTAGATTTAGAATAAAAGTAAAAACATTTAAAGAATGATAAATAAAGTTAACGATTTTTAACAAGTCGGTTTGTACTAGTTATATTATAATATGATTGAGAATTAATTAGTATTATTTATAAAAAAAATATTTTTTCTCACTTCTGGCTTTTAAATTCCCTAGCAACATGTGCGGGCTTCCAACACACATACCTAGCTGTACCTGTAAATAAAAGTAATTAAGCTTGTCAAAAACTATATTATATTACCCCAAATTGTGTTGTAATTAATTTACACTTATAATATAAGTATAAATGAATTTCATAATTTCTAAGGATATTTTTTACTCGGGTCGTTCGAGACTGGATAAGTCTTATACACTTTAAATTTATCCCACTATAATCTAATTACTAATTTTTTAAGCTAAATACATACACACATACATAAAGTCATACTCCCCCAAAATTCAACAAAAAATATGGAAATCTATTCGAGCCCATAAAGGAAATAAAAAGTATTTCACATATTATAAAAGGTAGATAAAATTATACTCAATTTATTAAAATTTTAACAAACCTTCGTTTTCGAGTTATCCTGAGTAACGAAATCCAAAAATGACAAAGATGAAAAATAAACAGACCTATTGATTTTTCTCCACGTTTCAGACATTTTCAAATATTATTAAGCAAAAAAATTTAAATTGTCGATGTATCGGATAATCATTTAAGAATTTTACATAATAATAAGGTATTTTTTTATAAAGTACCTAAAGAAAATTTTAAAATTTTAAAAAACTTTTACAAAATTAAAAAAATCTAGGGTGTGAATGAAACCTACCTAGACTTTTATATTTTTTTTTAATTTTTTTAAAAATTTTTCAATTTATTTAAATATGTTTCATCAACATGAATCTTCTTTAACAAAATAGGTATTTTTTGATAAATATCAAAAAATTAAATGATTTTTTTCTTTATTGATAATTTTTTTCTTAAAGAATTTACCTGTTCTTTTATGAATAAGTGGGCTTTTGAAAAGCCGTAATGTTGATTATAGCAAACCAGCATGGTTTGCGTCTTAAGAACTAACAAGGAAGGAAGTTGTGAGGGAGCGAGGGAAGTGAACAAGCCCGGTGGTGGGGGGGCGGCCGGGGACCCTCCAAGCGCGGTTTCCACTCCTGTGCTTAGTCGTTCCGTGGCCTTTGAAAACTTCACATCTCTTTTCATTTTGCCTCGATTGGGTGATATATTGCGTTGGGTGAACTTGCATACAGTGTCTGTCATTGAGTGACTTGGTTTCAATTTTAACATGGAATTTTCCCCTTTGTGATTTGTTCTTCTGGTTACCCTAAATAAAACGCCAAGCCGCAAAAATGATGGCCGACGGGTACCTGGTCGGAGACGGGTCATGGAACCTGAAGGTGTACGTGACAGACCTACAGGTGGACCGCACGCTCAGGGTCAAGGGCGACCTGCACATTGGCGGAGTCATGCTCAAATTAGTCGAGGACCTAGGTAACTATCAGTACCACGTGGTCCTTTTATCAGTGTCCGCCCCCGCACCCGCAACCGCTTCTGCCTCTTACATAAGACACCAGGCCTTGAATCAAGCACTCACAACTGCTGCTGCTGTTGCACTTCAAACCTAATTGATTAGAAAAAACTGATAGTATCACAAGTTACTTCTCTGGGTTTTTTTACTATAAGATCTTTATTACATCTCTAATTTTAATATTTATAAGACCTTCATTCCTTGCTATATCCATTCTGCTGAATTAGACACTTTTTGAAAATCAAATCACACTCGAACGAAAAATAAAATATGAGAAATCAAACATTTATTTGTGTTCCAAAAAATTTTGAAAGAATCCTCACAGAAAACAAAATCACTTGATGTAAATTATTTACTTAAAAAAACATATTATTTTTACCATCAAGATATTTTACTCACAACTTTTAACTTGTTGCTTTAATAATTATTATTTTTATTTGAAAGTTAATTCGAAATCTCAACTCTTTACTAAAATTTGATGCTCCGAAGATGAGCAAAAAAACTTGATGTGATAATGACGGATCAGCTGTGAGAAAAACATATATGGGTTAATACAAATTTAAATATTTTACCACATTCGGGATGATATCTCATCAATTAATTTATTAGCTAAAAATGTTAAAAGAATCCTCGCAAAAAAGAAATCGAATATTCCTTCATAAAAAGTAAATTTAATTAGATTAAAATCACAGAAAACTAAAAAATTTCAAAGAGAATTAGAGTTAAAAAATTAAGGACCATATACCAGTTTACTAAAATAATTTTTTTTTTCAAATTTCGAAGAAACTATTTTCATAAAAATCAAAATTTAAATAATAAAGATAGTGCCCGAAAATCCTTTCTAAACAATACATCAGTTTATGTTAACATTAAGGGATTTTACTCACAGCTTTTAACTTGTTTTTTATAATTTTGTATTAAATAAATTTTCTGTGACAGGCTTGTATAATAGTAAGTAAATAATTTTTACATGAAATCAAAATTTTTATTAATTATTCCTTAAAAATGGATTCTAAAAACAATGAATTTAGAAAATTATTGCTTTAATAAAAATGCTAGTAATAATAATAATAATATTTGGATTGGAAAAATATTTTTATGCGATTCAATCACAAAAATATTTACCAAGTTCAGTTAACTTCATTTTTATAGATTTTCAAAATTATTTTTTGAAAAATAATACTTAATAAGCTTTCAGTTTTATTAAATGTTTACCAAAGTAAATTGAAAGTTTCTTTTTGCCGAGAGTAGCAGAATTTTTATAAATTGAAGGAGGCAATAAAAGAGTGTGTCTTCTGCTGGAAAAATAAATTTTCAATTTATTTATAACGAGAATATAGTTAAAATTTATTTTTCCATCAGAAGACACACTCTTTTATTGTCTCCTTCAATTTACCAGAGTTTTCATTTCTTGTTGTCAAAGCTAATTTCTTAAAATATTTTTTTTAATTCTTCTGAGACATCAAGGTGAATAAATTGGGAAAATAATTATATTTTTTAATAGTGCTGACCCAAGAGATAAAGTCATATTCAGACATAAAATCAATCTGAATTGCAATTCCCAATATTAACTTTAGAACGAAAGGTAGTTGAAAATTCATTCTAGTGCCATAATATTTATATTTAAAAAACGAAAAAATGATTAAATTTTTGTTTTTTCTTGCTTCAAACTTCTGGTAGAATATTAAAGAAAAAATTGGATTTTTACTTAGGCATTGGGCGGGTTTAGCTATTGAGCTGAAATTTAAAATAAATTGTACTGGAATCTCCAGATTTGTATAGCAAATTAATCCTCACTTTAGAACTGCATTCATTAATCAAAATTAAGCATTAATATGTCACTAAATCACTCAAATTTGTCATTTTCAAACTTTTTGAGTTAAGAATTAATATGGCACTAAATCACTCGAATTTGCCATTTTCAAACTTTTTGAAATATGGCACTAAATCACTCAAATTTGCCATTTTCAAACTTTTTGAGTTAAGAATTAATATGTCACTAAATCACTCCTAATATGCCATTTTCAAACTTTTTGAGATAAGAATTAATATGTCACTAAATCACTTCTAATATGCCATTTTCAAACTTTTTGAGATAAGAATTAATATGTCACTAAATCACTCCTAATATACCATTTTCAAACTTTTTGAGTTAAGAATTAATATGTCACTAAATCACTTCTAATATGCCATTTTAAAAATTTTTGAGATAAGAATTAATATGTCACTAAATCACTCCTTATATGCCATTTTAAAACATTTTGAGATAAGAATTAATATGTCACAAAATCACTTCTAATATGCCATTTTGAAACCTTTTGAGTCCCACTATTCAAATATGATACTACATATATAAAATTATACTCACAATAATTTTTTCACACTAATTAAAACTACCTTAATCAAATCCGCATATATCAAAGGGATTCCTGTATTAATAAGCTGCCTCCAAATTTCGTTCCAAATTTTCTAACTTTCTAGCTCAAAATGTGTTACTGTCAAAAAATAGCCATATCACCAAAATTTGAGAGGAACATTCAGAATTTTGAAAAAGTTTTCATTTTTCCTCAATTTTTAAATTTTATAATACAGAAATCAAAAATTTATTTTAGTAAATATTTCTTTTTCTATTAAAGCATTGAGAAAAGAAAATAATTTGTGATAATTTTAGATAGACGAACAAATATTTAGAAAATAATGATGTAAAAGCAAACAAGTCTAAAATTATTTGCATGACATAATCGCTAAATGAAAAATGTTGGATTTTTCAAATAAACTCAAATTTCAAAGTTGATTAGAAAAAACAAAAAAAAAAAAGTTTTACATTCTGAATTCTTGGCAACCGAAGATGAAAACGAAACTGGGAGGGATGTGGTGTAAGATTCGAGGAGGATGCGGTCAAAAGCTCAGGATGGAAATTTACTAAAGGAAATGGTTAATGGATAAAACACTCAAGTTGTGTGTCTCTCTCTCCTCTGCTTGGTGGGATTTTAAATAAATAACTTGCCATTTCAAAAGCTAAGAGGATGAATGATGCCAATCGTGACGTCACCTTTGCCCAAGTATAGGCATGATGCAAGACAACAAAAAATAAAAATAGAGAAATGCATGCCCAATGTGATTACAGATAATGATATAGTATTATTAAATGTATAATTCATTAGATTAATTTAAAGATAGCAAAAATTAAATTTTGCAAATCAGTTATATTTAAATGAGTAATCACTACTACTAATACGAATTTCTAATTTATTAAATTAATTTGTTAATATGCAAAATATTAAAATTGAGAAGATGGATTTTAAAATTTTGTACATACATACAACTCCAACCCATTTCATTAAAATCTTTAATTTAAATAAATTATATTTAAAAAAAACTAAAAAACACTCTTCTAAAAAGTACAAAACAATGTAATACTTAATCAAAAAGTGTGGGGCACAGAAACATATACTTTTAATTAATTTCGACAAAGTTCCCCAAGCTTTTTTATTAAGTATTACATTGTTTTGTACTTTTTAGAAGAGTGTTTTTTAGTTTTTTAAAACATAATTTATTTTATTACTTTTTAGTCTTAATTTTTTTTAGAGAAAAGTTTTCATAATTTAACAGAATGAAATGGATTTATTTTTATATAATTTCATTTAAATTGAGTAGGTAAACAATTATTTTTATAGAGATGTTTGCGAAATTTAATAGAACAAAACTCACACTGAAACATAGATAAATACATACATACATACATACAGGTGAATCTAATATAAAGCGTGTAAAAAACATTTGAAAATGTTTGAAGGAATTGATACCCCGGCCGACCGGCGAGCTAAATTGACAAGGGTACCAAGTAGAGTGTATATTTTGTTATAGGTACCGAAATTACGAATCCTATGTTTCAGGCGTATAATTTTTATAGATTTATTTATTTTCTTCTTCAAGAAAATATATTTCCAAAAATTCCCTCATTACCTATTTATTAACAACAAATAATTACGAATTTGATATTTAAATTATTTTGGAACATAAAGGTATGGAACCCTATTCAAGTCCGACTTTCATTTTGTCGGCTTATTTATAATATTTTTGAGCTTGTATTTGAGAAGGGGTTATTATGGGTGAGAAAAAAACTTTATTTTTATCTTATGATCATTTTGCAATAAAAAGTGAACTGAACTGAATAATTTAAAGAAGAAACAACAAAAAAAAATTTTAGATTAAAAATTAAAAAATTTTTTTGAATTTCATACAAAACAACACCATAAATGGAGAAAGCTTTGATGAGATCATATATTGTAATAAAATAAAATTTTATTAATTAATAATTAACATAACGAGTGATTCAAATGAATAAATCAACAACAAACAACTAAACATTAACACTAATTTACAAAATATAATATAAAGAGGTATTTAAAATTTCATTGATGAATAGATTCATTGTGGTTGTTATTACAATAATACATTTATGATCTATTTTAGAAGGGTTTTTCAGATTAGATCACCCACAGTAAAATAAAAACAATAATTATTGGATAATAAGTAAAAATATATATATATTTTTTTTCTAGGTGTGTTTCACAAATAAAACAAATATATGTTTTGAGTTTTTTATCTCGATATATATTTCAGGTTATGAGCCCATCATCAGGAGTTACAAAAGAAAACAGTTTTCTTTTGTAACTCCTGATGATGGGCTCATAACCCGAAATATATATCGAGATAAAAACTCAAAACATATATTTGTTTTATTTGTGAAACCCACCTAGAAAAATATATTTTTACTTATTATCTATTAAAATGTTTCACCTAGAACCGACACCAAATTCTTTAAAGATTATCAATAATTATTGATTAAATTAGATCATACTTAGTTTCTATTTCTGAAGCTGTTCGGAAGTGTTAAAAATTGATTTCGTTTTAAAATACTTGCTATTTATTTTATCTTGATAACAAGAAGGGAAGCATATGGATATGTAGAAATGAATTCTTAATTATTTTATTTAATTAAATGAATATAATTTTTATAGAAACAATTATAAAACGTTTATTAATTATCCATCCAAACATTTCTGAAGAAATTCTCCCTTTATTATTGAAAAAAAATAGAACTAATATAGTTGTTTTATTATTCTTTCATAAAACAACTATTCGCGGTGCACTTGAATTAAAAACAAAATGTTTAAAAATGATTATTTATTTCAAGGAACTATGCGTATATATCTTGCCAGAAATTTTATATTTTTCAGAATTTTTTAAATCAAAATAATATTTATTAATGAAAGTTTTTATATAATAATAAAACTTGAAGTAAGATCCGAGTAGGTTTCACAAAAAAAGAAATAAAACAAAATTGAGTTTTGAATTCGATATATTTCGGGAGTTAGCCCATCATCAGGAGTCTAAGAAAACCTGATGATGGGCTAGCCGAAATATATCGAATTCAAAACTCAATTTTGCTTTATTTCCTTTTGTGAAACCAACCTGGTATCTTACTCAAGTTTTATTATTATATTAAAATGTTTCACCTAGAACCAACACCGAACTCCTTAAAAGTTAAAAGTTTTTATACTGGAAGGGAGGAAAAAAATGATTTAATTCTAAATTAAAACTATAGTCATCTATTAGGCTAAGCACACACAGTAGATTTTCAGTCGACCAAACAATTTAGTTGGGTTGGTTTGAAATCGTGATTAACTAAGCTTGATTTCTTTTTATCAAAAGATCATCGATCGATTTTCATTAAATAATCGAGTTGATCTGCAGTTGTGTTTTGTATGCACCTACATTAAAATTAATATTTTTTTGTCTATCAACTAAACTATCGCCATAAATATATTAAGTTTAATGTAGGTGCATGGTGCATACACAACACAACTGCAGATCAACTCGATTATTTAATCAAAGTCGATCGATGAGCACTTATGATAAAAAATCGAGCTTAGTTAGTTAATTAGAGTTGGTTATAAATTGATAATTCATCACGATTTCAAACCAACCCAACTAAATTGTTGGGTCGACTGAAAATCGACTGTTTGTGCCTAGCCTTAAAGTGATTAAAATTTACTTACTGAAGAATAGTTTAATTTCAATGTGAAAGTTTTGGAATAATTGTATTTATTTATTTTTATTTTCATATGATAATATTATATGATCAAAATCAATGTTTATTATTTGCTTGTTTTTAAAAGTTAGAAATTATTCATATTCACATATATATGGTATGACTACCATATATGTTTTAATTTCGAATCATTCATTTATCAGCGAAATTTTATCATAGAACTTTGACTGGAATTTAGAAGTTGGTTATAATATGTTAGGAGAAGTGGCTCATCTCAAAAGATTACCAATGTTTTTAAGTCACCCTACATACATGATTTGTTCTTCCATAATTTAATTAAAATGACGTTCAGGATAGGGGTTAAAATCTAGAAATGTTGCTCGAGGAAGTGCTCTGACTGTGGCTGGTCCATTTAATTCGAATGTCCTTTTAAGTTGCGAGCCTTGATCAGCCGATGCTTGCGGTGGGCAGCGAGTGTGGGCGCCTTACCTGGGCGCGTGGGATCAGCAACTTTCCAACACACCTGGTTACTGAGCGCGATTTTTCTCTACCTAGTTTACATTCATTAATTGCAAATTTCATTCATTGCCCTGAAATTATCATTCCTGTGATCGTTGCGTCTACTTAGGACATTGTTGCTATAGATAACACTCATCCTTTGGCTCTGATGGCAGCTTCTTTACAATTTACAATCAAACGATGATTTAGTAGCTTTATTCACTTTTAATGGGTTGAAATGGTCAAGTGTTCTTTCACTGTAGGAATATTATCTTATATTATGTACTATTAAATGAGTAATTCTTGTATATACGATATAAATATGTAGAATCGGTTTCTTGAAAACGGCTTTATCACGAATTACGGGGTTTTTGGAATTACAAATCGATCTTTAAGGGTCTCATTTTCTGCTTATTTTGATTTGATACTTAATCAAAGTAATTATTCACAGGTGGGTGGGTCAATAAAAATTTATAATTATATTTTTTTCAATTTCCTTTTATTAATTGAAAACACTCTAATAGTTTAAAATATATTAAAATTAGAGAATTTAATTAATTAGGGATGTTTTCTTTTGAAGATACGGTGGTAGAATTCAGTGCTGAATTGATACAAAGGCAACCCAAGTATAATGAAAGCCACAAATTCCGAACGAAATAATTTATTAGAAAATCATTTTCATTTTCTTAAAAATCCTACGTTTCCTAGGATCGTCCCTTTTTCTTCAGGATATAGAACAGTCAATGAAGGAGCGAGCCTCCATATATATTAATATTACTTTGTATTGCAATTATTATATTCAAAACTTGATGAATAGTGATCTCTTGATTGATGATGGCCGGTCGAAATGTTGACAAAAAAAATAATTAAATTTTATTTAATTCTGGCTCTAAATAAAAATCGACCTTTTTACCTAAATTTAAAATTAAAAATATTAATATATCGCTTTTGACTAAATCAAAAAATTACCGAGAAACGCTCAGTCCGCCAGGTACTGATTATTATTGCTCAAATCCTTTACAATTTAACCATAGATTTCTTAGCAATAAAAATATTTGATTAGTTCCTTAAAGTATATTGTTAGGTCAAAAGACTTTGGAAGTTTGAAATTCTCACTGGCGCCGAGAGGCTGGTAGAACTGTAGCCCTGGGGCCCGGCCTCTGAACCCCTTCTGGGGCGTTTTACAGATAGTTTTGTACCTAGTATTTTTATTTGTTTGCTTACATTATTATGTATATACACATATCGTTTTTAACAATAAATTAATAAAGAGAAGGATGATACGATTTGTCCCCGGGGCTCGTGGAAGCTTCGGCGATTCAATGTTTATAGAATTTCAAATGAAACATAGATCAAATTTTTTAAATATTCCAGTACTCAATAAATACATAAACTATAGGTGTTTTCTCATTAAGTTGTTTAACATAAAAACATTGCATTCATCGAAATATTCACAATCATCCGATAATTATTCATCTTGTTTGAAGTCAGGTTTAAAACTAAAAGCAAAAAGAATAAAATCACCAATCAGTTTTAGTTAAATCTCATGATTTTACTATGTAAATTCATTGATTGTTCAATGCAATAAGATTTATATATTTATATTTTATTTTAATAACTTTTCAACATTTAAGCATTATAGAAGTGTGAATTTATGAAATCATTTGTTCTTTTCTATTTGCGATACTTCGTACTACAAATATTTAATGAAAAGAAATTGAGAAAGAATAAGTGCTTTATCTAAATGTAGTTGTTTACTCACATCTCTGAAAAACTGTCTCTCATCACTCACTCCCTTCAAAATCGAACACAACTGCCCGGAACCCGTAGTTTTCAATTTAAAATTTTTAATGTTTTTGTACACACGATATAATATGATTCAAAAACGAAAGCTCACTTAGAGTTCGTTCTAGTGTCAAAATACTTGTATTTTGAAAACAAAGAACCGATTAAATTTTAGAGTTTCTAGCTTAAAAACATTCAAATGAGAGATGCGGAAAATCAGAGGAAATTTAATCTCGATTTGTGTAGCTCTTGAGGGGTTCAATGAACTGAAATTTGGCATACAAGTTAGACAAAGAATTGCACAGGGCGTACCGAGTTTCAAAAAAGTTTTCACTTTATCCTCTACATCTTCCGCACGATTACAATTCTTGCCATTTACCTTAGGTAACGTAAAAAGAATATAACAATTTCACTTTTTAACCTCGAGATAAAATAAAAATAAAATATTACACACTAATGCACAGTATGGAAAGTTAAAAGTAGATACTTTCCCAGATCTAATATTGACAATTCACTTACTTTCAGTTAGTCTTCCTGGTCGTGTATTCAAAAGGCGTTTTAGCCATGTAAATATTGATTAATGTGTACCATTTACTGAAAGAACTTTAAATTCTCTCCAAGATTCTGAACAATTATAAGCCTGCTATTGTCTTAAAGACAAAGCTTCTTTTGTGCTTTTGTTTTTTGAAAGGGCGCAAATATCAAAATCTCAATTATTTGCCTATTCTAACAAGTTGCAATCGAGATTTAATCTTCTGCTGGTTAAATATAAAGATAAAAACAAAGTGAAATTGTATATATCTAGCCACACGTGTATGCATAAAATTTAAATTTTAAAATTTTAATATTACTTAATCGATAGTCTAATTTTCTATGAAAAACAACTTGAAAAATTATGCGAACAAGAATATAGAGTCAAAAAGAAAGATCATCAGAAAGCTTTTTCTAAAATTACATTATTAGTAGACCAAGTTAAATTACACTGCTCGGAAAAAATTAAACAAAATTTGTAACCGTAAACCTAACAATGGATTCCACTAGAGTTTTATACGCTAATTATATCATGCAATTTCCCAATTTTTTACAACACGTCAGAGTTTTGAGATATTATCGAACAAACCGATGAAAAAGACCATTTGGACCTATTTTCGAGTCCCATTAGATATTAAACAGCAATATTTGAAATCAAAATATTTTATTGACGTAATAGAAAATAGATTGCTCTTTAATTTTCAAATTACCACTTGTTTTTAGCTCTAATTAGAACTCGAGTTATATCTAAAAAACTAAAACTAAGTGATTATAAAGGATAAAAAAACATATGGTCTTAGTTTTTTTAGTTATAACTCGAGTTCTAATTGAGCTAAAAACAAATGGTAATTTGAAAATCAAAGAGGAAGCTGTTTTCTATTACGGCAACAAAATATTTTGATTTCAAATATTGCTGTTTAATATCTAATGGGACTCGAAAATAGGTCAAAATGGTTTTTTTCGTCGTTTTGACCGATAATATCTCGAAACTCTGACGTATTTGAAAAAATCGGGAAATTGCATGAAAATCAGCGAATAAAACTCTATTGGAATTCATCGTTAGGATTACGGTTACAAATTTTGTTATTTATTGACTGAAAACTACATTCGAAAACTTTAAATAAAAACACATTTGAAGTTTCTGGTCTAAAACATAAAGTTGTTTATATATCTAAAATATTACAATAGTTACTATTTAAATTTAAAATTGTAAATCATTTGTTAATTATAACGTGATATTTTTGATTTATTATTATTCAATTTAATTTAATTTAACACAGTATAAGCCCGAAAACTCGGCCTAATGTGAACCGAAGGGTGGCCGAGTTTGTGAAAATGCCTGGTTATAGGGAATGGGATTTAAAAAAGAATAAGTACAAATAATTTCTCAGAAAATACAATACTGTACTTGTATGTATTGTTTGCTTGAGAATATAACAGAGAACAAACTGCCTAAATACCCTTAAACAAAGGAAATGGACGTATTTTATCAAGACATAGGGCTTTTACTATATGAAATAGGGTGTTTTTCGCCCTTCCAGGGTGTAGCCGAGTTATCCGAACTATCGGGTTATCGAATGCCGAGTTTTCGGAACTCTACTGTATTTTAAATTAAATTTTCTCTAAATCATTTCTAAAATTATGTTATTATCTATCAAAAAAAAATATATATATATTATGAAAATCAATATAAACACGAAAGGGTAATTTAAAGTGATTATGTCCAAAAAAAAGTTTAAATTTGAGAATTTAAAACATTTTAAAGATCTTAATTACTAAATATTTCAATCTAACAACAGTTTAGAGTTCGAAAAAAAACAACCTGTTCATTTTAATAGATTTTTTTCCCAACAACAAAAAAAATCTATGTGGTTTTGATAAGAGAAATTATATATTCAAAATAAATGGAATGCTTGGCCAGGGTGATTCTTCAAGATCGCCCACGAGAAGTTAGCGAAGAAAGGGTCAAAACTAGGAAAAAAAAGATTGGAAAGTAGGGGTAAAGGGGTTCTAGAAAGTCCGGTCCGCCCATGGAAAAGAAAAGAAAGACACCTTACGGCATGCATGCCAGAGGAATGACACCCACAGGTCCAGGATTTTACCTGACATGGGTCTGTCGGCTGACAAACAAGCTTTCTGAGATTGAAAAAAAGAAAAACGCTCGCCTTTCCATTCAGGCCTTTAAATTTCACAAAGAGAAAATAATTGTTTTTTTTTTCAATTTTATTACTAGAAAACAAAACACTACACCTTACCTATTCAAACTTGTCTTTTTTTTATCTTGTCGCATTTGCGCGTGAATTTGTTCTAACATTTCTCAAGGATATTTCAAAAGAGTAAATACCTTTATTACCTATCTTGTCAAAATGATAAATTTTTCAAATGGTTGTTTTTATAAAATTAAAAAAATACAAATGTTTATTGTTTTATAAAAAAGTTCGAATTGCCGATAGAAGCATACCTTAAATTTCTAAAGAAATCACGAGAGAGTGTGATCTACTAAACACAGTTATCTATATATACCAATAAAATTAAGGTTTTGTCTGTACATTGGTCCAAATAGCCTTAAATTTTGGATGCACTCGTTTCAAGCAAAGTTATCAAAGAAAACACCTTTAAGAAAATTAATGTCTGTCTGTCTGTCTGTCCGGGCTCTTTTGTGTCTAATGGGCATAAAAACGACTGGAGATATTCTTATGAAATTGTGTATTTGAATCAGATATCTTCTAACTTAAAATCTGAGCTATAAAATATTTTGACCCCAAAAGGGGTTTTCGGGAGGTTTTGTGGTTTCAATAATGGAAAATATAAAATAACACATACTATTAAATTTACGGCAAATTTTGTCAAAAGCAAAGTTGTAGAGGAAGTGATATCTGAAATTTATGTTTAAAAAAGTTCCCCAAAATCCCACCCAGGATGGGGGGTCAAAAAATTTAACTTCTAGAGCTTTGAATCAAACTCAACCAAAATTTGTTGTACATTATCTCTAGGCTCCCAGAAAACTTGAAATGCAAAAATTTGCCAACCAAAATGGGGGAGGGTGGGTCAAAAAATTGAAATTTCATTAGCATAAAATGGCTGGGGATATTCTTATGAAATTTTGTACTTGGATCAGATGTCTTCTAACTTAAAATCTGAGCTATAGAATATTTTGAACCCAAAAGGGGGTTTTTGGGGGTCAATAATGGAAATGATAAAATAACACCTATACTAATTATCTATCTCTATTTATAAAATTAAGGTTTTGTCTGTACATTGGTCCAAATAGCCTCAAATTTTGGATGCCCACGTTTCAAGCAAAGTTATCAGCCGAGCTTCGCAGCTAGTCACGAATGATTTTTTGTCAGAAAATTTGTGTTATTATTCTCGGGAATCAAACCCTAGTTCCATGTATGAGTCCAGCTCACAAAGTGGCCAATTGGCCTGTATTGCTGTTTTCTGACACTCTGGTTTGATGAATTAAGGATGTAAATACAACCCTTCTGATATGTAATACATATTTTCAATGACAATTTGGATTTAGTAGATGACACTCTCTCGTGATTTATTTAGCTTGTTTTTATGTCTCACCTTTGACGTGTAGAATATATCATTTGGAATGACTGAGAATGAAAATAATCACATATCATAAATGTAGTAGTTCCAGATTTGATGCGTTGGTGGTTGAGATGTTTAATGAAAAAAGCTTCTGCTTAAATCCCTTAGATTGCACTTTTTTAAATTCTGAAGAGACTTTCTCATTAAAAATGTGCGATCTAAGTGGTTTAAGCCTAAACTTTTCTTTCGATAAACATAAGAAAATGTTTATTAGAGAAAATCTTACGATTTCGTAGACCACTTTTCGAAACTTATTCTGCCTCATCCCTGATCAAGTATTATTGATTATTATTTAAGCTTCTTTAGGTCTTTTAAAATTCTTTCATCAGTCAACTAAAATGATTTGCTGATTTCTAAATCTTAGTTGTGTCAATTTTTGATGTTTAGTGTATTTCTTTTTTTGACCTTACCAAGATACAAAAATAGTAATACAGAGCTAGATTAATTTGTTATCTTCATTAACTAAACTAAGAATAAAATCAATAGATTATCTAATCAGCATAATATTAGTAGAATCTTATAATATATGTATAAAAAAACGCCGCCTCGGTTAAATAATAAATATAATCTTAATTAAATTAATTCACTATAGCGAAATTCTTAGTAATTAAAAATATGACTTCCACATTGCATTGGCGTAGATACATACTACTTTTGCTCTGGGAATGGTCTCTTATTTTTTTTCACAATAACATAATTTCTAAAATTTTCTTTCAAAATGAAATAAAAATCATAATTTTAGTTTTTTTAGTGATCATTCAATTAGGAACTCTCCAATGAGCGAAGTCAAATGAATAATAGTGAAATACCAATATGGTACACAATATTTTATTTATTTATTTATTGTTTTTTTTTCATTGTGAAAAAAACTAAGACATTTATATTCATTATAGATTAAATTATTATTAATAAAATTGAGGCTGCAGATTAGGTCCGATCAAATTCAACAATAAACTCTCTGGAATAAATGCTCTCGGAATTTAATAATCACCACAGGAACATGTCAACCTGAAAGTAAATACAATTTCTCTGACCCAGGACCATATTGTGTTTTTATCAAATCCACGGCCCAAACTTAAAAAATTTCACCCCATTAAACTTTGGTCTTTTTCAACCATTCTAAATACAAGACATCAACCACCAACATATAATTCAAGGTGGTTTATATAAATTAAAAATTGAATCAGCGAATAAATTAATCATGGAAAATATACAAAAAAAATGCATATATTCTGATGATTTTTTTTCTATTAATAAAAACAAATTAAAGGAGACAATAAAAGAGTGTGTCTTCTACTGGAATTATAAATTTTTAATTTATTTATAACGAGACTATAGTTTTGAGAGCTTTTCCCTCTTCATCCATAGATTAATTCCTGTTAATCAATTGTAATAGACTGATGAGGAGGGCAAAGCTCTCAAAACTATAGTCTCGTTATAAATAAATTAAAAATTTATAATTCCAGCAGAACACTCTTTTATTGTCTCCTTCAATTTATGAAAATTCTGCTACTCTCGGCAAAAAACTTTCTATTTAAAGACAAATTATTTTATAAAACAATTTAAAAACGTTTATTAGAAGTCCTAAAGTTTCGGGAGAAATTCTCCACTTTGGGTAGGCCCTGGCTCATTTTTTCAACTAAAGCTCCGCTCGAAAGTAACGTGTAGGAACTGGTGTAAACATGTTGCGACTTGTCGCGACGTATTGGCCTGGTTCAGCAGAGTGAACCTGTAGAGAATAATTTTTTGTATATATTTATTAAATAAATATATAAATTGGAAAATTATAAAATAATTAAACTAATATGCAAAATATTAGCTCAATATATGTAGTACAATATAAAAAAGTATTGAGTTTTAATGATGATTAGTTGGAAAAATTGGAAAAAAAATATCAGTGGCGTGCGGCGGTCCATGGAATTTGTGGATGCTGCGCACCCCTAAAATTTCAAAACGTCAAGAGTATTTGCATACCGTGTTATAAAAAATATAATGTTAAATTTGAAAAATAATGAAAAATTCTGCGTTTATCCATGAATTTTACAAAAAGGAGCTAAAAATAAAATAAAATTTTAAAAATTGAAGGGTTGTATTTTTTGGACAGCATCCCCAGTTGAAATGTCACCGCCAGCTACTGATTTATATTACTTAAAAATTTAGCCTGAAATTTAACACTATACGTTATCAACTTGAAATTTGGTACTAATCAATTTCAAAATGGGTTTAATCACAGGGAATTAGGAATTATTTTTCATAATTAGTTAAATAAATCCTATATTGAAATTATCTAATTCCACTTTGAAATTGATTAGTACCAATATGATGTTGTTAATGTAAAGTTTGCTCTGCTAAAGATTTCACTTCAAAAACTGGGGAAACCGGAAATCCTCCGTCCTCCGCCACTACATCACTGGTTCAAATGTTAGAGAAGAGATCTGTGATGTTTTCAATTTATCACTCATTCTTATTTACCCCTGCCGGCTTCCCTGGACGTTTTTCCTTCCGGAGGAATTTCGTGGTGCATTTACGGAGACCAGGTGTCTGTCTCTCTCACTTTGCACCGGCAAATCACAGCTTCCCGTTAACCGCGCACTCGGCTGACCTCTTTCTCGTTCTTGGGCTGGACATTCCATCGGCGATTGTTTCCCAGAAGCCAACCTCCGAGGATGAACCTCATAGTAATGGCCGAGATCATTTGCAGAAAAAATAGCAGAACGCTTAAATTAATCATATTCAAATGCTAACGAAAAAAATGTCTATTGGATTTGATCAAAAATTAACACAAAAAATGATCTATCGTAAAATAAAAAAGTGTAATATCGTCCCAGCACTATGTCTAGGAAAATTCTTACCTCCAAGTTTTTTTTTTAGGATTAATAAAACGAGACCCTATTAGTGTACCTACAGTCTGTCTATTTGTCTCTCCATTTGTGTTGTAGCTCATAAACTGAAAAAGATATAAATTTGAAATTTACAAGTTATGTGTGTATTCATTTTCTCAGAAATCGAAAATAGCACTAAATCGAATTATTATTTTAGGGAAGGTCGGATTTTTCGTCGAGTCGAAAATTAAACATATTTTTTATCATGGGATGTGAAGCATCCCTGCAAGGATCTTTTTAAGAAGAATTTAGCTAATATTTTTTATTTTGATTCTTTTTAAAATAACAGTCTGAGAGAGCGACAAAATAGCCATTTCCAATGTGATTTTTGTACCTGTCGGCGTTCAGAAGTTGTTTAACTTGAAAATTAAGAAAAAAAATACTACAAATTCACTCTTTCTCTCTTTAACAAGGACTATAAAGTCAAATTTGATATCACAAATAATTTTAAAAATATAAGGTACAGAACCCTCTGTATGCTGTCCAACACTTTGCCGACTTATTTACTATTTTATTTGAAATTATATATTAGGCAGTGGAAATTTATCTAGTGACTCTTATCAAAATAGGGAAAATTAATTGAAATATGGTCTTAATTCTTTGTAAGTACTAAATTTAAAATTAAGAAATTATTCATAAAATAATCTTCTCACTAAATTGCAAATCATTTATCGAGGAATTCTTATATGTTATTAAAATATTGTATATATATTTTTATTATTATTTAACACCATAAACCAAGAAACTACTAGAATGAGAGATTCCTCGGAACCCTAGCCTAAAGGGTAGCTGAATCAATATTTACCATAAATCTACAGTTTAAAATTTATTAATAAAATATGCTCTTTTTTTTAAAGAAAAATCCATATCCATCTATACATTTAATGAAAATATTATTGGATTAGAAAATACATAGAAAAAAAATTATAAAATTTCATAAAATATCAAAACTAAATGTAAATAGTTGCTTCTCTTGTTTCATGATAACATCTTATATATGTAAACTTAATTAGGTGTACTATCATAGATAATCGAAACGTCGTATATTTATATGGATTATATTTGTTAGTATGAAGAATGTGTAAAATTTTAGACTTTATAAAATTAAAGACTTGTGATTAAAAAATCGTGAAAAAACGAATTGCCATATCAGAGCTATCGAACGGTTGAAATTATTGAACTGATATTTTAAAAATAAGTAAATATTTATAAGCCTTACCTCTTTGTTTCCACTTTCTGCCTTAAAGTGTTAGCAGACGAAAAATTATAAAAATTAATAAAAAGATTCCAAGTAGAGGCGGAAATCGAATCTGGGTCTTTCAATTACAGTTATTACTTTATAGTATTTTGTCAATGTTAGATCAACGTGTAAACAGTTTTTCCTGCCAATAGCGTGACATTCACTACAGAATTTTATTACTTTTTTCTCCTTTCTTTATTAATGTCATATGCCGCAATAGAAAATAGTTGCCTTACAAATGTAACTATATATTTTTTGCTTGTATATTTAATTAATACAAGTGGTAGGATTTACCTATGATATTTTAATTTAAATAATCATTATCGGCTTTCTATCAACATTTATAGTACACATTTATTTTTGATGTGAAATTGAGCAACTTGAGGGCTTCCCTGAAGGATTTGTGTATTCGAGTGTGCTGCCTTGAATAGGGGTGGGTATGTCTAATACCTGAGCAATAGCATCAACGACATTCCTTGGCTGAAACCTGAAACCTGTCGACTGTAACAGTATTGCTGACACCGCTGATACCTCTTGAATTCCCCTTAAGAGAAAAAGAGACAGAATGATGAACTTGAGTCTTCGGCGTCCGGGTAAACCATCCACTTACAAAAAGACACAGTACAGAACAAAATCCTAAAAATATACCCTAGTAAGAAAAAGACCTCCCACCAAGGGTTATCAACCCTCCGAGCACGATTAAAATAAATTAGATTAAATTATGTTTATTTAGTTTTATTGAAAATTTGTTTAGCAATTTTTTGTCAGCGAACAGTTTGAGCTAGAAAATTGAAACTTGTAAAAGAGGTGCATTTTATTAATACGATGTCAAAATTCAGCTCATAAGCTATTTTTTTCTGATTTGTACATTTTTGAGCCTAACGATGTGATATTAATAATTAATAGAGATTGTGGTGTTGGTGCAAAGTGAAACACCTTTAATAAAAATAAAAGTAAATAAATATTTTATGAAATATTAATTTACTATGAGTTAGGTTTTCTCACTTCCTGAAAATGGTTTGATAGCCCGAAATATATATATTGAAAAAATTTACCTCTTTTATTTTTTTCATTTTTAACGTGAAACAAGTGATGTAGAAAACCTAACTCATAATAAATTAATATTTCATAAAATATTTATTTACTTTTATCTTTACAGGTGTGATGTTACGAAAATTGGAATATATTTTGTCCTTCATTTTAGAAATATACCATAAACTTTTAGACTCCAAACAGAACTTTCTACAGCCTTTTGTCCTTGAGTCATTGTAAATTTTAGAATACATACAGGGATAGATAAAAAAATATTTTTCTCCACGTTTTAGACATTTCTAAATACGAATAAACAAAAATAAACTAAAAAAATAATGACCCACTCGGTGGGTTTTACAAAAATGCGCTTAACTTTTAAATAGTTAATAAATTAGCGATAGCCTTGGACTTAACCCAATTGTCAAAGTTGCAGAATTAATGTTCGTTTGTTATCTACCGAGTACTATCGGAGTATTTACATTTAAAGGCAAATATTTAATAAAATAGTTGAGATATCGAATCACACAGTTTTTATATTTGCATTCTATGTAAAATTCTATATTTAGGAAAATTCAAACATTCCTTTGCTATCAAATTTAAGATACTAGTATATCGGATTAAATCATTCGTTAATTCTTTCGGCCCTTTTTGGCTAGCAGAGACTGGAATTTACTTCCTGTTTATTATATATCTTTTAAATCCTATAGCCGTAAGCTGCACGACTACAATCCAAAAACCTTGAATATTTCAAAAATTGTCTCTGTCCTTCCTGTCTTTCTTAAATAAATATAAATATATATAACATGTAGTAATCTTAAAATAAAAGTGACTAAAGCATAAATGTATAGGTATAAGTTTTTATCTCTAAAAAAATAAATAAGGAATTCTTATATCTTAATAAAATTACCCAGCATGCGCAGTAGTATTAAAATATGTGGGTTTTTTTCTTATTCTTATTTTAAAATATTTGAAATTTAAGGAAAAACATTTTCAAGCATTTTTTTCTGTCTGGATTCCTATAACCAACTCACAATAACTCAAAAACCGAAAGGCGTAAAAACTTTATTTCAAGTAAAAGGATTTTCTTGCCGAGAGTAACAAAATTGTTGATATTTAAAGGGAAACCAATTTATTAATATATAGGGGTATATTTATTTGCGTCAAATTGATAACACCATTAGTGATTTCCTTTTATTTCTAGTGACACAAAGAACTTTAAATTTTATAAATTAAAGGGTTTTTTAGTCACATAAAATAAATAAATACAGTAATTTTAATCAAATATTATTTATTTGATCTGTTTACCAGACAGTTTCGGTCACCTCTGGCTCAATTTGTTCAGTATTACTGAAGTTGCTCAACCATCTGTCTGATAAATCGACCAAATAAATAATAATAATTGAATAAAATTACTGTATTTATTTATTTTATGTGACTAAAAAAGTCCTTTAATTTATAAAATTTAAATTCTAGATATATCACTCAAGTTTTGGAAGAATCATACAAAAATTTTCTATTTCGAAAACGAAAAACTGATTAGATTTTTGACTTTCTAACTACAAAACTTTTTTTTTATATTTATTTATTGTCACCGGGAACAACGCCCATTTAGACAGCACATCAGTAAAGTGTTAGTAGTGTTAGTGAGGGAGGCTAGTTTTAGCCGGCCGAAATTTTATATGCTAGCCAGGCTCGAACCCGGGTCTCCCGCTTGAACATCATGCTGAAGCGGGTCCAGCGCATTAGCCAACTCGGGCAACCCGACTCCCTTCAGAACTTTAGACACTTAGAAAAAAAACGTTGCATGAAAAGCTTAATGCAGTTAAAGTTAATGAGCTGAAATATGCCACACAAGCTGCACTTCTATGCCATTTTAAACTTTATAGCTAGAACCGCGGCTAGTACTGTTTCCTGATAATATTATTACCAAATATTCAGGTCTTGAAAGTCTTCATTTTTTTCTCCCAATTTCCTTTATTGACTCGTGTCGAATTAATAAACTGAACCCCTGCACGGAGTTTCATCTTTCAAAAAATAAGTGTCAGATAAAAATTAAAACTTGCGATTAGCCTACAAGATACATGGTCCACTACACAAGGCAATAAATAGAAATTTCGCGTCTCCCTCACTTCCGCCCCTCTTTCACCCAAATGGTTCAGTAGCCACAACCCCCGCTGAAAAAGCCGAATCGCTAGCCTCCTATTTCGCAACCAACTCCACTTTAGATGACAAAGGGCTTAACCCGCCCACTTATACCCCCAAACCAACCTCATGGGCAAAATAATTTTCAGGCCCCAAATAATCATAAAAGCCATTAATAAATTAAATTCCAAATCCGCCGCTGGCCCGGATAACATCCCACCAATTCTCATTAAAAAATGCGCCCCTGAACTTGCCCCTATCTTATCCAAGCTATTCCAACTCTCTTACGAATCGGGCATATTCCCCAAAAGCTGGAAAATAGCCAGGGTCACACCTATTCCTAAAAAAGGAGACACTTCACAAATCTCTAATTACAGGCCTATCTCGATCACATCTGTTCTTTCCAAAATAATGGAATTAGTCATAAACCAACACGTCCTTCATCACTTAGAAAACAATAAATTAATTCACGATAGGCAATATGGATTCAGACAAAATCGTTCCACAGGCGACATCTTAACCTATGTCACCCACACCTGGAACAATACTCTAGAGGCCGGAAAAGAAACCTTCGCTGTAGCCCTTGATATCTCCAAAGCTTTTGACCAGGTTTGGCACAAAAATCTTCTTGCCAAACTGCCAGCCTTCGGATTCACACCAACTCTTCGCAAATGGATAGAAAGCTTTCTGACAAACCGAAGTATAAAAGTTGTGGTGGATGGAACATCATCTGAATCGTTCTCCACAAACTCTGGTGTTCCCCAAGGCTCCGTAATCTCCTCCACACTTTTCCTAATGTATATAAACGACCTTTTCGATCAAACGGCAAACCCCACTCATTGTTACGCCGACGATAGCACTCTACACGGTAAACCCTCACTCCCGAACAATCGAATCAATGTTACCTCCTCAATTACTCTCGACCTAGACAAACTGAATAAATGGGGCTCACAAAATTTAGTTAACTTCAATTCAAACAAGACTCAATGTTGTCTAATTTCTAGGCGCGAAAATAAAGATTTCCCTGATATTCTCTTCGATTCGAATACCCTAAAAATGTGTGACAGCCTATCCATGCTGGGCGTCTCTGTCGCATCTGACCTGTCTTGGAATGAACACATCTCCTCTGTGGCGAAATCTGCAGCAAGGAAGATTGGCTTCTTATTCAGGTCCAAGCGATTTTACAAACCCCCACAACTTCTCACCATCTACAAGGCCCAAATCCGCCCCTGTCTCGAATACGGCTCTCATCTGTGGAGAGGGGCCTCAAAATACTCTCTTGCTACCCTGGATGCAATTCAGAAACGAGCCGTCAGGCTAATTGACGATTCTACCCTCACCGACTCCCTCGACTCGCTGGCTCATCGAAGAGATGTCTCTGCCCTTTCCCTTTTCTATAGATACTATCACGGCAGGTGCTCTGATGAGATAAAATCAATAATTCCCCCCAAAGCATGCTTTGCACGTAGCACGCGTTTTGCCGACTCCCAACACTCTTTCGCGGTTAAATTAGAAAAGTGCCGGACCACTTCATTCGCCAATACATATATCCCCATGACTTCAAGGAACTGGAACTCTCTTCCAGCCTCTATCTTTCCCAGCACCTATAATCTTCAAACCTTCAAAACCGGAGTGCATAGACACCTACGTCTACACCCTCTCACTTAATCAACTTTCTCTTCTCTTCGGTAATGCAAGGGTCTTTCGAGATCCATAGGGGCTGCATCTTTACTGGTGCACCCCTTCTTGCATTCGATTGCATTAAAAAAACAAAAAAAAAAAAAAAACAGAGGTTGTACCTTTTTGGGGAAACTTCTTCTTGTATCAGTATCATTATAAAAAAAGAGTCTTGAAAATTTTTCCAATTTTTCCTCAAATTGTCTATTGCTTTCACTTAAAATGTATCTCATAACTTTATTAAAAGTGAATTTTATTAATGAATCACGTATAGTTTCCAAAGAACGTGCATGCTTGTATTTCCAAATATCTAAATATATTTATTAATATTATTATTATTACACTGAAATTTTTAACTTGCTACTTGTTTATTTATTTTTTTAATGATTTTTAAACTTTGACGTTCAAAAATGATTCTTTCTCTTAATTGCTAATGCTAATTTAATTTAATATTCTTCCATCTGCAAATTCAACTAGACTTCGTGAGCGTGGTTAATTGTATTAAAAAATAAAACCATATTTTTCTTATTTCTATCTATAAAATCCTTTTCATTGGCCTGCTTCGCCGGAACTGGGTCATATGCCCCGTCCAAAGGCCATCGACCACCTGGTCACTATTTTTGTTATTACCCGAACAAATGGCCAGCCCTGGTCCAATTAATCATCGCATCTGTTTGTTTTTCTTATAGAAATTCATCTGCGGGTATTTTTTTTTATTCAGGTTAAAGTGATAATGCATTTTCCCTCCTTAAATAAACTGCCGCGTGTCTGATTAAAGATTTCTTTTCTATTCCAAACCTTTTATTTGGCAAACCGAATCAACCCACACCTTCGACCTTGGCCCACTTTACTCGCCCCCATCTGTTCCTCCCAATCGAAATCGTTAAAGATAATTTATGACCAAACGGATTATAATTATATTGAAGATGCCTATTAATCACGAGATGTTGGTAATTTTTAGATGTAATTTGATTATCAAAAACATCAAACAATCTAGTATTTTGAATCCTTAATTTAAGGGCGAGTCTCTTTTTCTATATAAAAAAATCAAAAAAACTTGAGCCTATAATTAAATTCGTTCAAAAATTAAAATTTGTTTTTATCATGAACTCCTAAATTTTCTTTATATACTTAGGTACAACATTAAACAATACTTTCTCTTACTTATTTTAGAAATAGTAAAAACAAACCGAAAATAAAAAAAAATAACTTACATAATATCTATCTCTTTTCTATTTTATAAATAAAACTTATATTATTATTACAACTCAGTAGGCTAGAGCAGTGTTCTGCAAACTTCTTGTGTTCAAGGTACCAAATCAAGAAATTTTAGACCAGGCTTGTCCAACCCGCTGCCCAAGATGGCTATTAATGTTGCCCGGCAAAAAATCGCGAATTTACAAACTTTATGAGATTGTGACTAAAAATTCCAGTGATATTACTAATAATACAATATTTTTAACTTGCTATTAATTTATGAGTAATGAATTTTTGAATTTAACACGTTATTTTGCAATGAGATATTCATAAAGTGATTCTTAAATAATTGTATTTATTCAAGCATCTATTTTCAAGTATGAAGCACGCAAAGAATGAAGCTAGATCTAAAATATTTGATGAGCTTTTTGAGAATTCACTGTGAATTCCTTTGAGCCAAATATCGACGGATTTATGTCCCCAAAACAATGACAAACTTCTCACTATAATTTCTTGTTGCTGATTTGCCTCTTACTTTTATAATAATAAATTTATAAAGTAACAAAGCTTCATTTTTTAAATATATAAGTACATATTCTACGTTTTTTGCATATCAGCTATTATTAGCGTTAGTGTATTTTATGTGTGGCCCAAAACAGCTCATATTCTTCCAATCTGGTCCTAGGGAAAATAAAAAGTTGGACACCCCTGTTTTAGAGGTACACCAAAGAAAAAACCAATGCTTATTTAATATTTATTTATTTATTTATTATTAAAATCAATATAATATGAAAAATTTAGTTGGTTCATGTCCAAATAATAGATTCACGGGTTTTATTTATAATATGAAAAGATGTTTAATGAGAAATGTGAGTCTGCTTAAATGAGCACAGGCGATCAAAATTTGGAGCAATCGTTGATAAGGCTGCTCGCATAACTCTCAGCTATGTGTATTATCTTCAAAAAACTTGATATTTTTCCCCGGCACACCAATTAATGACCACGGTACACCAGCGTGCCGCGACATACACTTTGCGGAACACTGGGCTAGAGTATCTAAACCTATTGGCTATTCACTCGAAAATTGTTTATTTTTTTATAAAATTTGAAGATAACCAAAAACATCTCAATTTCGATAAATAGTGAAATTATCATTAAAACCGCTTTTTTGATAAAAACAGAAAAACTTAAAAACTCGATAAACATAGGTGTATTCAGGTTGTTAGATTTGTAGTAAATACTTGCTGTGGTATTTAAAGCTGATGAATAATTTTAAGTTTTAAATTTCATATTTCTTTGATTTACCATTTTTGCTATCTTGGCTCCACAGACAGAGGGGGCAGACTAATGGTTTTTGGGGCATTGGTTTGGCGCAAGAGATATTAAAGTAAAAAAATTTATTGGAGATTTTACTAAATTCCTATACTTCGAACTTAAATTTAGAAAAATGAATTTAACTTTAAAGGACATCATAGATATTAGAGAAATATTTTTACATTGCATATCAGAGAGGTTCGTCCCCTTAGGAATCGAACCCAAGCGCTAACTAAGCTTGCCGGGCCAGTAGCCAAACCCTTATGACAAATCTCTCTCTGACATGCAACATATATAAGTATTATAGCTAGATTTTTCACTCCCTTCAACTCAAAGGGAATAGTGAAAATTCCTGCTAAACTGAAAAAGTTTTCAGTGACGGACCCATGGATTTTACAGTGAAAACAAAGATTTAAGTATCTTAAATTTTACAGTGAAAACAAAGATTTAAGATAAAATCCATGGGTCCGTCACTGAAAACTTTTTTCAGTTTAGCAGGAATTTTCACTATTCCCTTTGAGTTGAAGGGAGTGAAAAATCTAGCTATAATACTTATATATGTTGCATCTCAGAGAGAGATTTGTCTTAAGGGTTTGGCTACTGGCCCGGCAAGCTTAGTTAGCGCTTGGGTTCGATTCCTAAGGGGACGAACCTCTCTGATATGCAATGTAAAAATATTTCTCTAATATCTATGATGTCCTTTAAAGTTAAATTCATTTAATAATATTATATACTGGGTTGATTTTTGAAATAATTTCCATCTTTTTTCAAAAAAAGACACCCAAAAAGATACTTAAATCTTTGTTTTCACTGTTAAATTTAGAAATTTGAAATTAAATTAATGATATTATATTATAAGTAATTAATATGATATGATATTATAAATAAAAATAAAAGTAAAAAGCAGCCAAAGGCTCGTTAGTTTTTCTCATCTGCCATCCAAATTTATTATTTTAAAGTAATTAAAAATAAGTTTCATCGATATTGCTCAAGCAAGTGAATTTTTACAGATTTTTAAATCAAAAGTCGAAATAGATAGCGAGGTTATATTAGAAGTGGCTTCATTAGCTTATGGATGTGATCTAACTCTGCAAAGTTATTTTTAAGAAGAATTATACTAAATTTAATTCATTTTAAAATGACAGTGTGAGAGAACTCGGATTAATTGGATTATTTTTGTACCTGTCAGCGTTTAGAAGTGGCTAAAATTAAGATTGTGAAAAAATTCAGTCACTCTCTCCTACAACCAAAATATAATAATGAAAATCTAATATTCGATGGAATATTTTTAGATAGTTTTATACGTCAGAAGGGTTGTTTATAGAACCCAACTAGCAAAATTGGCTACACTGTGAGCAAAACCTCCTGACATATGTATCGCGTTAAACATTTCACTCAATGATTTAACACTTCATTATTTATAAAATTTCGCGGTTTACTTATTCTAAATTTAAACACATAGCCACACTATATATTTTAAGAAAGTTTGTTGAGTGATTGCTAATTATGGCACTGGGGTTCGATTATCGGGGAGGTAAAAACAACGCTTCTGACATATACTGAAAAATAATTCATTTTATCTCTTTTTTTTATAATGATATTGATACAAGAAGAAATTGCACCAAAATGGTACAACCTCTTTAGTCCGCGGTGGACCATTGTATCGTGAAGATAAGAAGAGTTTAAGTAGGAGATAAATTTAAACCTAATTTATCGAACGGAGAATTTACCACTGCTCGAAGTCCATAAAAACTTAGTAAATTGGATATCGGATTGTATCTAACTTTCTGAGATTTGGCTCGTGATCCCGGCTTCTTTCCTTCTACTCTGTTCTTTTCACGGTGGAGGGGCCATCCCATACAGGCCTTTAGGGGATGCACCTTCTGGTCTTTCTCATATCAATATCATTAAAAAAAAAAATAAAAGAGATTTAGGGATTGGGTAGGAGTCGAAGGTATCTGTCGATGCAGGTCTTGAAAGATTGGAGGTTATAAGTTGCTGGAAAGATAGTCGGGGGAAGATATTTTCAGTCTCTAGATGTCATAGAGATAAACGAATTGGCGAATGCGTTTGTTCGATTAGTATCCAATTTAAGCGCGTAGGGGTGGTGAATCTTAGAAAATCGTGTATTTTGCGCAAATCTGGTCTATTATTAGATAAATAGATGACAAACTCTTGTGATTATCTTAGAAATTTAAGGACTATTTCTATCGCCAACATGAAAAATAATAATGAAATTGATTTTTCAAGTATTATGGAAGATATAGGGTACGGAACTCTCGGTATGTGGTCCGACTTGCACTTGGTTGGCTTATTTTTTTTTCCTGTTTAGTTTATATTTTCAAAAAAACATAAACTTGGTTTCTAAATCTCAAAACTGCCGTTCGCTGATTTTCTCCTTTGCTTGTTGTTGTATTAGTATTAAATTGAGTGAGAGAAGGCAGAAGATGCATGGGACATGGGATGGCGGGCAGACAAGCAGGGGGCCGAGAGAGCAGGCTTCGGCCTTTCCCGACCTTGCCTGTGCACTCGTGTATGGAGTATGGAGTATGGAGAATGGAGAATGGAGAATGGAGGCTGAAGAGCTGGAGACTGGAGAAGGCAGAGGGGCAGAGAGAATGGACAACTCTCTGACCAGCCTGCACAGACCCCGGCTTGTGCACCAGCCAGGACAACGCAAAATTAACAGTTGACCTGTAAAGCAATAACAACAACAGAATGAGACAATTTGCATATAAACACCACAAAGAAATTCTGATACATTTTATTTTGATCAACGTGACAAGCGACACCGACGCTTATTTACATATTAGTTACATTAATAGCAATGTCGGAGCCCTTGGATCATGGAAAAGAACAGAAAAACTCTTATAGGTAAAATGAAATACGAGGAAAAAGTGAAAGTTAAGACTCTGTACTCTCACTCTTTGCAAATTTTGGTGATTAGTCCAGTCAAATTGTGTTTTTATCACGAAAGTTTTGGGGTAGTTATCCAGCATTTTCCATCACACTTATGAGTATTCTGATCATATCCTGTCATGGAAAATGCTGGATATCTATAAATTCAAGAGTTTTATAAAAAAAGTAGACCAAGTCCAATTTTCTAGAGAATAAGACAGGAATCAAGTTTCTCGGATGAGTGGTTTTCATTTTATGAAGGAAAAACTGCGAAAAAATAGATCATTTCCTGTCATGGAAAATGCTGGATATCTATAAATCCAAGAGTTTTAACAAAAAAGTGGTACAAGTAAACGTTCAAATCAACAAAATTTCCTAGAGAATGAGACACGAATCAAGTTTCTAGGATGAGTGGTTTTCATTTTATGAAGGAAAAATTGCGATTTTGTCGCAAAAAATTTCAGTTTTTCAAAACTCCAACCTCATTGCGGCACGGATTAACATTTATCCAATTAAGATGAAACTTTGTTTAAATTGTAGAAAATTTAATCTAGTTTAAAAATGTGTAGAATCGTCTTTGTCGAAAACGTGCTACTTCATGGTTAAAATGGGAAAATATCGAAAAAAGTGCAAGTTTTTGGGTGATCCGGGGCGGCTGCCGAGGTCGAAAACTTAGATTTTACGCTTGAGTCCGAACGGTTGGTCGGAAAAAAAACCTAAATAATAAAATTTATAGGAAATTTTATGAACTTTCATTTTTTTAAACAAAAAGTATTTACGAAAAGTTGATAGTTTCCGAGTTATAAGTGAAAAACCGCCAAAAAATTGTAATTTTGGTGGGAGACTGAGATTTGGATTCAGCGCCCCAAAAAACATATATATATATATGCAAAAAATCAGAACTACCCCAAAACTTCCCCATGGGGGCCCATTTGACTGGACTTGTTTTGACAATTTTTATATCAGTATAAGGGTAGAGCTATTTTTTTTTTTTACAATGATACTGATAAAGAAGAAGTTGCACCAAAAAGGCTCATCCTCTGTAGTCTGCGGTAGACCCTTATATCTTGGAAATAAAAACTGTTTAGGGATGGGTCGGAGTTGATGGTATTCGTGGATGCGTGTCTTGAAAGATTGAAGGTTATAATATGAAGACGGTCGGAGGAAGAGAGGCTGTTTGGTTACCAATCACTCATTTATTTGGTAGGCTTTATTTTTATTTTAATTAATTGTTTTTTTTCTTTTGTTTCAGGTAAGCATCTTCAAATGATCTATTAAAAGGGGTTAAATATTCGTAATTGGTAAGCTTGCACATATTAGTATCTTATTTCAATTGAGAAAGATAGATACATTTTAAATAATATGTTTGATTTATAACTTTTCGAAATTTTTATTCAGTTTCCGATGTGTAGTTTTAGTACAATTATCGTGTTTTAAAGATTACCCGATAAATAACGCAAGATTCAAGGTTTGGGAAAAGTTGATCTGGAAACAGGGTGAAATTAAATATTCTCTTACCCAGGTGGCATAAGACTCCGTTTGTTATTGATTAGGTGCTTAAATTCGAATACAGTACCTGAAGAAGTATTACTAGGTCGTTTTCTCTTCTTCAAATGTTGTCAAATGTAGATAAAATCACTTGTCACCGTGACTGATCGATACTATGAGGGCTCTGAAGCCATTCACTAAGAGATCAATGACATGGGTGATCCACATTCAAGCCATTTCAAAAGGGGAGAGGGACCACTTGGGGCGAAATCTACCCAGGGAATCTGAAAATTAGCAAGCAAGTTCTTGTGCTGTTATTTGTTTCCATATTAAAATAATTAAACACAATTATTTCTTCGACGCAGTTCCATAATTTTATCAAATTATGAACTTTCAGGATCATATAAATAAGCGGGAACTCAGGACATTATTAATTCGCAACATTTAGCCTCTAAATGAAGTTTCCTCGTGCTTTTGATTTTGTACTATACACCTAGTTATAGATAAATAGCCTTGGCAATGGCAATCCTGAGGAAGCTTTAATTAAAGTCAAAACGTTGTAAATTGATAATATGGTGAGTCATCACTTAGTTTTAAGATCCTTTACCATAATAAAAGTTTTTTTATCCTTTAATAAAAATAATTTTTTTTGTTTGATGGTTGTCTGTACTTAATATCTACTTCTAATAAAATGCGAAACGCGGCATTAAATTTATAAACAGCGGAATGTTATCTCGTTTGAGATAATTAAGAGATTATACAAATTATTATGTAATTTTAAATTAATTAAAATTTAAATGTGAACCGGGAAAACTTTTCCACAAATTTTAGTGATTTGCCTAAATTTTTATCAGCAAATAATTTGAGCTAGATAGTTGAAATTTGACTGAGAGATGAAGTTTTGTATTTTTCAAACTTGGATGTATAATTTTAACTCATTGGACAACTGTACACTAGGTCCCCATATAACAATTTGATATTTCTTCTAATTTTCTGCATTTATGAACTAAAAATTATGAAGATAGAAAGTTCAATATCTAAATAGGCAATCGTTTTAGAAATATAAACTTTTTGTCATGATAATCAACTTTCTATGACCTTCCGTTCTTTAGTTATCGTGTGTATCTGATCTGAATCTAGGCAGACACACAGGCAAAACATAAATCTTGTTTGAAAATGATTTTTTTCCACGTTTCAGACATTTTTAAAGATGTTAAGCGAAAAAATTAATAATTTTCAAGTGAATCCATTTGGTAGAGACTTAATGCCATAATAATAAAAAATAGCTATTTATTTTTAATAAAAAGTCAACTAAAGCTAGACTAGATTTAGAGTAATTAATTCACAGAAGAAAGTTCAGAAAAGAATAGAAAACAATATTATTTAGAAATTAAAGATTTCTCAATTCTTGTAAGAATAAAGTCCCAAATTATGCTCATCATCTGGTTGGGTGAATGATGATAGAGTTGGACCGGAAGTTTTTCATCCGGTCACAAACTCCTGATGATTGCAAATTTCAATATATATTTTTTTTAACAGTGACTGATTACCAAAAAATAATTTTCTTCGCTTGGTTAAACCCTTGAATTTTTCTAATGATGATGAGAAAGTCTGAATAGTTAACTACCTGAATTCACTCATACATTGTTGCATAATACCTATGTGTAAAACAAACATTTTGTTCACCTTGAAATTGAAAAAATAATCATTTATATACCAAGGTTGGAAAGTTAATCAATTATCTCAAAGGAAAAACAAACACTGACCAAAGAGGGCAGTATGTAATAGTAGTATTTTGTGGGATTTTGGTTAATTTGTTATTTTTAACCGACTTCAAAAAAGGTGGAGGTTCTCAATTCGACTGATTTTTTTTGTGTCTATGTTACTCGATTTCTTCTCTAATTGTGAACCGATTTTGATGATTTTTTGCATTTTGTTCAGTATAGTTTCCGATTGGTAAAAAACTAAATTTCATTGATATTGGACCTTTATTGTTATGTCTGTTCACCCAAAACTTCTTTGTTTATGAACTTGTTTATTTCTTTGTTTATGTTTATTTGTTTTGTTTATATAATTTTGAAGTCGGTTTTATTTATTTGTTTATAAAAATAATGAATTATTTATGATAGGCTTATAGGATTTATGTCTCCCCTCTTTTTATAGAACATTTCCACAAAGTTTCAGCTTAATCAGAGCTCTGTACCTAAAATAACTTAAGACAAGTGTTCATTAGACGATTTTTTTTAATTTAAAATTAAATTTGCAGGTCGGTGAGAGATTTGTCTTAAGGGTTTGGCTGAATGCCCGGAAAGCAAGTTAGCGCTTGGGTTTGATTCCTGAGGGGACGAAGCCCTCTGATATGCAATGTAAAAATAGTTTCTTCTAAAATTAAATAAATAAATAAATAAATCTTTATTCCTCGACCTGCTTAGAGACACAAGTCCTCTGTGGCTAGGTCCTCCAAACATCAATACAATCTAGCTACAATACATGAACAAACATCAATACAAATTAATTACAACAATTTAACAAATAATAAACAAGTAAAAAAAAAGAAAAAAAAATAGAAATGTATGCTCATTAACAAATAACATGACCATAGATTTCCATCAAAAGACAAAAAGTTATTTAAAAATACCGCGCAAAAAACCGATACCAGGAGCAAGCGACGAATTAGCCATCCCGGCATTTGCCATAAGTTGTTAAGGAAACCTGGTCAAAACCTTAACAAGGATGGTATGACATCTCTCTACCTCAACTAATCTCTGCTTGTGAGAACTAAATAAATTTTTTTACAATTCTAGGACTTTAGGACTTGACAAAATTTATAATTGATTTAATCATAGGAGGCAGAAGACTATAATCCCAAGTAGTAATAAATAGACAGACTTCCAAAATCTTAGATTTGAACCTAGACAGGCTCGGCGGAACGATCTTAGGCCAGGGGGGTCAAAACTTGGAAAGTGGTTTAGGAAATACCTCTCAGCAAACGGAGGGCCTGAGGACCCTCGCCCAGAAAACTTTGAAGCAAGTTGGTACAATTTAACCCATTTTTAAGCAGTTTGTAGCTGTGGTTTTATTGAAAACTGAAAGAAAAAAAAGAGTTCAAATTTTTGTTTGTAGTTATAATGCTTAAGTTTAGGTTCAAAAGGTAATAAAATAAAACGAAATTAATTAGCAATATATACTTGTATTATTCTTAGAAAATATGAGTAATAAACTTATTAAACTAGTAAAACAAATCCTTTGTTCATCAAAAAAAAGAATTAATTAAGAAACTATCGGTAACCTGTAATTAATGTTCAAGAAATTGGACATGAACTTAAGACACTAAATTAATCTACAATCAAGTGTTCATTGGATTTTGCCGAATATTGTAGCTCTTGTAGATACATTGTTGATGAACTTCTTAGCAATTTTCTTTCTTTAGGAGGTCCGCTGAGCCCCCCCCCCCCCCCGTAGACAAATTCGCAGGGGGGTCAGCTGACCCCTGACCCTAGATAAAGTAAATTCTTTTTAATATAAATATTTTTACATTTCTTTTACTTTTACTCTTACACGTGAAAAAAGTGACCTAGTGATTAACTCATACTAAATAATAGTAAATAATAATTTTCCAAAAAAAAAATATTACTTTTCTTTTATTAAAATATGTTTCATCTCGCACCAACACCAGACTCTCTAAAAATTATTATTTTTAATATAATTGTGGATAATTTTCATGGGTTGTATTTTTGAAAAATTCCACGTTTTTTTAAAAAAAAGATGCTTAAACCACATTAATTATTAAAATTATAAGATTTTGTAGCCTCTTGTCTTTTCTCTTTATGTAGAACATTTCCAAAAAGTTTCAGCTCATTCGAAAAAATAAGTACCGTCCGGAATTCTATCCAATAATTTTACCGGGCTAGTCAAGAAAAGGGATTTTTTTTAGTTTTTATATGTGTATGTTCATTCAGGAAAATTATTCCAACAATTGTAGTATAAAAATAGTTTTTAAGGAATTTGGTGTTGGTACTTGGTGAAACATGTTTTAAAATTATTGGAAAAAAAGTAATTTTCTTTACTTATGGCTAAACCCTTTAATTTTCCGTTGATGATGAGAAGGTTGGAATGTTTACCTAAATGTTCAACTATTACACAATATGTGTAAAACATAAATGAATTATTTAAATTAATTAGAATATTCCAAAAACAAAATAAAAATAGAGCTGATGAATGAAAATGTTTATGTTTTTAACCGACTTCAAAAAAGGAGGAGGTTCTCTATTCGATTGAATTTTTTTTTTTTTTTTTGTGCCTATGTTACCTCATATCTCCGCCAATTGTCAACCGATTTTGAAAATTTTTTGCATTGGGTCCAGTCTAGCTTCCGATTGGTCCCATTTTTTTTTCGATTTTTTTTCATAGGTATTAGACCTTTTTTATTAGGTTTGTTTAGGTTTGTTTAGACCTAACCTCTTTGTTTATGAACCGATTTCGATGGTTCTTTTTTTATCCGAAAGGGGTGTCTTAGGGATGGTGTCATATTAATTTGGTCAAGTTCTGATGATATAATCACTATTAATAACATCACTAAAAAGAGAAAAATAAAAAATTTTAAGAAAAAATAAAAACCGACTTCAAAAAATTAAGTGCAACAAATATAAAAATACACTAAAAGGTATAAAATAATTATTATCTTATTTAGTTACAACTAAACGACGAAATATTAACACGAAATTACTTTTTGAAGTTGGTGCCAAACATATACCTTTTATGAATCGCACTCGACGGATCTTACTTAGTACGTTTGGCGGGTACGCTCGCTTATAGGTATAGTTTGTTTGGCACCGACTTTAAAAGTAATTTCGTGTTAATATTTCGTCGTTTAGTTGTAACTAAATAAGATAATAATTATTTTATACCTTTTAGTGTATTTTTATATTTGTTGCACTTAATTTTTTGAAGTCGGTTTTTATTTTTTCTTAAAAATTTTTTCACTATATCGATAAATATTTAAGTATAAACTATTAATTTACACTCAATTGAAAAATGATATTGACCTTTAGCCATGTATTTATTCCGTTTCTCAATGGACTAAATTATAGCCTTTATAATTATAATAATAAAAAGAAGGACCTTTGGCAATAGGAGGGCTTGGCTGCTCTCGGGAACAAAACCGGGCGCTCATCATTGATATTTTATTGAGGTGTGGCCCAACTGATGACGGCACACCCCTACGCTATTCAAATCAGACTAACATTTTGCCTTTTAATTATTCTCAAGCAGAAAATAAAAAATACTTCAAGACAGAAAAAATATCCTACACACGCATCTTTAACCTTAACGATGACGAAATGCCCTCGTGATCCGTTAAATATGTAGTATAACCGAGCATTTACTTTGCGTGTTTACTTTATTCAAATTGTTTATCAATTCTAATGCGCTAAAATATTATGTTAACAGAATGTTGGTGTACTTAAATATTTAAATTTACAAATTTTGTTAATCGATAGTTTAATTTAAAATATTAACACTTTGTTTTTAATTAAAATTATATAATACACTCAAAGGCATAAAATTATTTATGGTTATTAGTTGAATAAAAGATTTCACTGTCGATGGTAACAGAATTGTTTTTATTTTAGGTTAAAAATAAAATAAAATGAGAGAGTCTTCTGTTTTTTAAATAAAATAATTTTTAATTATTTCTAGAGACTATAGTTTCGAAGGCATTGCCTTCATCATCAGTCTATCACAAATATTTCAAATTAGTTACAAATTAAGATTTATACATAGAAAATTTTGAAAAATATATAATGTCTTTTTCTTCATGTTTCTTCTTGGGAGATTAGAATATAACTGGCTCAATATCTGGGTTGCTCTTTTGTTTAGGCATTTTCTAATGAGTTTTACCTGAATGAATGGAATGTTTTTAAAAAAAGGGGTCAAAGGGTAAAAAAGGGTGTTTAGGCATTTTCTAATGAGTTTTACCTGAATGAATGGAATGTTTTTAAAAAAGGGTCATTGATAATTTCTAGTTTTTCATTTAAAGATTCAATTGGGCTTTTTTCCAAGGATTTTAAAATTTCAATGGATTCTTTTAAAGAAAGAATTAAGGGGTCATTGACTTCTTTGATCAATTTAATTTTGGATTGATCTGGAAAACTATGATTGTGAGCATTTAAATGCTCTGCAAATGCATAATTTTCATATTTTAATTTGTAGGCTCTCTTGTGTTCATTGATCCTAATAGATAAATTTCTTTCCGTTTTTCCTATATAAGTTGCATTGCAATCTTGGCATGTCAATTTATATACACCGGATTTTTCATTTTCCGGAATTTTATCTTTAATTTGACTTAATTCACTTCCTAATGTATATGGTGATCTAAAGATTGTTGCGTACCCTAAAGATTTTAATTTATGCTTTATTCTTTCGGACATCTTACCATAATATGGTAATATTAGTTTTGGCAGATCTTTAATTTGTGAATTTTGTGAATAGATTAAATTTAAATTTGATTTTTGAATTTTACCTTTTAATATTTGATCTATTAAATTGCTTTCATAACCATTATTTATAGCTATTTCTTTGATTATCTCTAGTTCTGTTAAAAAATGCTCTTTCTTTAATGGGATACTATTTAAACGGTGGATCATTGAATGGAATGCTGCTAATTTATGTGACATTGGTCGACAAGCCATGTTGTGAATTACGGTATCTGTAGATGTATCTTTCCTATAAATTTCGAATGTGTGTTTATTTTCTTCAATTTTAATTTTAAGGTCTAAATAATTTAATGTTTTTTCTTTTTCCTTTTCCACGGTAAATTTGCTTTTTTCATGTAATGAATTTATATGTTTTATGAATTTATTGAGAATTCTTTCAGTCCCTGTCCATAAGACAATCACATCGTCAACATATCTATAATAATATTTGATATATTGAGAGAATTCGCACTTTATATTTAAAAATTGTTTTTCGAAATGTTTTAGGAAAATTTCGGCAAATAATGGTGACAGAGGGTTTCCGATTGCTAAACCATTTTTTTGTTCATAAAATTTATCGTTGTATTGGAAAAAATTGTGATTTAGACATAACTCCATTAAATCACTTAGGTCTGTTTTTCTTTTATGTTCAAATTTGGACATGTATAAATTATCTGGTCAACTAGGTCTTTTGTTTCTGAAGGGGGACGTTTGTAAATAAACTTATGATATCTAAAGAGATTAATTTTGCGTTATTGGGGATATCTATGTTTTTTTATTTATGGTTGTTTATGGAAAAAGAAGTTTCGGTTAAAACCTCTTAGAATGCACATCTTTAATGAGAATTTCATTTTCATGGAGTTTCATTAGAAATGTTCAATTTAAGTGGTTTTAGCCGAAAATTCTCTTTTGATAAACAATACATCCAACAAAGCATAAAACAAGTGTTTACTGTTTATTATTACTAGACATAAATTATCAGTTGTTCCTCAAATACAAAAAAAAATGAAATAGTTATGGTAGTAATTGTAAATAGATTGAAATTTTGTGTCGCTGAGTGTACCTATATTAAAAAAAAATTAAATATTTAATAAGATTGTTTTCAAGGGGAGATAATTTAATATTTAAGTCAGTTTTTTTCCTCCTTCAAATAAATAATAACACAGACAAAATAAATAATAATTATTTAAATATCTAGTGTCCATAATTCATAAATAAATATAGGTTATTGGAATTTTTAAATAAAACACGTTATTTAGTTACGTAGTTTTGTCTCGATTGTATTGAGACTTCTTCAGGCCCTTCAGGCGGAAACATGTTTATGTAATTTAGTTTTTCATATTTTGGGAAGAGATCAGAAAAGTTTTAATTTCTTTGGAAATTTTAATCTTTTTACATGACAAACTAAAGAAAAAAAACTGCTCTGAGGTCTTCCCTAAAATATGATTATAGAGAATTAAATTACATAAACAATTTATGCTATTAGAGTGAAGAAATTTCAATAAGGTTAAGAGGAAACGTAGTTTAAAGAAAATAACGTGTTTTATTTAAAAAAATCCAATTTCTCACTACCTTTATCTATAAATAGTAATGTTAACATTAAAAATGTATTTATTAACTTTGTTTGGAACATTAGAAAAAAATTTTCACAAATAATTTTTAAAATTTTTACAAATGTATAAATCTTAAAAGTGTTTTTGAAAAAAAAAATTATCTCGAGCCAAAATTGGAGAAAACTAATTAATTAATAATCTTTTAATTTTAATACTATTATTTATTTTGTCTATCTTTACTTTATCCATGCGAAGCATCAGTAAGCAGATTGTAATCGGTCTCGCATCAAGCGCGACTTCAAAGGACTCAGGAAAAGACTACGGAACCGATGGTCTCAACCAAAGTCACTAATTGTAGTATACAATCAGGTTGAATTTTAGGATCTGATGATTTTGCCAAAAATTACATGGGATCTCGTCCAGAGCCCGAAAAGTGTGATTAGTTCATTTAGTACGTGGGTAATTGGGCATGGTTGGATGGATGTATCTATTACTTTTTTTCGGCGACAATTTTTTCCACATCCTTCAACCGATTGAAATGAAACAAAAAACATACTAAAATTAAAACTAAGTGACTAGAACAAATGCATAGAAATTTGTTGGAATTTTGTTTTGTTGCTAGGCATTTATTAAAAGGTTGAAAACAGATGCACAGTATTGTAATCCTCTCGAAATATACATAAATGAAAAAAGTTATATATTAAATAATTTCGTCTAGAACTAGAATTTGTATAGAATCGCTCCGCTCTCTTTAGGGCGGCCATCTTCCCTTTCTTCGCTTCCGGTTGCCTACCCTAAAGGCGCCCTTGGAGTTGGCTTCAATCGCTTAGGGTAAAACAGCTTATTATTATTTTTTACTTTATCCTCTGCGAACCAGATAAAGTATTGTAATCGGTCTCGCGCCAAACGCGTTCTCAGGTAAAGACTAGGAACCCATGGTCTCAATAAAAATCACAAATTGTAGTATTAATTTAGGTTAAATTTTAGCACGTGACGGTTTTGCCAAAAATTACATGGGGTCTCGTCCAAAGGCCAAAAAGTGCGATTTTTTCATTTAGTCTGTGCGGATGTATGTATGTATGTTACTCTTTTTTTTGTCCACGATTTTTTCCACATCGTTTGCACCGATTGAAATGAAATTGACCATTATTTTAACAAAATGAAGCGTTGATTAATTTTTGGTACATATCCACTCACAAACATGAGTAGAGATCTAAAGCTGCAGCGCGCAAGCTTGGTCTCCTATTTAGGTCTAGACGCTGTTATACTCCCAGTCAACTTCTTATGCTGTATAAGGCTCAAATTCGTCCCTGTCTCGAATATGGCTCTCATCTGTGGAGGGGTGCATCCAAGCATTCTCTTGCTACACTGGATGCAATTCAGAAGCGAGCAATTAAACTAATAGGAGACCCGGCTCTAACCAACTCACTCGACTCCCTGGCTCACCGAAGAACCGTTTCTGCCCTTTCCCTGTACTACAGATACTATCACGGTGTCTGTTCAGTCGAGCTGAAATCTCTTATCCCCCCTAATGCCCTCTTTACGAGAAACACACGGTTTTCTAACGCTCAGCACCCCTTCGCTGTCAAATTGGATAAAAGTCGAACAAGCGCTTTCGCCAACTCTTTTATCCCTTTGACCTCCAGAGACTGGAACTCGCTCCCTGCCACCATCTTTCCCGCGACTTATAACCTTAAGCTATTTAAGACCCGTATCCACAGATACCTTCGACCTCCGTCCAACCCATAAAATTCTTTCTTCTTCTTTTCACGATGGAGGGGCCAACCGAGGCCTTTAGGGGTTGCACCTTTTTGGTGTAACTCCTTCTCTCATCATTATCATTAAAAAAAAAAAAAAAAAAAAAGATAAGTACTTTATTCCAGTACTTTTTTAGTTTTTTCTAAATGTTTTGAAAATAGCTTAACCAATTTTGATCAAATTTAATATTCTAATTAAATTCGCCAAAAAAAAGGTTATAGAAATTTTTTAGGAAAATTGTATTTTAAAGTACTTTACTTTACAGTAAGATAGTGCTTTTTTGTATTCTTTAAAATTTATTTATTTGGTCGGTTTATCTGATTAATAATAATGAAATAAAGATATTAATATTTAAAATGACTATGGATAAAGTCAATCAACGATCCGTTGCAGTTTAATTTTATTAGAAGGAGAATAAAACAAAAGACTTGCTTAAAGATTTAAAATTAATCATTAACATAATTACGCTATAGGTATTATTCAATTCATTATTTATCATGTTTAAAGAGTTAGGTTCAAGGTGAAACATTTTAATAATAAAAAGTAAGTAAAATTTCAAGCTAGGTTTCACAAAAATAAAACAAATACTATATGTTTTGAGTTTTTATTTCGATATATATATACACCGTTTTTTAGTAAGAATGATTGCTTAGTAAGAACGGTTTCTTACTAGTTAAAATGCGATTCACTGAATACCTTTGTGGCAACTAGAATTTACTGATGTTGGTTGAGTTTGGTTCAAAGTTCTAGTATCTTCATTTTTCACATTCCGCCTTATATTGTGGGTGTTTATTTTCGAAATTTTTTAAACGAAAATATCAAAAATTAGAAGCAAAGTTGTAGAGGATGTAATTTTTGACATTTTCGTTTAAAATTTTTTGAAAATAAACACCCAAAATAAGGCGGAAGGTCAAAAATGAAGATACTAGACATTTGAATCAACTAATATCAGTAAATTCTAGTTGCCACAAAGGTGTTCAGTGAAACGCGTTTTAACTAGTAAGAACCTGTTCTTAGTAAAAACGGATTTTCACTGCAACATAAATATATCGAGATAAAAACTCAAAACATAATTTATAGTATTTGTTTTATTTTTGTGAAACCTATCTTGAAATTTTACTTACTATTTAATTAATTATTTTGCTAAAATCATATTTTCTTTAGAATGTATATAATAATCGTGATTATGATGATAAACGCTTTAAAAGCTTGACTATAAAACGTGTATGAAGTGTCAGAGCCATTAATTTCTTTATTATTTTCCGAGATTGCGAGATGCGAACACGCCGATAAGAAGTCACGCGGTGTACATGCACAAACGACCTCAGGGCATATCTTTTATTATTTATTATTCCACTGGATGTACGGATGGAGGTTTTGCAGACTCACACTCGGCCAATTATGCGCTCGAATAAACGAGGCTTAATTTGTCAGTGGCTTGTCATCGTCTCTATTTGACACCTTCCCCCACTGCGGACATACAAATTAGGTCATTGGCGAATTATAGATTCAGATGGCGTTTTTTAATTTTATTTTTAAATTTAAATTGAAACTGGAATTAATTATTCATTCATAACTTGATGACTTGGAATAAATTGATTTATGTTTGAGATGATTACACATACAAACACCGACACATTATGTATAAGCATAATAAATAATTCAACTCATCATCTATACGTCAATACTTCTTAAACTATGGGATGCGACCCTATTTTGGGTCGTGTAACTGAATTTCGGGGTCGCGAAACATAACGCAGCAATGACACTGAAACAATGATATAGGAAAAATTAAAATTTAGCGAATTCGAGATATTTGGATATTTCTGTCATTGAATTTTCAATAATTTGTGAAATTCCCATTTTGTATAGATGTATATTGTTTATTTATAGAATATTGTGAGAGTTTGGATTTTTGAAAATTTTCAAAAATCAATCGACAATAAAATTACTATTTCTAATTGTTTGACCATAAAAACAAATGCCCATAAATCTAGAGTTTGGATTTTTATAGATAATCAAGAGAGGTGATAACTACTAAATTCAAGATTTTAGAGATAATTTTTATTATATCATAAGGGTTATATTCACTCCTTTATAATAAAAATTAATCATAACACCTCGGATTTACTGATTTTCCATAGAAATCTTAACTCATCTATTATCGTCATTAATCTTTTATATTTAAAGTGGGTGGCCAAATTATTATACGCATTTGAAAAATTATATCTTTCACAGGAGTTTTTAAAGGGTTATAGTGGTGTTTCACAAGTAAAATGTTACTTGTGAAACACCACTATAACTCTTTAAAAACTCCTGTGTATAATACGTTTCACTAGAAATCAACAACACTTTCCCTAAATGTTATATCTTTGATACGTTTTTAAGGGTTTAGCTTCAAGGTTTTACTCATAAAATCGTTTCAATTGTTATCTTTATAGGTTTATTAGCTTAGGACAATACAAATTCAATAATACAAATACAATTCAAAATAAAATTTCAATATTTAGTGAATGCTCTCTTTAGAGCAATCACATTTTATATGCGCTTCGGCATGCTGGCTGGCAATACATTTTTTGGCTATTTCTTGAAGTGCAGGTGTATTGTGCCATGCTTTCATAATATTTTCTATCAAGTCCCTTTTGTTAGTAATTATTTTATTTTTGCAAATTTCTTTTATTAGGGCCGCCCATACATTTTCGATCGGATTGAAGTCTGACGAGTTGCCAGGCCAGTCCAAAAGGGTTATTATACTAGAATTATTACTAGATTTTTTTGAAAAGTTTGAATAAAATAAATTTACTTGGTAATAATTATTTGACTATAATAATTTGGCCACTCACTGTATACACAATACCAAGTCTAATATCTATGCGTGTCGAATAGGAACCTTCCAGACAATAGACCTTTGATTCAAATTCAATGGAATTATGTGATAGAATATCAACGTTGGGTATTACCCTGCGATCTGACCTCTCCTGGAATGATCACATCACTTCTCAGGAAAAATCTGCTGCATGCAAGCTTGGTTTTCTTACAGGTATAGATAAAAATTTTCGTCCACTCAACTTCTTACACTATACGAGGCTCAAATACACCTCTGTTCCGAATTTGGCTCGCATCTATTAAAGGGGCTTCGAAATATTAGCTGGTAACTGTGACTGTTATTCAGAATAGAACAATACAACTACTAATAGCATCAGATCTGGCCTTTTCTAGCTCGCTCGATTCCCAAGACCGTTTTTGCCCATTCCCTGTACTATAGATACTACCATGATTCTTGTTCTGACAAGTTAAAATAAAAAATCACCCCTTTGCGCGTAATACACAATTTTCAAACACTCAACACCCCTTCGCGCTCAAATGACCATAGATACAAATCGAACAAACTCGTTCGCAAGCACCTTTATCCCTATGACTTCTAAGACCTGTAACTCACTTCCGACCTTCGTATTTCCGGTGGCTTAAAATCTTCAGTCGTTCAAGACTCACATTTGATGTTTTTTCGAGTCTGACTCAGCTCTTGAATTATTCTTTTTCTTATTTTCACAATGCAGTGATCACTCCTAGCCTAAAGGTTGCATCTTCATGGATTAGCTCATTAATTTTTGAACAGTTATGTGTCGGTTCAAGGTGAAAATTTTAATAATAACAAGAGTTTGTAAAATTTCAAGTTTTCTATGTTAACTCCTGATGATGGGCTCAAAACCCGAAATATATATATCGAGATAAAAACTCAAAACATATATATGTTTTATTTTTGTGAAACCGACATTGAAATTTTACTAACTTTTGTCAATTAGCATCAATATCATCTAATTTTTACTTGAAACCAAATATCCAAAACTAAATATGTCTAAAGTTTTCATCCAAATTTCTCTATAAGCTACAAGTTTTGAAATTCCAAACTATTTTTTTACTTTTTTTTCTTCTAATTTTTAGCTTTTATTACTCAAAAATAATAATTAAAATTTTTATTTTTATGCTAGAAAAAATGTTATATTAATTGTTTATTAACTTATTATGTAGCCAAAATTGCGTAATGTAATTCAAGTTTTAATTGAGGAAAAAATTTATTTTTTTATTCGTAACCATACAATAATTATGTTGATAAATAAAATATCTTAAAACACCAATTCTTGACTATAATATTTAATTAATAGTACTTATATACCTATATATAATATAGGATCACGAAAAATTTCTCAGTCCAAATGGGGTCCCAAAAGAAAAAAGTTTCTGATCTAGAATTAAACACCAAAGTTAGGCCAGCATGTGGTACATTGAAGTAATGCTATTGGTGCCGCTCAAAGCAGCTTGGAATATTAATTTAAATATTAAGAAAATAAACAAATTAATTATCGATAAAAATAATGGACTGTAAGTAGGTTTAATTGAATTTAATATAAATTTTTGGATTATAAAATTTGAATTTGAAATTGAATACAAGTGATGTTAGGAGTAACTTAAAACTATATAAATACAGATAAAAGTTTGAAATCTGAACGTTAAAATTCAGCTATTTGAAAAAAATACAAATGTTCACAAAATAAAATAAAGTTTATATATAAATCAATTATATACAAATTAACATAAGATTATCAATTATTATTAAACTTTAGATGAAGAAAAATGGACGTATGCTTCTCGTTCAATTTTATTAAAAATTAATTAATTAACGCCAATCGCGTTTTTTGCACAAATTGCTAAATATATAGCTAGATGGTCGAAGCGTGCAACACAATTTAATCTATTTTCTATTTGGTTGTAAATCAAATAAACAAATAGAAAAACTCAATATCAATCTCAATTGATGAAAAAACAAATAAATATATGCTTACGATCTATCTGCTATTAACATGAATTTTGAGCACTCTCAATAATTCATACTAGACGCTCTCTGCGTAGGTTCAAAATAAAAGGGGTTTTTTGTTGCTTCAAGGTAAAACATATGTGCAAATTTGAGGTTAAAGGGGGATTTTCCTTATTCTAAAATCATCTGGTCGGGAGAGAAACAAAATAAACAGATTAATAAATTCAATTAATTAAGGATATGCAAATATATAGAAACATAATTCAGAGATGAAGATAAAAAACCTTTTACCTGGTCGGGAGAGAAATAAGCGGCGATTTCAGTAAAATTTAACAATTTTCCACTTTGCGAGGGCTATTTGTAAGGCAGACAGAATAGATAAGAAAAGGGATCAATAATTGATTGATATAATTAAAATTTTACTCACGCTATCACAAGAGCTAGGTATTTAGGACCATTCCTAGCGAACGACATCAAAATAAGAAGTGAGTTTAACATAAATTGGTGATAAGCTTAGAAGAAAAGCAAGGGAATAGAGAGAAGATAGAAAATAGTGCCTCAAAAATTCGAGGTACACAGCTCCATCTATTTTTCCATTCGACACGGCGGTGAATTTTGAAAACGAGTTTTTGGTGGTTAATTTGCTAGCACCAGCTATTAATTCAAATACTCCTTATAGCCCAAGAGCCCACGACTGCCAGACCTTCGTTATTTTATAAAAGCTGAAAGTTTTTCTGTGCATGTCCCCTATACAGGTGGGAACGACCAGCGACTATAGAGTTTGGATTGTGGTTGCTTTGGCAGGTAACAGGTAATAAAGGTGTATAAAATAGTACTTTTAAATTGTTAAAGTATAAAGCTCAATTTTTAAAATTTCAAAATTTATTTTTCCAGCAGAATACACACTCTTTTATTATCTCCTTTAATTTATAAAAATTCTGCTACTCTCGGCAAAAAGAAACTGTCAATAGTATTAGATAGTTTATGAGCTATTATTTTATTCAATTTTTAATAAAAATAAAAATACATGTAGGTATGCACCTCAGTATTTAACATTTATTACTATCGGAAGAAACAATAATACATGTACAATATTACATTTGTACATGTACCATATATTTTTTAATTAAGGCATCACTTAAGACAAACAAGGCTGGGCGTGCTCGAAGTTACATAAATTGGTTTGATAATGTATGTCCCGTATAACGCGATTTTCCTATTATGCGGAACGTATCCGCGCGTTGTACGGAAGTCCACTATATATATAACGGGTTCTTACTAGTTAAAACGCGTTTCACTGAATACCATTGTGACAACTAGAATTTACTGATGTTGGTTGAGTTTGGTTCAAAGGTCTAGATTCTAGAATCTTCATTTTTAACCTTCCGCCTCATTTTGGGTGTTTATTTTCAAAAATTTTTTTATATTTTCTTCGGGATAACTTTAGAAATCTCGTCATCCATTGCCGGACACTTATGACAGTTGCTACCCCCGCCAGACACCCCTAAACTTTAAGAAACTCAAGCTTGAGTGGTTTGCCATAAAAGAATTTAGTCTTTTTGATTTTAAGTCGATTCTTCCACGTTTTCAGTAGAAGTTGTCATTAATAGTCAAAACAACAAAAATGGAATGCAATAAGGTTATTCCTCGAGTATTAGATAAGAATCGATGGTTATTTTTGATTTTGAGTCGTTTCCTCCATGTCTTCACCAATGGTTATCAATAATAACCGAAATGTCAAAAATTTATGTAAATACCATTAAAACTGTCCGCCTATTGAGGTAACATTTTTTATAGGTCGCCAAGTAACATTTATAAAATTTATCTTTTATATTATAACGAAAGTATAATTATAATTTATTAAAGTTTAGGGGTGTCTGGTAGGGGTAGCAACTGTCATGAGTGTCCGGCAATGGATGACGAGATTTCTAAAGTTATCCCGAAGAAAATATAAAAAAAATTGAGCTTTATACTTTAACGGATTTAAAGTACTATTTTATACACCTTTATTACCTGTTACCTGCCAAAGTAACCACAACCCAAACTCTATAGTCGCTGGTCGTTCTTGCCTGTATAGGGGACATGCACAGAAAAACTTTCAGCTTTTATAAAATAACGAAGGTCTGGCAGTCGTGGGCTCTTGATCTATTATAAATTACTTGTTGATATAAAAGAAAGGATTGAAAAATAGCAGCCATTTGAATTTATAAATTCAGATGAAAAAATACAACATCTTAATAAAAAAAATCTGATCTCTCTTACTAAAGAAGAAAATATTCTTATAAACATTAATCTGAGGATGAAATCAAAAGAGTGTTGTGGTCTCATGCACGCGGTAGATCCTGTGTCTATAGAAAGATTGATAAGCAAAAGCAAGGAGAAGAGGATGTGGGCTGACCAGAGCAGAGATAAATCCCGCACTGGACGGAAGAAGACTTGAGATAATATAATCGGCAAAGCGACCATGCATGTCTATCCAAATTGAAACGACGCAGATGCGCTCCAAGCACAAACAATTGATCCTTTTTAATCAAATTGCTTATTATTTATTTATTTATTGATTTATTTTTAATCTCATATTAAACCGCTGAGTGAAAAAAGTGCCTGGCTAAATCAGTTATGAATGCGTTTATTGTATTTTAGACATAAACAGTCGAGAAATTATACTATCTCTTCTTTCTCAATTTAAAATTTACAATTTACTTAATCCAGAGTAAAAAAAATGCGACAATTGATAAAATTTATCCATAGGGGCTTAAAACAAAATAAAAAAAATATCTATATGGTATTAGATAAATTAAAAGAGACAATAAAAGAGTGTGTCTTCAGCTGGAAAAAATAAATTTTTAATTTATTTATGACGAGACTATAGTTTCGAGAGCTTTGCCCGATTCATCATCTATTACAATTGATTCACAGGAATTGTTATGTGAAAGTGAGTCTTACACACCAATTACTGTGAATCACTTGTAATAGACTGAATAGGGCAAAGCCCTCGAAACTATATTCTCGTTATAAATAAATTAAAAATTTATTTTTCCAGCAGAATACACACTCTTTTATTATCTCCTTTAATTTATAAAAATTCTGCTACTCTCGGCAAAAGAAACTGTCAATAGTATTAGATAGTTTATGAGCTATTATTTTATTCAATTTTTAATAAAAAATAAAATACATGTAGGTATGCACCTCAGTATTTAACATTTATTACTATCGGAAGAAACAATAATACATGTACAATATTACATTTGTACATGTACCATATATTTTTTAATTAAGGCATCACTTAAGACAAACAAGGCTGGGCGTGCTCGAAGTTACATAAATTGGTTTGATAATGTATGTCCCGTATAACGCGATTTCCTATTATGCGGAACGTATCCCGCGCGTTGTACGGAAGTCCACTATATATATAACGGGTTCTTACTAGTTAAAACGCGTTTCACTGAATACCATTGTGACAACTAGAATTTACTGATGTTGGTTGAGTTTGGTTCAAAGGTCTAGATTCTAGAATCTTCATTTTTAACCTTCCGCCTCATTTTGGGTGTTTATTTTCAAAAATTTTAAACGAAAATGTCAAAAATTAGAAGCAAAGTTTTAGAAGATCTAATTTTTGACATTTTCGTTTAAAAATTTTTGAAAATAAACACCCAAATTGAGGCGGAAAGCCAAAAATGAAGATTCTCGACCTTTGAAACAAACTCAACCAACATCAGTAAATTCTAGTTGCCACGAAGCTATTCACTGAAATTCCTTTTAACTAATAAGAACCCGTTCTTACTAAAAACGGGGTTTTACTGCAACATATGTATATATATAAGAGTTTCTTATATAATATTATTAACTTTAATGTTAAATTTGAAAAATAACGAAAAATTCTGCGTTTATCGATGAAATTTACAAAAAGGAGCTAAAAATAAATATCATTTTAAAAATTGAAGGGTTTTTTTGGACAGCATCCTTTGGTTGAAATTTCACCGCCCGCCACTGAGAGATAATATAGTATTTCTAATTCTTGGATTTGAATAAATATTTTATTGTTATCACAAATACTAGTATGTTACTATCTGAGAAAAATTTTAAGAATACCTATTATCTTGATAAAAGTACCTAAATCAAAATTGATTTAGATACAAAATAGACAGACAGAGGAATCAAATTAAAATAAAAGAATGTAAAAAACGTATCAACTAATTTGTAGACTTATACAATGCGATCATTTGAATTTATGATTGAACCAGTGAGTTGTCATGAACGTGATTTTATTTCTTGTTGGTTGAGGTCATGCATGCATTGTATAATTTTAAATTAATTATATCTTCGGAACACACGAGGAGATACTACGGCTACACATGACTGCGTCTCAGACGAATAACAATCAATATATTCATCCATCTATAAAATCATTTAAAGAGCTTCATTTTCAACAAACTTCGTTCGTTATCCAAAGCTTATAAATTTGTACAAGCACCAACGAGGAGTCCATATTATAAGTAGAATAATTAAAAACAAATTATTGAGATATCAAAAAATAAAAAATAAAACTTTTTTTAATATTTAATCTGAGGAATAAATTTATTGACCTCCTCAATCACTTTTGTCCCATAATATTACTTGAAACGGCTAGGAACCGACATTTCCAGGGTTCGCTGCATCGGCGTAAGGTCCTAAGGGGGGGGGGGAGCTGATTAGCCACCACAAGGTTTTAATTAGAGATCAACTACCTTATTATAGTAGAAATGACAAATTTTGGAAATAACGAAATAATTTAATGAGAAATACATAAATGATGCCTCGTAATAATAGAGTGTCGATTTTTCTAGGGGGGGGGGCAATGGGTTTTTTAGGAGGCACTGCCCCCCTTGCCCTTCTCCTAATTACGCCCATGGTCCGCTGCTATGTCTGTCTGTTTGTCTGAAGATTCTAGATTGATGACTAAATAAGATTAAATCTTAAAATTTACCATGCGGGGGTGAAGGGCACGGGGGGTGCAGGGTTGGTGGAGTGGGGGGTTCAGGTGAGGGTCCAGTGGCGCAGTGGGTGGTGGTCCGAGGTCGGGGGGTACAGGATGGAGTGTTGGGGTGGTGGGTGGGAGTGGGGTGCGGGATCGAGTGTTGGGGTGGTGGTGTGGGGGTTGGGCACGGGTGCATGGTGCGGGGGGTAGGGGTGCTGGGTGGGTTTCCGGGGGTGTGATGGGTGGGAGTGGAGTGTGAGGGAGGGGTCCGTGGGTTGGGGGTCCAGGGGGCGTGCCCCCTGGCTAGCAAGAGGGCCGCCGAAGGCGGGCCTTGCAGCTAGTTTGATAATAATTTTTCAACTCGTTCATACATTTCTAACTATAGTTATAATAGAAAACAAATAAAAAATTTTCTCGTGAATTCACTACTACGGTACTTTTGGAAGCCAATCAAGCCGGATATACCATTAAATTGATTCAATTAATCTATTTAAGTAAAAGTAATAAAAATAAAAAAAAAATTGAAAAATCCAACAAATAGCTTGATTTAAAGATGAGGACTCATCTCCGACAAATTCGATGTATAGTAAAACTTTCTTTAATTAAAGCCTTATAGGAATTTGAAATTGATAAAAGTGCCATAAAACGTCCAGGAAATAATTAATAACCATTACGTATAGAAAAAAGAAAAACGTTTAAAACCTACTTTCCCATCATAAATGAAAATGACTGATCTTTAGGTTCAATAAAATATTGATTATCATATTTAAGAGTGAGCGATGTTAATAAGTGCTTTAGAGTTCAATCCTTTTTTAAATAAAATCTAAATTGTATGTGTTTTAATAGATACCTACCTAAACAGGTAACTAATTTCATAATTTTTCATTTTCCATTTTAATAATTGATTATAGACATCCATTTATATTGAATTTTTTAGCCGCAGGGGGATCTCATATTTAAGGTGAAATTAAAAATAAATCGTCTGCATTTTCGAATTTATTTTACAAGGTTAAATAGTTCTATCCCTGAGGGGCTTAGCTAGACATCTCGTGAGACTTGGGTAAAATCAATCAACAACAAATTTTTATTTCATTCTCAGTTTACCAGCTACAATGCTCAGAAAACCAACATAATAGGGTCTTGTTTTAAGGAACCCTAAAACCATATCAACTTATTTTCCCTTGACTTATAGGTGCTTCATCTTCTAGGTGCCATTGTTTCATTTTTTCATCACTCAAAAACCAACGTTTCGGATGATGTATTTATTAAATTTTTAATAGAAACATCAATGCGTCATATTTTTTTTCTGAAAGCTCAGTTTGTTGTCTTGAAAAAGTATTTGATTTCCAATCCAACGTTGCAAGGTCTTTTTTTCATCTTGCAATGGAATCTCGCAAGTCCAAAGTCTTTTATTGGGGTCAGTTAATGTGCAGAGCATCCATAATTATTCACTGTCCACTGGCTTAAGACGACCTTGATGTTTGTCGCCTTCATTAATTGTCATCAGTGACTACAACAAACAATAAACTTTAATGATCAGACAGACTATTTGCAATTAAGTTTTCCACGCTCCGAGTGTGTCAACTAACTCTGCTTCTTGCTCATCAACTTTATTAATAAAACACATTTGACTTCATTCTACATTGATATAATCTATCGATATGGTACACAAAAATTAATATACATATATTTTTAATTTTTGTAAAGTTTGAATTATATTTTAATCCGGGGTTTATGTACAATCTTAATTCCGAGGGAAAAAGAGATAATTTCATATTTCTTCATGACTCAGTACACTTTTAGTTCAGGCAAATTGCGTGAAAAAAGGTCATTTACAGGAATTATCTCTCGGTAAATTTTTAATGCTGGAATACCTTTATTGGCACCCCAATATTACTACCCTAAGTTTTCTCCCAAATCTGAATTGTGGAATTTGCGAGGCAGGCCTCAAAATTAGCCAATTTCGGTGTTTTTTCAGTTTTTCTTTAATAACTCTAAAACGGCTTATCAAATCAAAAAGATATCCATTATATAAATTTCGCTAAAATGATAACAATTTCATCCATTTCGGTTCAGTAGAACCGGTATTATATATATGCATTAGGGTGGTCACAAGGATCAAGATGAAACTTGGCCAATCTCATTTTCTGGCCAGTTGAAAACTATTATGGGGTCCACACCGAAGATACGGTGAAAAAAATCTCCAGGTATAGCCTTGTGACCACCCTAATAATGCATATATATGTACTGAACCGAAATGAATGAAATTGTTATCATTTTACGGGGAATTTAAAGAGCTTTAATTTAAAAACTGAAAAACCCCAAAAATTTGCTCATTTTGAGGCGCGCAGCGCAAATTCCACAATTCAGATTTGGGGGAACTTAGGGTAGTATTAATATTGGGACACCAATAAAGGTTTTCCAGCAATAAAACCTTTACCGGGAGATAATTTCTGTTAAAATCGTAATTTGCCTGGACTATTTAGAGATTTAGCATTTTTGTTTTCCGAAAACGGTTTAAACTAAATATAAAATATTGCTGTGAAATTCCTTCCCGGTTCTGGAAGATCGGCAAACAAAATTTGACCAAACAGAGACGAAAATGTACAAATTGTCATTAAACAGATCAGCGAAATTCCTCGTACTATGGATATTTTAAAGTGAAAGTTGGTGTATTTTTCGGTTTTGATATTCAAGAGTAAAAAAGAACAATGTTTGGTTATTTTCTATTTACATCCTGACGGAATATTAAATAGATAATTTTAATTTGTTTTCCTCTAATTTTTCAATTGAATAACGCAAAAATGTATATTAATTATAAAAAAAAATGATTTATTCATCTTGATTTCTTCACTTTTCAAAATTTAATTTTTATTCAGTCGGGTATAATAGAGAGATGAAAAAGTAGGCCTATTTTATAAGGTCAGGGTCATCATAGTAAAAGTGGTCAAGGGTAACAATATACATATATGTACACGGCAGTGTGTCAGCCAAGTTCGGTATTTATATTATTACCTAAATTTATTATAAAAACAAACTTCAAACATGTTTTAGAAAATTAGAAAATTCCGAATGTACCATTCTAGTTAGCCATTTAACTAGACTGGAAGTTTAAAAATGTATAGAGTGGTCTTTGTTGAAAACGTGCTTCTTCATGGTCAAAATTGAAAAAAATTGAAAAAGTGCGAGTTTTTGGGATAGGTATTTAAAAGTGATCCGGGGGGCTGTTTTTTGGATCCCCATAAAAAATAGAACTTCTGGATCAATTTCCTATTTTTATTTTAATCAACGCGAAATTTTGTCCTCTTTAATTTACTATAGAAAGGTTATTTACAAAATATGGACCGTTTTCGAATTATAAGCGAAAAACTGGAAAAAGTCCGAAAATGTCGAGGTTTTTCGGCCAACAAAAATTGTCCCCCACACTTTTGAGGTCGCAAACTTAGATTTGGCATACCCACACCATATTAAATGATCCTAGAAATAAGCTGACGTGTTCTGATGCGCCCATCCACTTGACTTTACCATACAACCTGGCCCCTAAAATTATTTATAAACTTGTAGGGGGGTTAGTTTTTGCATTTTTTGACCCCTCCCCTCCATTTTGGGCAGTTAGTTTTTGCATTTTTAGACTTCTGGGGTCCCACTGATTATGTATACACAATTTGGTTGAGTTTGGTAAATGGCCAAGATTTTCATTTTTGACCCCCCCCCCCCCTTTTTTTGGGGCGGTTAGTTTTTGTATTTTTAGACTTCTGGGGGGTCCCACTGATTATGTATACAAAATTTGGTTGAGATTGCTCAAACGGCCTAGATTTTCAATTTTTAATCCCCCTCCACCCCCCTTAATTTTGGGTAGATATGTACCAAAATCTAATCAGCTCTTAATCTCCATGGACCAAAACTACGTGTGAAATTTTGTTTCGATATTCACACTAGTTTTTGAGCTAGCTCCTCCAAAAAATTTGGTAACGCACAGACTAACTAACAGACATTTTGACAAAACAATTATTATCTCAAAAAATATATTTTTTTCAATGTTCACTTATTAGAGCTTTTTTGTAGAGCGAAATGCCATGGTTTCGCTCAATTTTTTTTAATCAAAATAGTTTCAGCCGTTTTTGAGATATTTCGAAAAAAAAGGAAAAAACACTTTTTTCATGCACGATTACAATACTTGACCATACCCTGCATGGTAAAGTAAAAAAATCTTTTCCCGCAATTAATGTAAGCTGAATCACTTTTTGGATCCTCTATTTACGGGCTATAAGTATTTTTAAATTGATTTATTTATTATTGTGAAACAGAATCCATCATCAAGTAACAAATTAATTTTAAAATTTGATTAAATTGTTTATTCCTTAATAAATCTCTCTTCCAGAGGGAATTCTAGATAAGCAAATTATGTTCTCCTGTTTATTTATTTATTTTAATAATGAAATGTGAACGTCGTTTTGAATGAAAGCGAAAGAAGTGCGTGGGCCTCGCCGCCTTGGCTAGTTCTTATAACAGGTGTGTGATTGTGTGTGTGTGTGTGTTGGTGTGTGTGTCGGGTGTGATGTCACTTCTCAGGGCCTCCTCCACTCCTTACAAGGCAGGGTCTTGGCTTGGGGGAGTGTGGGTAGGTAGGGACCCGACCCACAACACATGCTCAACGACCTCCCAAAAAAGGTGTTCATTGACCCAGGATTGTACAAATCACATACTACTATCTTACTTACGAGGATTCCCATTATTTCCCTGCCATTTTTTTCTTCTTTTGAAGTCCTCCGATCTCGAAGAGGTCGCCAACATACCTACTTACTGATTTTTTCTAATTATTTTTTTCTATTTTAATCAAAAACTTTTAAGGTCAGAGAGAGTCTATATTAATTTTCTATTTTCTAGCTGAATGATTGATTGATAGATTAAAATGAAATAGAAAAAAAAATATCAAGAGTTACACTTAAGAAATCACGAGAGATTTTTTTCTACTAAATCCGATTTGTCATGGATAATTTTATTTCTTGTCAGAAGGGCAATATTCATCCCATACAGTAATATAGAGTGGAAGGCTACCGAATATCGAAAAGCGCTCTCTAGCGGCTCGGAGAACATTATTCTTAGTCCTTAAGAGCTATTCAAAGATCATAGTCATAGGACATTCAAAGCCTTTGTCATAGATAAAAGATTCATACAGGTTTTGTGCTAAACGTTCATTTAGAAAATTTTCCAACGTGCAAATTTATAGATTAAAATATTATTAAATATGCCTAGTTCTCGACGTCAATGTTTTGTGAAAGGTTGCTTTCGCGACACAAAATCAGATAAAGAACATACTTTTTTTAAACGACCTAAAAATCCTTAAATGTAAGTACCCTATATAAAATTAACTAGTAATTTATTTCTTTGATTTTTATATGTTAATTCTTTAATAATTTAATTATAGAGCTATAGAGAGCGGTTCCCGCCATTTTATTGCCCATTCCGAACCGCCAGAGAGCTCTGTAACTCGTATACGCTAAAATACATTGTCTTCTTATGGGGCCTTCCACCACTCTATATTACTCATCCGTTCGGGGATTGAACCCCATCGCCAAAATTCGAAACAATCACTAATAACAAAGAATTAAATGAAAGGCAGTCCAGAAATAAATAAAAAGATTATTTCCAATAAAAGAGTATTTATTGGAAAGTTTTTCGACGTTTCGGAGGATCTTCCCTCCTTCTTCGGGTTTCAAAAGAGTCATGAAGGAGGGAATATCCTCCGAAACGTCAGTTTCATAAAACTGTAAAAAGACAACCTTCCAATAAATGCTTTTTTATTGGAAATAATCTTTTTATTTATTTCTGCACTGCCTTCGATTTAATCCTCAACTATAAATCTACGCTAGTTCGCCTCCGAAGAAAAACATCTAACAATCACTAATCTTTGTCTATTAGGTATATGGTATTAATACTATGTATTTAAATTTAGAATCTTTGGGGGGTAAGATTTTACAAATGAAGATTAAATCTTCGGGTCAAATATTTATTGTGATCATTCAGATGGGTCCGCTTCATAGGGTAGTTATTAGACCAGATTGCATTTAATTTTACAATCATCTTACAAAACGAAGAACTGATTAGATTCAAAACTTAATGTTGAAAAATACAAAAAATCAGGAAAAATTGAATCTTTCTATTGTTAGTTCTTGAAGGGTTGAAGCCTCTCCTATTTAGGGTGGTTAGTTTTTGTATTTTTAGTCTTCTAGTGTCCTACTGATTATGTATACAAAATATGGTTGAGTTTGGTCCTCTTCATTTTGGGTTTGATTTCAACCAAAATCTAATCAGCTCTCAATCTCAACGCATAAAACTACATGTGAAATTTCATTTTGATATTCATACTAGTTTTTGAGCTAGAGAGTACACAAATTTTGGTAACGTACTAACAGACATTTTGACAAAACAATTAATATATCAAAAAATATAATTTTTTCGATCTTCACTCATTAGAGCTTTTTTGTAGACCAAAACGCCATGGCTTTGCACAATTTTTTTAATCAAAATAGTTTCAGCCGTTTTTGAAATATTTCGAAAAAACGAAGCAAAAAATACACTTTTTTTCATGCACGATTACAATACTCTGTATGGTAAACTAAAAAGAAGAATCTAAATTAAATAGAGGAAACTTAAAAAAATGTCGTGACTAATTGTATTTTTTGTTATCTTTAAGCTTATATCTCGTGCTTTTGCATAATATTATGACGTTATATTGACTAGATAACAGGTAAAGTAGGAAACAAAAAAGTGGCAACATTAATTTGTAAAACAAAACACTCCTGTAGGTTGAGCCTTATCACTTTATCGTATATCGACAATAATTCTTCAGTTTAGCTTGGAATAGCCTATGATTTTCTAATTAAGCATGACAAAAAATGAACAACATGCAGCATAATTTCCATAAAATAATCACGTAAATTGAATAATTTAAATTGTTTAAATATAATAATTATGATAATACATGATTCGCTCTTTCATGTAGATGGATTTTTTTTTTCAAAAGAGATGTCTCCTCTGGCGCTCCCCTTCCTTGACGACTTCTGGCTTTCTGTCTCTGGATTTCTTTCTTTCCCAGGCGTCTGTCTTTTGGCTGCTGTTCAACCTTGGCCAGTTTTTTGTTGATTCTCAAGAGAGTTATTTTTTACGTCTTAACCCTTAAAATCTTTTCCTGTCCTTTTCCTTTCTATTTCAATTCATATTTTATTAAAATTTTTATTAAAAAAAACTTATACTAAACTAAAATGAATAATATCTATTAATTTTTCTTTAGTACCCGAAAAGTTTTAATACTACAACGGAAAATAAAAGTACGGTTGCTTATTTTAATCAAATATCAAGCTAAAAGCAATCACGCTTATATTTTTAGTATTATTTATTATTAGATATAGAATATACTCTATAAATTATATTCTCTCTATTGATTCCTAAAATATTGTAATGTTTTCGCAAATAAAAAGGGGTGCGAAATTTCAAATTTCAAGAAAAATTCTGCTGTGAAAAAGGATTAAAATTCAATTACAAGTTTCTACTTGCCTTTGAGATTTGTATTTGATATTGGATGATAAAAGTCCGAACAGGTTGGCCGATATTGTCTTTATAAATGAAGTATTTTGCTGCACTTTGCAAAATCCTTTGAAATTTTAATTCTAGTATTTAAATGTTTTTCTTGAATATTGATCATAAAGATCTTGAGACACGCCTAAATGTAGGTATATACAGGGTTACTATAAATGATTAATCGGATTTCAAAATAGTGTATTTTCTAAATTACCTAATAGAGATACAATAATGAACCACATAAGGTATTTCTCACACGCTATAATTCTTCTATTAGTGTCTCATAGTATGTCCAACCGGTAGTTCTGTCTTAACTTTTTATAATCATTCATAATAGCAATGGTAATCACTTCAGCAGATCTAGGTGGGACATAAACAGGGCCCTTAATGTACCCCCAATCCTGTTCGAGCTTAGGAAACGATTAACTACTACTCCCATTAACAAGGAAATATAAAAAACGTATGGATGTCGAGGTTCCTAAGGCAAACATGTCAAATCAAGGTATTTCAGATAAATATTCCTGCAATATTACAATATTCTTTCACAACATATTTAAAATATTTCAATTTATTAATATTGCAGGAATACTTCTCTGAAATACCTTTATATTACTGTTTCCACAGAACTATCTCCTGTGCATTTGTCGTGTGACCAATAGGGCATACAGAACTTTTGTAGTGTGTGAGGAATCATCAATCCTTATTGTACCTGCTGTATTTTGAAATCCGATAAATCATTTATTAGGATCCTGTTGTATAACAAAAAATCGGGCATCAAATCTAAAATCTAGGCCCTTCTTATTATATAATAATAGTTTTTTGGCTAAATGATTCATGATAACCCTTAAAAATAAAACTACACAGTAGATAAATTTTTGAGTTTGTTATTTGAGTAATAAACTAAATAGTTTATTGTTCTCTATTATGTAAATTATTATTAATGGATTGAATTGAAGATTTATTATTCTTGGTTCTGTTCTGGATACATTATAAATCGAGTATTCAAATGAGGGAGATAATAACTTTTGTGGGAGCAGACAATAATCTCATTTTTTGTCAAATATGAAAGCCGAATATCTCTTGATTCCAATCTCTATTAGAATAGAGTACCTCTCTCTAAAAGATAAAAGATAAAAATGTAAAGTAATGTGATGTTTGGTCCTGTCTGTCTATCTGGCTGTTGCTCGTAATTTCAATCCCTTCTGAATGGAAATCGGAGTAGGTGGCTGAACAGTTGTGTCAAGGAGAAAGGTCACAATTAGCTTTGTATGATATTTCATATTCAAAGTGAACAAGGAACGTTTCAGAGAGCTAATAAATTTCGAGTTTTGTCTTCTTATAGGTCGAACGTGATCCCTTTACTAAATCCGAATGCATACAAATTGAACACCTAAATCAAGGCAATCCTTTTCATTCAGGAAAATATGACTCAATATGGAATTATTTAGTTGAATTAATACTTTTTTTTTGAGTCCTTATGATTCACTCGATGCCACGACATTCCTTCAATTCCAGGTATTCTCCCACTGAATCATTGGAATGTTAACTCTTTCGAAAGACTCACTGAAGAAGGACAAAGTTTTGAAAATTAAGGCAATGTGGTCATCTTTATGAGTTTACAATACACCATCCCCCCTCACTTATTAAAATTGATTAAAAAATAAAATTTATATATATATATTTATATACCTACTAGGGCGCTCCTTATTTTGGATATTTTCGAATATTTACGCTGATAGGGGCTCATATGGTTAGAAATAAATAAAAAATATCCCCAAGTTTCAAGTCTCTATCTCAATTTTAACCTAGTACTACACAGGCATCAAGTTTCCTATCTAAATAACATGGGGTTTTTGGCATTGAACGATTAATTTTATATTCCGGCCAAAGTAATGGTTCAAAAAATTTGAAACTCTGTAGACTTTATCCTTATAATAGTAGCTATCCTTCGGAATTTTTACAGGTTTTTAGCTATTATAATTTTGGAGTTACATCTAGATAAATTACTGCTATATCTTAGTATTAGTAAGTAATAAACTCCAAAATTATAATAGCTAAAAATCTGTAAAAATTGTCAGGAATAGCTACGATTATAAGGATAAAGTCTACATAGTTTCAAATTTTTTGAACCATTACTTTGGCCGGAATAAAAAATTGATCGTTCAATGCCAAAAACCTCATGTTATTTAAATGGGAAACTTAATAGCTGTGTAGCACTAGGTTAAAATTGAGATAGAGACTAGAAAATTGGGGGATATATTTTTTTTATTTATTTCTAACCATATGAGCCCCTGTCAGCGTAAATATTCGAAAATATCCAAAATAAGGAGCACTCTAATACCTACTTATATATATATATTTTTTTATTTTAATTGAATTGTAGAGATATTTATTTTTTTGAATAAAAACATAAATAAGAACAAATAGATATATTTGTACATTTTATAATTTGATATAAAAAATACATATAATTAGCTGATAAATTATAATCAAAGATAATAAAATCTTCATTGTAACATTTCGAGGTTGAGGGATTATAAATTTAAACATATAGCCATACTAAATATCGTATTTTGAATAGATATTGGAGAGTTTTTCGAATTTGGAATTTCTTGAAATTGATCCATTTTATTTCCATTACTCCTAAATAATAGATTTATCTAATTCAGTCAGGAAAAAAATAGTTTCCTTCTTTTTTCGAAAATATCTCAAAAACTCGTAAAACTATTTTAATAATAAAAGTATTCTATAGTACCCGACGGGTGAACCGCGACCTAATATCGTGTACACCTACTTCCACTTTCATTTCCAAGTAAAAGACAATAGATGAAGGGGCGAATTCCAAAATAATTCCACATAATTCCAAAGACGTGTACACCTAATTCCAATCGCGGTTCACCCCTCGATAGTACCTATACACTATAAACCCAATAATATGCTATTTTAAAATATATTAATAATATTTTTTTTTGCAAATATAAAATATCTAAAGTAAACGTCTATACTATGCGTATTCTTATTAAAGCTAAAATATACTTAGCTGTTAATCTCAATATAAAACATTTAAATACCTATACTTAGAATTTGTTTTTAAATTCTTATTGGTTTTTAAGGTAGACTGAACATAAAATTTGCTCCATAAACGAACTCAGAAATATTTCAACAAAATAATTAAAATCTTTTAAAATAAAAATAAGTAAAAACAGCATCGACTGTAAAACTTCTCTATACTACTTAAGTGAAGGGAAAAAAGAGGTGTATGTCTGTTTATTCACCTTAGAATCATCATAACGTGATTGTCATCAGTTTCGGATATACGATAATATGAACTGCGAGGAAATCGGTCAATCGTTATTTTATTCGAATTGCGGATATGACGTCACGTCCTTTGACGGAAATAGCTTGCTCTTCGTCATCAAATTAAGCTATAATTTGCCTTTTTCCTTATCAGCCTTGAAAATTATTAAAAAAATTTCATACTTCTATTTTATATGAACTTTGAAAAATCTATAGTCTATCTTTGAGCTGAGTAGGAGCATTCAAATGTAAAGTCGAATAATTTAATAATGTGAGGCTTTTTGCTTTTTTGAATTCAATACTAAGCCCCAGTAAAATGTTTTTTGATCAATGTGACAATTTCCAACTATATGGAAACCACCTGCGAAGCTCGTCTAGACTCCTTAGTGGGTTTTAAATTAATATTTTTTTTATATATATAAATTTATTGAACCAATTGTAAGTTTACGTTGAATTTGAGGCTTTTACTTCGTAGATTACTTTCTCACTCTCGTCTGTCATTGATCCTCCTGGGCTTGGGATAATCTTTTTAGTCCTTGTTTTTAATAAGAGGAAAAAAATTAATGAAATAAAAAACCTCTTTTCCATCTTTATCCTCTCAGGAACTCCGATATATGGATCAATCCATCCTTTTTTCTCATTAATAATTTAGATTTCCTAATTTTTAACCGACTTCAAAAAAGGAGGAGGTTCTGTATTCAACTGATTTTTTTTTTTTGTGTCTATGTTACCTCATATCTCCGCCAATTGTGAACCGATTTTGAAAAAAAAATTTGCATCGGGTTCAGTCTAGCTTCCGATTGGTCTCGTTTTTTTTTCATTGGTATTAAACCTTTTTAGTTAGGTTTGTTCAGGCCTAACTTCTTTGTTTATGAGCCGATTTCGATGATTCTTTTTTTATTGGAAAGGGGCTATTTTAGGGATGGTGCCATATTAATTTGGTCAAGTTCTGATGATATGATCACTATTAATAACATCACTAAAAAGAGAAAAATAAATATAATTTTTAAGAAAAATAAAACCGACTTCAAAAAATTAAATGCAACAAATAAAATACACTATAAGGTATAAAATAATTATCTTATTTAGTTACAACTAAACGACGAAATATTAACATGAAATTACTTTTTGAAGTCGGTGCCAAACAAACTATACCTATAAGCGAGCGTACCCGCCAAACGTACTAAGTAAGATCCGTCGAGTGCGATTCATAAAAGGTATATGTTTGGCACCGACTTCAAAAGTAATTTCATGTTAATATTTCGTCGTTTAGTTGTAACTAAATAAGATAATAATTATTTTATACCTTTTAGTGTATTTTATTTGTTGCATTTAATTTTTTGTAGTCGGTTTTATTTTTTTCTTATAATAAATTTTATTTGTGATTTAGTGGGGTTTAAAATTAAAATAAAAAATCATATGGCGTCGTCGTGAAAACCGATTATTATTAAGAAATATAGATAGATATTCATGTTGGTATATTTCAAAATCAAAAACATATCAATTTAATTTCCATTTTTTTTTTTTTTTATATAAGTTGAAGCCACAGTGAAAAGAAGACAAAACGAACAAAACTCATTTATTTGTTTGACATCCCAAAAACCCACCCAAATAGAATTTGTTTGTTTTTCCTTAATGTTCAGTATAGGCAGTTGAGGCGCCAGGCAAATTTCAGATGTGATTGTGATAATATAGTAAGGCCCGCCGACTCACTGACCTAGAACCTCATCGAGAATCTGCTCACGATCGTGATCGTGATCGAGTTGAGTCGATTCCAAAGCGTTGCGCTCCTCTGGTCTGGCTTGGGGCCAACCAATCCTCAGGGAACCCATCGCACTATTCCTGGCGTTTGGCATCATGTATCAAAAAGGGTCCCCCTCTCTCTGCCTTTCGCTTCAGAAAAAATAAAAAAACAATGAAAAATATTATCCTCTGGAGATAAACAAATGTCGTTCCAGAGAGATTTGCTAATTTGGATATTCAACTTGTGAATGTCCAAAAGAAAAAGAAATAACAAATGAGTTATTATTTTATATTGCAAAGCTTGCCAAAATAAACTTTCTTTATTTGGGCAGTGACGTCTATTAGATTGCAGAATGCGGATTAAAATACAAACATGGTGGAAGAAAATATTGTTTCATTTAATTTAGTATTGTGGATGTGGTTGCGTCAAATCAGGCTTAAGACTGCATCAGGGCTGTAGTGGAGGGTATACAGCGGATACCCTGTGGTTTGATCTAAGCAAATAGCATTTAATTCCTTTCATAGAACTCCTTCAAAAATATAGTCTTGTTGTCTTCAATTTTAATTTCTTAGTGCATAAAAAATTTATTTTTCCATCTTTTACTGCATATCCTTGACTATTTCAACGTATATTGTTAGAGTTCGTGGCTGTGATGAAACTGTACTAGATGAAGGAGGAGCTATCAGCCAAAGATGGAATGACTGGGTTCAATAAAACACCTTTAATAAGATACGTTTCGGCCTGAATTTTATTTGGCCATCTTCAATCAATTAGAGTTATACACAAAATGCGGTACACATATGTGATCGAACCAAGCCTTGTCAAAAATAAAATTTTTTTTAGCTTCATGTGAATTTATAACGTGCCTGGACCCAACAGTTTCAGAAACCGCATTTTGTGTATAACTCCTAATTGACTGAAGATGGCCAAATAAAATTCAGGCCGAAAAGTCTTATTAAAGGTGTTTTATTGAACCCAGTGATTCCATCTTTGGGTGATACCTCCTCCTTCATCTAGTACTATTTCAACGTATTATATAGTAGATAAATATAAAAATCCACAAAATTAGTTACCTATATTTGAAAAAATAAATGTTAACAAAATCTGATAGTAAGTAGCTTCAGCAATACTATATAAAATTTACTTAAATGTATGTTGAATCATACAAAATACTTATCAACAAAATTATATTTTTGTAATTATATTTAAATAGATATATAAATTTAGAATATAATAATATGAAAACATTTTACTCTTATTTCCAAACTTTCAACTACTATTTATTAGAATATATCTTCCGGATTTAAATTAATTATTAAACAGTGTGTTTCATTTTTACATGCTTAATATTTAAATAAATGTTTGCATGAAATTAGGGCCGTAGCCAGAAACTTGTTTCGACGGAATTATTGAAAGCAATAAGCTAATCTACTAAACCTTGGATTAATATTGTAATCGGTTTAAACATTTGTTCATAATAGGTCAAATTTGATACAAAACATTGTGACCTTAAAATCAGCCTAGTTCGAATTATTTCAAATTTCTGAGTATATATTAGATTTTTGGTCAATAAAAACTACTTCATTCCAAATTTCGAGTATAAAAACTGGTTGAACTATTTTATATATTCTTTTTAAATAATGTAAATATATATGGATAATTTACAACTGTTTGAGGTGTTTCGGGACTTTTAAACTGGAATTTCATAAGTCTCCATCACAAAATGTAAATACATATATATGTAAATACAAAAAAAATGTAAAACACGGTCCATACAATTTAAAGCCCTGTAGATGATCTAATAAAAAATCAAAAGCTTGAAATTTTACTATATTTTTTTTTTAAACTATTTTGGATGTTAAATTTGGAGGTGTTTGAGGACAGGAAATCGTTAATATTAAGGGATTTTATTTAAAATAATAAAATAAGTTTTTTGATATATGGTGAATATATTGTATGATACAGTTTGTTTTATTTCTCGGCAATGGTGTAGAGGGGATCCCAAGTACTTTCGCTATTTTAAAAGTCTTCCACAGCATTTATATGGAGTATGAACACAGTTAGCACAATTTCATTATTGAGAACGTTACAATTACTAGACTATAAAATTTACAATTATAATTATAATACCATAGTTATCCAACGAAACAGAATAAAAATTATATCATATTTATGGCTATATATTGGCAAATTCTAACAATTTGAATTTTGAACAAATCCCTTGGAGATCTTGATCATTAATTGAAATTTTTGAGTCATATTCCCAAAAATTCAGTCATTCATAAAAAGAGTATTTATTGATCGAAAACCTTATACACCTATATATCTTTAAATTTTAAACGAAGTATTTTTGTTATTTCCAATCAAAATTTTTTTAAATCGATCCAATTTAAAGCCACCACATTACTAATCATGTAGATTTAACTAACACTAGAGAATCTAAATAAATTTATAATTTTCTCATTAATATATCAAAGAATAATTAACACATTAACGAGAATTGTTTTTGGTCGCGATTTTTAAACAAGATATATATCTCGAGACTACTGCTGATTGACGCTATTGGAGTCTGCTGAGTCTTAAGTCTGGACCTAGAGAGAATGAAAAAGATATGATCCATTTAGCTATAATCCAGCATCATTTCGCGTTTACCCCGCATGACGCTTTTTATATCAAACACTGATATGGATCACCAAATGAATTTGAAATCTGAGATGTTATATATTCAATCTCCCAGTCCAGCGCGCTAGATCTGTTAACACGTGTGTTAGGTGTTTGCTATTAATTAATCATAAGTTTCCTGTATTTGATTCGATCGCGAATCGAAAGCAGGTGATTTTTATCAAATATTAAGTGAAAATAATATCCGAATTTATATATTTCTAACTTGAAATAATGAAGTTAAATAAATTTATAATTTTCTCATTAATATATCAAGGAATAATTAACATATTAACTGAGAATTGTTTTTGATCAGCGCTTTTTAGCAAACACCTAACACGTGTTAACAGATCGACTGGGACTGGGAGATTGAACATATAACATCTCAGATTTCAAATTCATTTGGTGATCCATATCAGTGTTTGATATAAAAAGCGTCATGCGGGCTAAACGCGAAATGATGCTGGATTATAGCTAAATGGATCATATCTTTTTCATTATCTCTAGGTCCAGACTTAAGACACAGCAGACTCCAATAGCCTCAATCAGCAGTAGTCTCGCGATATATATCTTGTTTAAAAAGCGCGATCAAAAACAATTCTCGTTAATATGTTAATTATTCTTTGATATATTAATGAGAAAATTATAAATTTATTTAACTTCATTATTTCAAGTTAGAAATATATAAATTCGGATATTATTTTCACTTAATATTTGACAAAAATCACCTGCTTTCGATTCGCGATCGAATCAAATACAGGAAACTTATGATTAACTATAGAATCTATGTAAGGCTGGTTAAAAATGTTACATACATACATTTCCTGCGGAGAAAAGCTAAATAGCTTAATAAAACTAGTTGTTAATTACATGGCTGATTAAAACGTGTGCTTGTATCAAGTATCAACCCATATGATTGTTTGTTATAGGAAGCGTATATTCCTTGTCTACTTGTAAAAAGAATTGTCTTGTTAGATCTAAAGACTTCTTCAATGACGAAACTTCCATTTGTTTTCTTAGTCCAATGAAAAAATTATTGTTATTCGAATGAATCAAAGACGGGGTCCATTTCAAAGATGAGTCAGAAAGTTATCTTTAGAGATTGAGAGAAAAAACTAATGTTGAGAAGAAAGAAAAAGGAATCTTTAAAATTTTAGGGCGTATTGGAACGCGTCGTTTAGTTGCATTGACATTCAACACTTGAGATATTTGGATGTTTTCTTTACAAGTGTTTTTGGATCTTAAGTGGGATACTTTTATAAAATAAGGGAGGCTTTAATTTATCGCCCGGGGCGTCGAAGCGAAAGACCCCTAAGGGAAACAAGTGTTGACATCAACATCAACCCTCTCTCTATACATCGGAGCTCGATATCACTTCTCATACTGAGATAACGCTTATCAATAAAAAAAAAAAATAAAAAAATTCTGAAAATTGAAAAAAAAGAACTTATAAAAAGGAAGTAGGGAGTGTAAAAAAAACCTTAACGCCGGAAATGTTCGATTTCTTTAATGTCTTCAATATTTCATTTTTGTTTTTTGGGGATTGTTGGAGGATACGTTCACAAGATGTACAAATGATTAGATTTTTTTCTTTGCATTTTACCATATGTATTCTTCTCCATAACAATTTAATATAAATTAATATTGAAGGAGACAATAAAAGAGTGTGTCTTCTGCTGGAATTATAAATTTTATTTATTTATAACGAGACTATAGTTTCGAGGGCTTTGCACTCTTCATCAGTCTATTACAATGGATTCACAGGAATTAATTTATGAATGAATGAAACTATAGTCTCGTTATAAATAAATAAAATTTATAATTCCAGCAGAAGACACACTCTTTTTATTGTCTCCTTCAAAATATAAAAATTCTGCTATTCTCGGCAAAAACTTTCAATTTAATAAATTAATATATTCAATTTAGAATTTCTAGGGTTTTTACCTAAATTTTATAAATTAAAGGGTTTTTTAGTCATATAAAATAAATAAATAGAGTAATTTAATCAATTATCATTATTTGTTTGATCGATTTACCAGACAATTATAATAAATTTTATTTGTCATTTAGTGAGTTTTAAAATTAAAAAAATCACACCGGTGTCGTCTTGCAGGCCAATTATTCTTAACTAAAGATATTGATTTATTTATTTATTTAAAAAAAAAACATTGTATCTGTAGGGCCATCTGCCCCTTTAATTTACTATTAGATTTTTTTTCTTTGCATTTTACCATATGTATTCTTCTCAATAACAATTTAATATAAATTAAATACGTAATTTAGAATTTCTAGGGTTTTTACTTAAATTTTATAAATAAAACGTTTTTTTTAGTCACATAAAATAAATAAATAGAGTAATTTTAATCAATTATCATTATTTGTTTGATCGATTTACCAGACAGTTTCGGTCACCCCTGGTTGACCATCTTCAGTAGTACTCATCATATATTGTTAAATTTAACCATATATGATGATTTATTAGTAATGAAGCTATTGAAACTTTTATTTTTGTGATTAATTTGATTAAAATTTGAATTTTTATTGAAATTACACATAATTAATTATGATTATTTATTGAACAAGAACAAATAATACAATACAACTACGACGTTTCGATCGATTTATTCTGCGATTGTTCTCAAAATCGAAGTGGGTGCTCATACTTGAACGATCGCAGAATAAGTCGATCGAAACGTAATAGTTTTATTGTATTATTTGTTCATGTTCAATAAATAATTATAATTAATTATGTGTAATTTTCTTTACTGATGTGCTGTCTAAATGGGCTTTGTTCCGATGAAAATTAATAAATAAAAAAAAAATGTGTAATTTCTTTAAGAATTCAAACTTTAATATATGATGAGTACCTACTACTGAAGATGGTAAACTAGGAATGTCCGAAACTATCTGGTAAATTGATCAAATAAATAATGATAATAATTGATTAAAATTATTCTATTTATTTATTTTATGTGACTTAAAAAACACTTTTATTTATAAATTTTAGATTCTACGTAAGTCATTTAAGTTTTGGAAGAATCTTAGAAAGACATTTACTTAGTATATAGGTACTCGAACGGTTTCGCCCGCAGGGTGGTCAAAGTATGGAAGTCGTAAGACACAATTATCACACCTCTTCATTAGTGGAATAAGTTTGTTCAAGTATTTAGTAATTTTTAAAATTTTTGATAATTAAGTAATTTCGCCTAAAATATATTTTTTTTATATTATTGTGCAGGGACGGCAGAACAGTGGGGTCAGGGGGTCAGCTGACCCCCCTGGGAATTTGTCTACGGGGTCAAGGGGGTCAGCGGACCTCCTAAAGAAAGAAATTTTACCATTACGTTACCCAAAAACAACTTAAATTGCTAATTAATTTCGTTTTATTTTATTACCTTTTGAATCTAAACTCAATCATTATAACTACAAACAAAAATTTGAACTCTTTTTTTTCTTTCAGTTTTCAATAAAACCACAGCTACAAACTGCTTAAAAATGGGTTAAATTGTACCAATTTGCTTTAAAATTTTCAATAAAACTACATACCCCCCAGACCCCCCGGTAGACCTACATCACTTTACAAGTTTTGACCCCCCCCCTGGCCTAAGATCGTTCCGGCGTGCTTGTTATTGTGCAGCCGTCTGGATCCCAAAATTTCACTTATAAAACTTTTAATAGGTTCGGTTCATGATCTCGGTTCGATTAGATAAAAAATGTGTTCCTAAACAATGAGATTCTGCAATGTTTCCATGTGACGTCATGGCGGCTATTCTTCATTTTTACTTTAATTTCTAAACAGTTGTATTTAACTAAAAATATTTTTGTTTTGATTTTCATTTAATGAATTTCTGAATATTTGGCTTTTAACGGGATTGTTTTAGGAATGGTTGGTGTACTGTGTCATCACTTTGTTTAAATATTTTGTAATTTTTAAAATTTTTGATATTTTATTTTTGTTTTAACATTGATCATTAACTAAACTTATTTTTGTTTTGATTTTCATTTATGTAAAATTTTATAATTTTATTTTAATTTCTAAAAATATCCCATAGAACCTGGAGTTCCTATCTGTAATAATGGAAATTGTATATTCTTGAACAAATTCCATATCGTGATATTTTAATGAATCTCTGACAAGTACGTTAGACTAAAATTAATGTAATACTAATTGAAGTAAGTGAAAATAAAGACATTTTGAATATCATTCGGTGATACATTATTTAATATTATATAATATATAAACGCCTGCAGGGTAGGCTTTGTTTTTATCATTAGGTATAGAAATAGATAGTAATAATTTTCTATTCTTTGATACCATAATAATAATTGTTTTTTCTCTTTTGTTCCAGGTGAGTCTCAAAGTTTTCTGTTGAATGTTTTACTTCTTATTTGGTAAGTCTACTTCCTACGAACGTAACCTCTTAATTTCACTACGATATCTGCCTGTATATCGATCAATATTGTAGCTTCATAACTAAATGGCAATCGAATAAAAACTTAAAATTGACAAATTAAGTAGATGAATATATATTAAATTATAAATAGCTAAATCTTAGAGTTTATCTGTTATATTTTACTGTAAGCATATACATAAGATATCTACATAACATCTTAATCTTCTTAAAACAGCTTCTGTTGAAAGTTGATCAAAACGATCATCATCAGTAAGCGTATTTGACCGTATTGTTTGACAATAAAAAAAAATAATGAAATTTAAATAAATTGAGTGCGATTTCAAGATTTCAACGAACCAACCGTCAGCGCATTGCTTATAATAGATTTGTAAATAAAAATTTCCTTCGGAAATTCCAATAGATGAGAAAGAACTAAAAATAGTGTTTACAAATTTTGACATCCTATGAATATTTAAATTTCAGCTTATAGATAAAAACCCAAACAATTTTTTTTTAAATGAATTTTTTAATTTACATTTTTAATAGAAAACTGTAAATTTTTTATTGCATAACTTTTCCTATCAATAAAATTTAGTTATCAAATATTAAAAATCCGATATTTGGATTTTTCTATTACACGAGCGGTCATTGGATTAGATTCACTAAAAAATATTCAATTTTAATTTGTATTATTTATATAAAGGTTTTAAGGATGTGTGTTTTTTACAATTCAAAAAAATAATGTTATTCGAAAAGTTCACCTCACTCTGAATAAAATGAAAATTCCAAAATCCTAAAAGGCCGATTATTATCTAAGATGTAACAATATTAGTAATGAAGTTGTTGAAGCTTATTTTTTTATATATTAAATACGGTCTTATACAGAAATTTTCATTCAGCAGTTCACAGCAAAATTTTACTTTTTGATTTCTAGTAAATCTAATTGAGATTTATTTGCTTAATTTATAACTATATGTCGGAGGGATCTCGTCTCTAAGGAAATGTTATTTGCCCGGATAGCTAGATTGACGCTTGGGTTCGACTCCTGAGGGGGTGATCCGTCCGACATATACAAAATAATAACGTTAACATCTTAAATTTTTTTAATGATATTGATGTGAGATGGAGATACACCAGAAGGTGCATCCCCTAAAGGCCTGTATGGGATGTCCCCCCATCGTGAAAACAACAGAGTAGAAGGAAAGAAGCCGGGATCACGAGCCAAATCTCAGAAAGTTAGTTACAATCCAATTTACTAAGATTTTAGGGGCTTCGAGCAGTGGTAAATTCTCCGTGCGATAAATTAGGTTAAATTTATCTCCCACTTAATATTTTTTTTCCAGACGCTATACTTACAGAAAAATGTCTGGGTATAGCCGGGAATCGAACCCGAGACCTCCGGGTTGCCAGCCAGACATGCTGACCACTACACCAAGGAGGCCGACAGATAATCGGCCTTTTGAGATTTTAGAATTTTCGAAATTTTTTTGAAAAATTAAAAGTCTTAGAATCTTGAAAATTTTTATTATTTATGTTTAGAAATATCTGAAACGTAGAGAAGATTCATTGCTCTTGTTTTATCAGTTTTTGTGTCTGTTTGCCTAGATTCAGTTAGCAATTATAACTCAAGAACGGATGATCATAGAAAGTTCTTTTAAAGCTATATTTGTTTTCGTTATGAAATTATCATAGGATTTTAGCTTTTTTTAAGCTACTCTTTAGTGCCAATTTTCATTTTTCTAATTTAAACTGTTAGATGAGGAAAATCATAAAATAGTTACCTTATGTTAGTCATATGAGGAAATTTCTAACAGTTCTAGAGAATGAGCTGAATTTTGTCAAAAAATTTGAATTAAAATTCTGCTTCTTTGGGACAAGTTTTATTAGTTTTCTAGCTTAAAATCTTTGCTAAAAAAAATTCGCCGAGGACATTGCGAAACTTTAAAACTTTTTCATCTACTTTTAACTATTCCTATTAATAAAATTTACTCACCTATTTAAAAATCTCTGCTATTTTTTAATCTATTTTAAATATTCAAAATCTCAAAAAAAATCATAAATTCGACCCTGTATCTAATTTTATATAAATTCAAATGTTTATCTCACGTAGTTAGAACAAACTTCATTAAAAGGCTTGCCGTATAAATATTTTGATTACGAATTGCGACTTAAAAACAAATAGCATTTTAAAACCCTTCACGTTATTTCACAAAGTGTTTAAAGATAAAAAAATTTCGTGATGAGGCTTGAAAAAGATTGACGTCACGCAACCATTTCTGTAATACTCTAAAATAGTTACACACTGTGAAATAGGATCTATATAAAATTTAATTAGACATGTTTGAAAATAAAATCTTAAAAGGCGAGAAGGTTTTTCTTAAATAAATAACGCTTTGGATTTGCATTAAACCTCGATTAAGTTTAACATTCTGTCCTTATTTGGAGCAATTAAGGAGATTTCGATTGGTTCCGGTTTTGATGACGAAACCAGATGTTACCAAAAAAAATCCTTCTTGTAAAAGAGATTATTATTTGAATTATGATTGAAAATTAAAATTCATATAATCACACACACACACACAACAAAGGAAAAAATAATATAAGGAAAAAACTTCGTAAATCGACATGTGACTTTCTGAATCGCCTTAGATTGATATTTATTAATAACTTGATAGGGGACATAAAAAGACCTATCGTTTTATATTTTTATCATATCGCTCTCTTCGTCATCCATATTTTTACTTTTATATATAATATTCAATATCTCAGTTTTGATAACTTGAAAAATTACCCAGTAAAAATTATTACATTCATTCATGCAATATTTTTGATTTTTGATCACGGATGAAAATATTATTATGTTAATTTAACATGTTTTTAAAATGCTCACCAAAAATCAGATCTTGATTAAAAAATTTTAAGAGGTCACACAAGATTTTTAAAAATTTCTAAAATGGTAGAAAATTAAATTTTTTTCTCGTCATGTTATTATTGCCTATGTTGAAAATTATAAATATTCTGAAAATTTCAAGTCGATATATCAATTTATAGAGGTTGGGGTCGGGTTAGGCTAGGGGTAGCATGCCAGCCTGCTAACCAAGTGGGCTTCGAATGCGACTCGAGGCATCCGACTAAAATCTGACCCCGGGGTAGATACAAATTTAAAAAACAAAAAAAATAGGAAGTATTATCGTAAATGGGCTTATGGCTAGAAAGGCCGAAAAAGCAAAAAAAAAAAATTATAGAGGTCACTCAAAATTTTTTTAATTTTTAAAGTAGGTTACTTTAGATGTTTTCAAGTTACCTGTAAATATAAATATTAAATAAATCGAAAGAAATGAGTATATCTCTTTTTTAAAATTAGATGGTAATTTTTTTTCAAAAATCAACTAGTGGTTAAAACCAATATATATTATTAAGCAAGATTCAAAATTTAAGGTCAAAATTTCAAAGAGTTTAGTAGAAATATTTTTATATTCTTATCAGTGGGTGTTCATCCACTCAGGGACTGAACCCCTTCTGATAAGCAATATAAAATTATTTCTACTAAAATCTTTGAAATTTTGACCTTTTAGAATCTTAAGTGCAGTAGCAATAATTTTTTTTATTTTTTTTCTTCGTGTCTCGCGCTTCATTTCTATTCGTTAAGATGTCAAGAACAAAAAAAAATTTTGTTGTAGATATTACTTTAAAAAAATCTTGAGCGACCTCTATAAATTGATATTTTCAGAATATTTTCAACGTAAGCAATAATTACATCACGAGAAAGAAATTCAATTTTCTACCATTTCGAAAATTTTCAAAAATCTTAAGCGGCCTCTTTAAATTTTTTAATCGAGCTGACCGTTGGTGAGCATTTTTAAAAACATGTTAAATTAACATATTTTCATGCGAGATCAAAAATAAAAAAAAATAAATCATTTTTTTGGGACACCCTAATGCATGCATATTAAATATATATTTTATTCATATAAACACGACACAAGATCATGTGGTTCAACTCCGATAATCAAAAATTATTAGATGATATTTAACTAAACTCAAGAATATTAATCTTAAATTTTGTTTATTTGTTATTAAGGCGGTGCTTCCCAAAGAATTCTTGTCCAACTCGTTTATTCGGACTCTATAAGCTAATTTTCGCTATCAAACTGGATATTTAATTTTTTCTCAACGAAATGGTCATGAATATAAAATATCAGTGGGAGATAAATTTAACCGAATTTATCGCGCGGAGAATTTGCCACTGCTCGAAGCCCCTAAAACCTTAGTAAATTGGATATTGAATTGTATCTAAGTTTCTGAGATTGGCTCGTGATCCCGGCTTCTTTTCCTTCTACTTTGTTCTTTTCACGACGGAGGGGCCATCCCATACAGGCCTTTAGGGGATCCACCTTCTGGTGTATCTCCTTCTCACATCAATATCATTAAAAAAAAAAAAAAAATCAAATCACTGTGACTTTAAAAGTGTGAGTCGGATTTGCAAACCGAGGGTTCCATACCTTATCTATATCTTCCAGTAAATTACTTGAGATATCAAATTCGTTCTTATTTGATGTTGATAGAGAGAGAATGAAGGAATTTGTGGTTTGTTATGGTACTTCTTAAAGCCGACAGGTACAAAAACCACCTATGGGGAAAAATAAATACCAGCATATAACAATGTACATTTCAGGTTTTTGTCTTATTGAGTTTGAGAGCTACAAAATGAACCGACAGACAGAGAGAAATAAAATCGACACTAACACTTTTACTTTTGAACGGAACCCCTAGAAAAATCTGCGTATCATTTTTTTATACCCTTCCACCCTCATCATTTAGATACTCAAGATTTTTAGTTAGAGGGTATTTCTTTACCTTTTTATCTTGACGAAGAAAGCTTTATCGTTTTAGGAAACCAGAGAAATGTTTAACTAAATTGTGGGAAACCCGTACTGCATATTTCAATGTATAACGAGTAATTTTTTCGGAACCCTTAACATCGTTTTGGGGAACCCCGATTGGAAATAATTGACTTAAAGGTTATGTAACCCAACGATTTACTCAGAACTACGTAAAGCCTACCCTGCAGAAGTTTCCAAATTATTATTTAAAGTATCGTGAAATAAAAATAATTTATGTATTAAAAACTCTTTAGTTTCACTCTTAGTTACACTTACCTCATATAATAAAAATTGACTAAAAGTGTGTTTAGCTAACAATACGAAATTTCATAAAGATCGAAACTCCCGTTTTTATTTGTTGTGTAGTAAAATAGAAATAGAATTATAAAAATACCTTGGTTCAAGTCAGGCCAGATTTTTGTTGTATTATTCGGTTGAATGAATATGAGCGATAACTCGGACCAAAATCACTAGTTTCCTTGAAAACGTTACATAAAACAAAAACTGTAAGGTATAAATCTTCATCTTCCTCGTTCAGTACCCATTAAAAATTGAAATGTGATATTTTTTCTAGATATTTTAGTTTTTCAAGAAAACTATTATTAGATCGGAGATTTTTTGAACCTTTTCCATCTCTCCAAATATGAATTTATAGAAAATCTTCTGCCGAACTTTATCTTTTTATCACCAAAAATAATTACACCAAATGTTGTATGACTCGAGTCCATAATAAATATTTTTTTATCTGGAATAGTAGAGAACTGGATAAAATAATTAAAAACCCAGAGCTTTTATTAAATGGGCCAGACGTTTCGTCAATTTATTTTGACTTCCTCAGTGGCCCAGTTAATTTAAATTTACAAATACCATCTCTGTATAAAAAAACAACAAAAAATAATTTTTAATTGTTAAAGAAAAGTACAAGATTGTTGATTAATTGGAGACAGGATTGTATTTAAAAACATACGTACCTACATAAGCACTGACCAATGGATTTTTGGCCCCTTTTTGGCCTCTAGAGACCTCAATATCAGGTTTTGATTCCTAAATTCGTTTTCCAACTATTAAGGGCATCGATTCCTTCCACCTAGAAGTTAGAAAATTAAATTAACTTTTTTCATCTCTGAGATACAAACTCTCAAAGAGTCAGGACCACGGCAGGGTATCGCAATACTTCACATTACTATATTCTATAGAATATAAATATGAAAGTAAAAAGATTAATGATGTTTTGTCGATTAGTGAAATTGTTTTTTGACAAAGAGTGATTAAATGGCCACTGAGGAAGTCCAAATAAATTGACGAAACGTCTGGCCCGAGGGGTGAACCGCGACCTATATATGCTGTACACCTACTTACTTCCACTTGTACTTGCCGAGTATTAGCTAAGTAGCTGTTAGATATTTCACGAAGGTACTTCAAATATTTCAAGCACTCCCATAGATATTTCCAAGTACTCCCATGATATTTAAGTATCCAAACATTTCCAAGTACTTTCAAATATTTCAAGCACTCCGAAATGAAGTCCAAGTACTCCCGAATACTTCATAGTCTCCCAAATATTTCCAAGTACTTCCAAATATTTCCAAGTACTTTCAAATATTTCCAAATATTTCAAATACTTCCAAAATGCTTCCATAGAGGTGTACACCTACTTCCAATCTCGGATCACCCCGCGGTCTGGTCTATTTAATAAAAGCTCTGTGTTATTTTGTCCAGTTCCCTGCTATTCCTGATACAAAAATATATATTTTTTGACTTATAAAGCAATAAAAATTGTTACGTCACTATTTAAAATGACTTACCATTCATACACTAAATTTGGAACTGAATACTCATTGTATACGTAACAGAAAGTACAATCTCTTGTTAGTATCCTTGAGCCTCCAAGCTAATTTGGAGTTGAGTTCAATAGTCAGTCAGTCAGTCTAAACAAAAACGAATCAAAGAAATTGCTTCTTGTGGGCAAGTTCACCCCGGATGCAATTAATTACACTGAGGAGAGAGGAAATCACTCTGACCTTTCAGTGCCCATCCCTTCCACTAATCGAAATGCATTCCAGATAAAACACTGAATTAAGCCTAAGGTTCTTTTTCTTTGGCTACTTTTAGCTCCCTTTCCCCCACTTGGATTTGTTGAATTATTCATTATAATTATCAACGAGTTGTCAGATTGCCCGGAATTGCATTTATCACTGGCTGTCGAAACAACCACCATGACTAATCTTGATTCTCTATTCAGAAAGTCTTTTTTGTGAAAAGAGATTCTTATTAAGAAAATTGACAAAATACCTACTAATTAATAAAGTTTAATAAATTTATTATTAATATTTGTGATAAGCTTCATTTTTATGTCAAGTTCTATATTATTTTTCCAACTCGAACTGTTCGCAGTCTGACTATAATTCTATGCCAATAATATGTATAATTGATTTTGCGAACAGCATTTCATAAAGTTTTTACTTTTTCATCTAATTTTTAATTTTTTTAATAGTCATTTAAAGAAATGTCTGAAATTTTAAGAAATTTTTTAAGAGTTTAAATTGCCAATAGTGGTAGACTTTAAAGCTCTAAGGGAATTACGAGAAGTCGTCATCTACTATATGCACTCGGGTTGAACACAACCTTTATGACTTATAATTAAATAAGCTGATGTGGTCACTCACATGACTTTACCATACAACCTGTATTTATATTTAACATTTAATAAAATAATTTATAATCATTTACGAAACAACCCTCCACCCTCTGAATTTTGGACCCATTAACAATTTATGATATCTCCTTGTAAATGAGAATCTTCTAATGTAAATATTAACGCAGCTCACATGTGAAGATCCAAGGTTCGAAGCCCGGATGATTCTTTTGTCTATAATAAAAATAATATTTTCTTCGTTCCCAAAATTTAACTTTGTATATAAATTTCAACTTTCCTTGATTTTTGTTTGGAATATTAATATCATATATATTATTTTTGAACTAGGAGTTATATTGATAGTTCTATTGTTAACCCCCCCCCCCCCACAGACAATATTGGCCCCCGAAAAAAATATTGTTTTTTTTTTATTATAGGTCTCTTTTATAGTAAATTCCATTTTTTTTTTAGTTTGAAAATTTTTTTATTATAGGTCTCTTTTATAGTAAATTCAATTTTTTTCTTGTTTTTTTTTTTCTTTTTTTACTTTAAAAATGTTATAATTATAATTTTTTGAGTCCCTTCCCCTTCATTTTTGGTTCAATTTCAACCATAATCTAATCATCTCTTAATCTCAATATAAAGAATCTAAATGTGAAATGTCCTTTAGATATTCAGACTAGTTTTTGAGCTAGAGTGTACACAAAAGTTGATAACGTATTAAATAACATACTAACAGACCTTTTGACAATATAATTAATATCCCGTAAAATGTAATTTTTTTCAAAATTTACTTATTAGACCTTTCATGTAGACCATGGATTTGCTCAATTGCAAATGCAAAAAAAATCAAAACTATGTAATATATATATATATATGACGAACTCTTAAACGGCTGTTGGTTTTAAACTGAAATTTGGCATAAAAGTTTGGATTAATAAGCTTCACATTTGTGCACAAAAAATTCCCAAATCAAAAGTATTTCATGGCATGTCAGGTCTTGAAACATTTTTTACTTTTTCCTCCAATTTTCTATTCTGAATGTATTTTCTTTTAAAAGTAAATTCTTTTAAAATACAATTGACAGAATGATAACTAACTAATCAAACTCAATTGAAGTCAATTCTCGTATCAATGATCGAAGCGCTATTCATTTAGAGCATTCATGTTTGTTTTTTTATCACATATGATAACATTCTCCTAAATATATCCACAAGGACAAAGACAATTATTATCATTTCGATTTAATTTTTGAAAGATATAATGTATGTCAAGTATATTTTATATACAATTCTGTTAACGCATCCCCTAGGATAAAAAATATTAATAACTTATTAATGATTTAAATCAGACTGGAGTATTCGCTCAAAAATTTTCAATTATTTTTTTTAATATTTACTTGTTTAGAAACAATGAGAAATACACTTTAAAACTTTTTTTCTATTTGTTGATCTGCATCTCTGGATTGTGAAAGAAAGTCATGAAAGAAGAAAGTTCGTTCAGTGACAAATGTTGATAAATAAGAAAAATAAAAATCATCGAAACCATTCACTAATGCATTGAAATTTGACACATAGGTTTATCATAACTATATTAATAAACTGCTACTTTAAGCCCAATTTTTAGATTTCTAACTCAAACCGTACCTTATGTTTAAAATTTTTTTTCCAAAATAACAAAATATACAAGGAGTGTAAGACTTGAAAAAGTTCAAACTTTTTTCAGCAATTTAGCTCTTGTCTTTTTTAAAATTCGGTAAATCGGGACCCTATAAGAACCACTACAATAAAGTAATGAAAATTTAAAAAAATTTAGCTAGATTTCATAAAAAACTTTGTGAAACCTTCCTAGAATTTTCATATTTTTAAAAATTTAAAAAAAATTTTAAATTTTCATTACTTACTTTAATAAAAAAATTTTCACCAAGAACCTACACCAATCTCCCTTTATAAAATCACAACAATGTCTGCCTGTCAGTCTGTAAGAATATTGTAGCTCATAATCTTAATACGATATAAACTTGAAATTTTTAAGTTATACGTCTTCATTTTTCTCCGAAATCAAAAATAGTTTTAAAAAAGACGATAGAATTTTTTGTAGGGTCTAAAATAAAATAAATAACAAGATTTAAATCTAGAAATATGGTATACCCTTGCAAATATTTCATTAAGTAGAATTAGACTAAATTTTTCCTCTCACTTGAAGTTCAACTCACCTAGAAGACATTGTCTTATCTCTTCAGAATTTAATTTTACCATACCTCAAGTATGAAGTAAAGTATTGCAATTGTTAAAGAAAAAAATCATTTTTTTTCTTTTGATTTCGTAAATGGCTAAAACTATTTTGATAAAAAAAAATTGACCGAAATCAGGACTTTACGAGAAATCCTAAAAAAAGTAGAATTTCACAGGATAATAATTATTTTATCAAAATATCTGTGAGTAATTAAATAATAATTAGTTTGTGTACGCTCTAGCTCAAAAATCATTGGAAGTATCAAAACGAAATTTTATATTTTGTTTTTTATGTTGCGATTCAAAGTTAAAAAGATTTTGGTTGAAATTAGACCCAAAAAATACTTGACCATACCCCCTGTATGGTAAAATAAAAAATAGATCACCACTTAGTTTATTTTCTCTTATATCACTTAAAATTTTAACCTCCAAATGAATCCTTGTTGCGTCGTTAGCTTCCCATCGAAAAGGCCAACCTGTTTCATAGACATTCAAAAGTAATAAATATCTTATGAGACAAAAGTGTGCCCACAATTAGTGATAATTTAAACTTTTTTTTCAGCGTTCACATTTAGGTTTCTATAATGACTTATCCTAAAGAAATACAAATTATATATCTTTCGATTGATGTATTACAGGAATAGAGATTTATGCGTTTAGTTTCGCAAACAACCTTAGAGTTAAGAGGCCTAACACTGTTCTAGATTTTATTCGATAAATCTATCAATAAAGATCTACTTATCTCAATCTTAGTTTATACAAAGTTTTTTCTACATTGCCATACCTTAAAGCATTTCACGTTGGTTATGAATAAATTGATATTCTAGAGAGGTGCATATACCCTAAGAAGTGGTAAGCCTGCTGCCAAACAATGTCGTCTTCATCTTCTACGACACATAAAAATAGTCTAATCACGTTCTAAAATTGATGGATCCCCCGAAACAATAATCCTTTGTCCGAAAGCTTCCGGAGCAATGAAAAATACACTCGATTGAAGATTTTTCTTGCATGTAAATATTATCTAAAACTATAAAAAGTTGTTTTCATATATTTTCACGATCATTTGATGCTTTTGAAAATTATCAAAAGGGTTTGATCACTGTAACATATTGTGTCTGTAACGTCTATAAAATTGAGTGATTAAAAGTAAACTTACACTGAGAAAAAAATATTTCAACCCAGATCTGGTGATTTCCGACAAGTTAGAGTTTATGGGTGTAAATGTAACTGTTAAGTAAGGAATGTACTCTTCATATTAGATTAAAGTGACCAGACGTCCCACAGCTGGATTTCTTGCCCCACAACGTATCCCCCCACATTAGACAATATTTTGTCTTTTGGATTAAAAAAACCTATATTTATTAATTATTTATATTTTTAGAAAGTCGATGTTGGGATTTAGCGACACTAGAGCACGTCTTGTAAGTCTCTTGTGATCATGCTGATGTGGTTCGCATTACTGCCTTCATTTCAAAGAGTTCTAAAACTATATTCCCCTTTAAAATCATATTATTTTTGTCTACTGATAACTGTCTAAATATACATATGTCATCTGCTTCGCACTGGGTAAAAAAATGGGAAATGGCTTTTTCCAGGGTAGTCCCGTTACTGATCTGCTAATTCGGTTGTCTAAATATCGGGCACTCCAATTATACGAGGTGTAGCTATTAAATGTCGGGACTGTGCTTAGAAACGTTTAAGGCTATATTGCAAGTGAAGTGCAATTTCTCCAATTGTGAAGAATTTTGTGACAACATATCACGAAAAAATGATGAATTATTGAAAAAAGTTCATATTTCATCGGAAAAGTATGAGTGATTATATCTTTATTTGTTGTTGATGTTTTAATTTGATCTATGACTGCTCTTATTCCATTATGGTTTGCAATAGATATACTATATGATAATAAAATAATTATATACATACAGATTCATGTCCCGCATTCCATTGTAAAACATCTGGTCACTTTATATTAGATTAAAAGCGAAATACTTGATATTACAGAGTATTTGTAACAAGTGTTTGCTTATTCTAATTCTCGGTTCGATGTAGAATTCATTTTACGATTTTTCACTTTCCCATCCGATTCTATAGAAAAATGTCTAGTGAACCAACGTTGATGTTGGGAGTCGTGTTATTGTCGAAAGTATATCGTTCGTGGTCGCGGAGCTGAAGGTGTCAATTCAAGCTCCGTCTACTGTAAAAATTTAGCCGACTATCATCTGGCTTCTATACTAATTTTAGTTGAATCACACAGAAATATAAAACACATAAATCAAAAGTACCACACCATCTGGCATTCTAAGTATCTGAGGACAAAAAAATCAACTGGTGTGTGAGCATCTCACCACTTCATTCACAGGACCTCCCTTCTTTGAAATCATCATACCAATTTTGCCCTTTCAAATTAGTCCCCACACAGTGTTTCAATCAAGATATAAAAATAGATATCACAAAACTTGCGACACTTGTTAACCACGGCGATATTTTAAAAAATCATAGAAAAAACTATCCCAGCCTTCCAGTTAATTTGAATCAAAGTCTTACCAAATAGTTGTTGGCTGATCCTTAGCTTAAAGTTACAAATTTCGTTGCTCTGAGACTGAGATATAACAGTGGATGCACACTCCGACCATTGAATTTTCTGGTGAGATTTGGATCTCACGCCCACAAAACCTGTTTCATTTTTCTAAAGTCAGTTTCTTCCTTTCACGGGCACGAATACGATCATTTTGAGTTGCCCTATTGAAATTAGCTTTTATATTTTTGAAGATAGAAGACTTCGAAAATTGAACCCCTCGAAAGTGAATTCATTAATTTAATTTCCATGCTTCGCTATGTAAATTAAAATAAAAATAATAATAATAAAACTTTAAAAACCATGCTTCCATTTCGAAATGCGCTTAAAAGTAGAAAATAATTTTTTTTTTTCTGTACCTGGCAAATTTTCATACCCAAAGGATTAAAAATAAAAGCAAGGGCTCTTTTTACTTTACTTAGATCTAATAAACTCTTAAAAAAACTTTTTAAACAATTGAAAAGAAGGAGAGTTTGTAAGTGAGTCAGGTGGTGCATATACCAATTAATTTAATGGTATTGATAAAATATTGTAGTATCATCACATAAACTAACTATTTGTATAATATGAATAGAATTTCAAGAAAATACTTTTTACAAGTTTGTCAAAATCTAATTACAAGATTTCTATCAATCAAACAGAGGAATCAAATGAAAGCACGTGAAAATTAAAATGCTTATTAAAATAATTAACCCGAAGATTTGAGTATCATTTTTTGAAAAATAGATGGATTCTTTTCAAAAATACAACTCATGGTATAAACCAAATATATCAAGAAATATTGATGAGGCAGTCCAAAAAAAGAAGAAGATAATTTACACTATCTTTTTATTCATAAAACCGACGTTTCGGAGGCTATTCCCTCCTTCTTCAGGGTTTTGAAAAGTCAGTGAAGGAAATCCAATGCGGCATTCGCCCCTGAAGAAGGAGGGAATAGCCTCAGAAACGTCGGTTTTATGAATAAAAAGATAGTGTAAATTATCTTCTTCTTTTTTTGGACTGCCTCATCAATATCCACTTAATATCAAGAAATAATTAAATTTTAAGGTCAAAATCCAGATTTAAGTAGAAAATATTTTTACGTTGCATATCAGAGGGCTCCATCCCCTCAGGAGTTGAACCCGAGTACTAATACGCTTGCCAAGCTTGTTAGTTCCTGAGGGGATGGAGCCCTCTGATATTCAATGTAAACATATTTTCTACTTAAATCTGAATTTTGACTTTAAAATTCAAATTCTTTCTTAAAATATTTATCTTTTTAGAAATTACAAAATAATCGAAAAAATATTCTTTGATATCAATTTAGATTTTAGAAATGTAATTATTTTTAGAAGAAGAAGACGGACTGGTAGAAATTGTAATTGAGAATTGATGGAAAGCAGCCCAAAGATATTAGTGAAAAAAATTATCTCGAATAAAATAGATTTGTTGGACAGTCATTTTTTTTCAATTAAAAACCAACGTTTCGGAGGATTTTAAATCCTGAAAAAGGGGAAATTGCTCCGAAACGTTGGTTTTTAAGTGAGAAAAAAATGACTGTCCAACAATCTATTTTATTCGAGAGAATTTTTTTTACTATACTTGGGCTGCCTTCCATCACTTCTCAATTAGAATTATTTTTATTTATTTTGGTCATTTATAAGTACGTCATTTATGGTAAGATACATAGTTTGACTTATTAACATATTATCAAGTATTAGAAATCCATAAAGAAGCTCTTTATGTTGTTTGCCAACAGAAAACGAATTCTTCCCGAGTAGCTTTTGTCTAATAAAGGATTTGTGTTCTAAGCATCCGAGGGAAAATAATATACCATAAATCTTAAAACAAATAATACTACTTATTTATAATGTTGCAAAAAGTTAGAAAGTATACTTGAACTGTTCCTCTGTCTCTTTAAGACCGTCTTTTTTACAATTTACAACGGGATTCGAATGCAAATCGATTTTCTCTGATATATGTTGAAAAAAAATTTGTGCTTGTTTTTTCTGGTTGACTAAAGAATATTTTTTATCTTTTTTGCTTTGGAGAAATTTATCATTTCATAATATAAGTATTATAAGAAAAATATTTTTTACTCGATTCATATCCGTAAGGCCATAGGAAATGGACTCAAAATTTGTAGTTGTTATTTTATCCATTGCGTAGTATAGCGAATTCTTTGGGATGAAGTATAGTTTTCGATCATTCGCCAAGAGCAACCAACTTCAAAAGGTTTTAAATTAAAAAGAAAGAAGTTTTCATTCATTCAAAATTTTAAGAACTAATGATTTTGCAAAAAATTACACGAGGTCTCGTAGAGATCCCAAAACGAGGGTTTTACTTTCACATTTATATTCTATAGAATATAGTAATGTGAAGTCCTCTGACACTTTGAGAGCTTCAATCTCTGAGATGAAAAAAGTCATTTTGTAAGTTCTAGATGGAAGGAATCTATGCCCTTAATAGTAGTTGGAAACCGAATTTAGGGATTAAAACCGGATATTGTGGTCCCGTGAGGCCTAAAAGGGGTCAAAAATCCATTGGCCAGTACGTATATACATACCCCCCTGCGATTCGCAACCATAAGTATTTTTATTATCATTTCCGTCCATAATTTAATTTATAATTTGAAAGTTTATATTGGGAAAATAAGGACAAGTTTTTTATGTGTGACTTTTTTATTTATCCACCAACGTTTCGTCGACTTTGCCGACTTCTTCAGGGCTTCAAATAGTCATGTCACACATTCGTCTAAATTTTCTTATTCTTTTCGTTACCATTGAAGGCCATCAGAATACAATTTTCAAAAAATATTTGGCACATTCACAAAAAACTCAATCTTTCTCTTTATAATAACAATTTCATTAATACAACAGAACAGAAATCACATATATACAAAATAAGGCAACCCTGTTTTATTTAAACGTTGGTGGATAAATAAAAAAGTCACACATAAAAAACTTGTCCTTATTTTCCCAATATAAACTTTCAAATCATAAGTATTTTTTTATTATTTATTTATTTATTTATTGTCCCCGGGAACAAAGCCCATTTAGACAGCACATAAGTAAAGTGCCAGTAGGGTTAGTGAGGGATCCGAATTTTTAGCCAGTAGAAATTTTTATTTGCCAGCCAGGATCGAACCCCGGCCTTCCGCTCCAACATCGTCATAATCGATCGATGCCGAAGCGGGGCCAGCGCGTTAGCCAGCTCTGCTAACCCGACTCCCCCAACCATAAGTCTCAGAGCTAGGAAATTCGAAACAAGCTCGATATAGGCTAGAAGGAGTACAGCAAGCTTTTGTTTGAAATCGGAACACCGGAAGTCGACATTTACATGAAAGATTTTTCGTTTTTTTGATTTACTCAAAAACGGCACTAACGATTTTTTTTTAATTATCAAGTGTCATGAGTGATTAGTCGTCCAATTGAAATAAAGGAAGGGGGTATAAATTAGGAGTGTCACGATTATTTCAAATAAGTGAAAATGTGAGTCGTGTGGTGATGTATTTGTTCATAAATTAATTCCTGTGAATCCATTGTAATAGACTGATGAAGAGGGCAAAGCCCTCGAAACTATAGTCTCGTTATAAATAAATAAAATTTATAATTCCAGCAGAAGACACACTCTTTTATTGTCTCCTTCAATTTACAATTCATATCAATTTTAAATTAAATTTACTTATAAAAACGATTTTCACGTGACGTAATTTATGGACGGCCCCTAACAAGTTATTTTTTAGTTAATTTATTATGGTATATCAATAAGCCCTTCGGCTTAGGCTGAACAAATCCGTCGACATAAACTTATTCAATAAGAAATATGGTGTTAAAAATTAAAAAAAAAAAAAAATGATGTATAATAGCCCAAGAGCCCACGACTGCCAGACCTTCGTTATTTTATAAAAGCTGAAAGTTTTTCTGTGCATGTCCCCTATACATGTAAGAACGACCAACACCATCTACAAGGCCCAAATCCGCCCCTATCTCGAATACGGCTCTCATCTGTGGAGAGGAGCCTCAAAATATTCTCTTGCTACCCTTGATGCAATTCAGAAACGAGCCGTCAGGCTAATTGACGATTCTACCCTCACCGACTCCCTCGACTCGCTGGCTCATCGAAGAGATGTCTCCGCCCTTTCCCTTTTCTATAGATACTATCACGGCAGGTGCTCTGATGAGATAAAATCAATAATTCCCCCCAAAGCATGCTTTGCACGCAGCACACGTTTTGCCGACTCCCAACACTCTTTCGCGGTCAAATTAGAAAGTGCCGGACCACTTCATTCGCGAATTCATATATCCCCATGACGTCAAGGAACTGGAACTCTCTCCCAGCCTCTATCTTTCCCAGCACCTATGATCTTCAAACCTTCAAAACCAGGGTGCATAGACACCTACGTCTACACCCTCTCACTTAAACAACTTTCCTTCTCTTCGGTAATGCAAGGGTCTTTCGAGATCCATAGGGGCTACATCTTTACTGGTGCACCCCTTCTTGCATTCGATTGCATTAAAAAAAAAAAAAAAAAAGACTATAGAGTTTGGGTTGTGGTTACTTTGGCAGGTAACAGGTAATAAAGGTGTATAAAATAGTACTTTAAATTCGTTAAAGTATAAAGCTCAATTTTTTTATATTTTCTTCGTGGATAACTTTAGAAATCTCGTCATCCATTGCCGGACACTTGTGACAGTTGCTACCCCCTGCCAGACACCCCTAAACTTTAAGAAACTCAAGCTTGAGTGGTTTGCCATAAAAGAATTTAGTCTTTTTGATTTTAAGTCGATTCTTCCACGTTTTCAGTAGAAGTTGTCATTAATAGTCAAAACAACAAAAATGGAATGCAATAAAGGTTATTCCTCTAGTATTAGATAAGAATCGATGGTTATTTTTGATTTTAAGTCGATTCCTCCATGTCTTCACCAATGTTTGTCAATAATAACCGAAATGTCAAAAATCTATTTAAAAACCATTAAAACTGTCCGCCAATTGAGATAACATTTTTTATAGGTCGCCAAGTAACATATATAAAATTTATCTTTTATATTATAACGAAAGTATAATTATAATTTATTAAAGTTTAGGGGTGTCTGGCAGGGGGTAGCAACTGCCATAAGTGCCCGGCAATGGATGGCGAGATTTCTAAAGTTATCCCGAAGAAAATATAAAAAGATAGAGCTTTATACTTTAACGAATTTAAAGTATTATTTTATACACCTTTATTACCTGTTACCTGCCAAAGTAACCACAACCCAAACTCTATCGTCGCTGGTCGTTCTTACCTGTATAGGGGACATGCACAGAAAAACTTTCAGCTTTTATAAAATAACGAAGGTCTGGCAGTCGTGGGCTCTTGATCTATAAGCCTCATTCACATAAGCTCACGGGGGAAGTGAAACTTTATTTTTAATACTCACTAATAGCTCATGACAAATAAAATTTATTAAAATTAGAAAATTTAAATTATTCTTTTAAAACTCACTAATTGTTTATGACAAATAAAATTTATTAAAATTAGGAAAATTTAAATTATTATTTTAAAATCAAGGCTTGGCTTTTACTTTCCCTCTATTAGGTCATTTCTTCTTTATTGTAACAAAAATTTCAAACAGATACGTCGCTAAAGAAGTTTCACTTCAAAAATGTTATAGCTTACTAAGCCTTGAAAATGTTTAGTTGCAATTCATACTATTTTTTTTATATATTTAATTTGTATGGTCAATTTTTCCTTCATTAAATGAAAACCACTGATCCTAGAAACTTGATTCTTATCTCATTCTCTAGAAAATTTTATTGACTTGAACGTTTACTTGAACTACTTTTTTTTTATAAAATTCTTATATTTATAAATATCCAGCATTTTCCATGACAAATAAAATTTAAAATTTAAATTATTCTTTTAAACCCCACTAATTGTTTATGACAAATAAAATTTATTAAAATTAGGAAAATTTAAATTATTATTTTAAAATCAAGGCTGGTCTTTTACTTTCCCTCTATTAGGTCAGTTCCTCTTTATTGTAACAAAAATTCAATCAGATACGTCGCTAAAGAAGTTTCACTTCAAAAATGTTAAAGCTTACTAAGCCTTGAAAATGTTTACTTGCAATTCATACTATTTTTTTTTATATATTTAATTTGTATGGTCATTTCAAAAATGATTCTGTTTGATTGGTGCAAGTGGAATGCCTCTTGAATTCATTTCGTTTCGTTAAGTGTCTTACATTCCACCGCTGGCGCCAAATTTATCATAGACTCGCACTTGATTTATTAAAAATAGGACAGACAATTCTGGAATTCCCAACTGGTGAACGTTCAAACACAAGGAGACTGGGATAACATGTTTCCAAGGATTAGTTCATGTTCATGTTGACTACCAACTAACTCTTCGCAGAAGATATTTCTGAATTTTAGGTTAAAACTCGACAGAAACCTTGATGGATCCCATTCTGGGCGAAGTGGGTTGAGGACACAGATACATAGACAGACTCTTTCTGTTGAATTAATTGAATTAACACTTCAAAAGAAACGAAATGAATAAATAAACATTCAATGAGAAACATTATTCACAAATACACTTATATTACTTTCACTTACATAATACCTGTACCAAGGGTCACTATTACATTCGTCTTTGAGAGTGGATTAATATATCAATCTGCTGAAAGGATCCGTTTAAAAAATTCATATGGCAACAGTGTCCTCTATTGAATCTGAGATATTATATGTAAATTTTAATACACTGTCAGGAAGGTTGTATTCAAACATCATGGGTAAATACAACTCTTCTGACATGAGAATTAACCTATCTATTACATCTTGGATTCATTTGAGGACACTCTTGTCATTTTTTTCTATGAATTAACCTGAAAGATTTCAATTTGCCGATGATAATAGATTCAAATTTTCTTAGAAAATCATAAGATGATGTCATCTATTAGATCCGATGGAATGGAATATTTTTAATTATATAGTCAGATGGGTTGTTTTTCACCCCCTCGGGAATCGAACCCGAGAGTGGTGAAAAACAACCCATCTGATATATAATTAAAAATATTCCATTCCATCGGATTTAATAGATGGCACCATCTTATGATTTTCTAAGTATGAATTAAACTTTTAATTCATAAGTATTTAGGAATTTGAATATTTTCAAAACAAAATCTTAATTAAACAATTGGGATTAAGATCAGATACTTAATGATTATTTTTATAATTACATACAGATTTGGTGGTTTATAGATATCCAGAATTTTCCATGACAGGAAAGTTTTCCTTCATAAAATGAAAACCATTCATCCTAGAAACTTGATTCCTGTCTCATTCTCTAGGAAATTTGTTTGGCTTGAACGTTTACTTGGACTAATTTTTTGATAAAAGTCTTAGATTTATAGATATCCAGCATTTTCCATGACACTTCTGAGGATTCGGATCATATCCTGTCATGGAAAATGCTGGATATCTATAAATCTAAGAGTTTTATCAAAAAAGTGGTCCAAGTAAACGTTCAAGTCAATAAAATTTTCTAGAGAATGAGACAGGAATCAAGTTTCTAGGATGAGTGGTTTTCATTTTATGAAGGAAAAATTGTGATTTTTTGCAAAAAATTGCAGTTTTTCAAAACTTCAACCTCATTGCGGCACGGATTACCATTTATCCAATTAAGATGAAACTTTGTTTGAATTGTAGAAAATTTAATCTAGTTTAAAAATGTATTGAGTGGTCTTTGTCGAAAACGTGCTCCTTCATGGCCAAAATGAGAAAATATCGAAAAGGTTTTTGGGTGATCCGGGGGGGCTGTCGAGGTCGAAAACTTGGATTTTGCGCTTGGACCCGAACGGTTGGTCGCAGAAAAAAAGCTAAATAATGAAACTTTTAGCAAATTTTATTCCCTTTCATTTTGAATAGGAAGGTTATTTACGAAAAGTTGATAGTTTTCGAGTTATAAGCAAAAAAAACCCCAAAAATTAAAATTTTCACATTTTTTTACATTTTCTATAATGTTGCGTTACGAAAATTTTGTGGGAGACTTCAGATTTGGATTCAGCGCCCCATAAAACATATATATGCAAAAAATCAGAACTACCCCAAAACTTTACCCATAGGGGCCCATTTGAGCACAATTTGACTGGACTAAAAAAGAACCATAAAATTTTCATGAATATTCTTTTAATAATATATTTTTTTTTAATCCACCTCATAAACAGATTTATAATTTATAATTCACCTAAAAGTTATATTTGAAAATTTGTATATTTATCTGTAGTTAGTAGTGAATTACTATTTTTTGGTTTTGAAAAATATTAAACGAAATAAAAATGTTATAGCTGGAACCGAGGGGTGATCCGCGATTGGATGTAGGTGTACACCTCTTTTGAAGTATTTTGGAAGTACTTGGGAGTAGTTGGAAACATTTGGAAATATTTGGAAGGACTTGGAAATATTCGAAAGTACTTGGAAATATTTGAAAGTGCTTGGGAATCTTTGGAAGTACTTGGAAATATTTGGAAGTGCTTGGAAATATTTGGAAGTACTTGGAAATATTTGGAAGTCCTTGGAAATATTTGGAAGTACAAGTGGAAGTAAGTGTACAGCATATGAGGTCGCGGTTCACCCCTCGCCTGGAACTATTTTCAATAAATGGGGTTACTTCACTAAAATATTGATAATAACAGAATGAGCGAATTTACGTAATTTTTTCATAATTTTATTCAACTTCTGACCGCCATCATATATAAAAATCACCACATTGAAGCTCTCTCGAAACATCATTTTAAAATGAATTAAATAATCAAAAAAAGTCTAATTATTCTTAAAGAGGCCTTTGGATGGACCTTACATACCCATGATAAAAAAATATTTCGTATTTCTCAAAAAATTTGACCCTCCCCAAAATAATCATTCGACTAAAAATTTAGTATAATTTTTGTTTCGAGAAAAGTGAATAGGTACATTTGACTTATAAAATGCAAGTTTCTATCTTATTTAGTTTACCACCAGATATTGACTTCTCGTCACATTATTTGAAAGTTCTTAAATACTAATATTGAATGGAATCCTAATAATTTTTATAAAAAAATAAAACTGACTTCAAAAAACTTAAATGCAACAAATAAAATAATAATAACTTAAAAATCAAATAAAATACACTAAAAGATATAAAATAATTATCTTATTTAGCTACAACTAAACGACGAAATATTAACATGAAATTACTTTTTGAAGTCGGTGCCAAACAAACTATACCTATAAGCGAGCGTACCCGCCAAACGTACTAAGTAAGATCCGTCGAGTGCGATTCATAAAAGGTATATGTTTGGCACCGACTTCAAAAAGTAATTTCATGTTAATATTTCGTCGTTTAGTTGTAACTAAATAAGATAATAATTATTTTATACCTTTTAGTGCATTTTATTTTATTTTTAAGTTATTATTATTTTATTTGTTGCATTTAATTTTTTTGAAGTCGGTTTTATTTTTTTTTTTATAAAAATTATTTTAATTTTTCTCTTTTTAGTGATCTTATTAATAGTGACTTAATATAATACCTTGCATGCATCTCGTAAGAGAAAGCGTCAGGCGAATGAATCTTCATAAATATAGAAATTATCTCGAAACGTTTGCTGGTTTTAAATGAATGTTATAAGATTTTTTTTATAAAAGATTTTATTTATCATAATTTCGATTATTTGCTCATAAGAATTGGAGATGTACGTTATTTCGTCGTTGATCATATCATCAGAACTTAACCAAATTAATATGGTACTATCCCTAAGATACCCTCTTTCCAATAAAAAAAGAATCATCGAAATCGGTTCATAAACAAAGAAGTTAGGCCTGAACAAACCTAACAAAAAAGGTCTAATACCAATGAAAAAAAACGGGACCAATCGGAAACTAGACTGAACACAATGTAAAAAAAATCTTCAAAATCGGTTCACAATTGCCGGAGAAATGAGGTAACTTAGACACACAAAAAAAAAAAAAATTCAGTCGAATAGAGAACCTCCTCCTTTTTTGAAGTCGGTTAAAAATAGTGTCCGTTTAAGTTAAAAAAAATTTTTGTTATGAAAATGAGTTAAATAATTTTCAGTACAATTAATTTCCATTAAATGTTTAAATCATCAAATTATTATAATCATATTTTGACGAGCTATTGAAAATATTTATCATTCTCGTGAATTATCGTCCTACTTTCATTTAAATAGGAGAGTTACTCTTTAGAGTGCTGCCATTTCTTGGTAATATTTCTCTTACATCTTGTATTTATTATCCCTGGAATCTATCCAGAATTTATTTAATCCCCAAGGATTTTCTAGATTTAGGTCACTTTTATTCGGTGTAAAATAAAATAAATAACTAAATAAGATTTTCCTCCATACGATATTTATTTTTACTTCCAGTGAGTATACTATCAATTATAAAACTAGATCAAAAAGTTATTTTTAAATAAAAAAAAAATAATAAACATTCTGAAAAATTTTTATTTCTTTAATATTTAAAAATATTGATGAAAAAAAATTTTTGACTGGATTTATAAATTTAAATTCATGAAAAAAGTAGGATTTCTATTTTGGGCCAGGATTATATAGAAATCAATTCAAATTGAATTATATATAATATTTTTTGGCAACGTTTCGGCTCGTTCCGACCATCATCAGGTGGGCCAAAACACTTTGGATTCTTTGATATATTTTTGGTCAAGTATCTTGTGAATTATTCAATAATTCTATTAAATAGGTATAAAATACTACTTTTTACTGGTATATTAGTGTTACCATATTTTACGCTAAAAAACTCAAAATTTTAAAACTTCAAAACTTATTTTCTTTTAAAGCAAATTACTGAATAGTACATTTAGTGAAATACCATTTTCATTAGTACCAATTAAAGTAAATTCAACATTCAGTTCATATATATAACCTTTTTGCTAAACTTATCAATTTTATTTTAAAAGATCAAGAATTTTAAATTCACTTGGAATAGGTAGATACTTTAAAATTTTTGGCCTAATCAACTTGGAAAGCATCATTCAAGGAAGAGATGTTTGCTTATATTATAATTTTATAATTGGAAAAAACTTATCTGAGCCAAAACAAAATATTTTGAAGTTATATCCTAAAAATTATAATATCCTATTTGTGAACATTAATTGAAGGAAAAAATATTGTTTTTTTTCCTAATCTAATGAGCCATGCATATTTTTTCTGCTTAAATTCAAACTGATTCACTTAGAAGAAGAGTTCTCTATTCCAGTGTTCCGCAAACTTTTTGTGTTCAAGGTACACCTACCAATTCAAGAAATTTTAGAGGTATACCAATAAAAAAAACCAATGTTTATTGAATATTTATTTATTATCTTATTATATTTATCTACTCTTATTAAACGAGCAATTCTTGTATATATTATATAGAATGGGTTTCTCGAAAACGGCTCTAACGATTTGGATGAAATTCACGGGTTAGAGGGTTTTCGGGTTGGCATTTCGATCTGTCACGGTCTCATCTTCGGCTAAGTTGTTTTTGATGGGTTTTTTGCTAATTGAAATAATTATTCACAGGTGGTTGTTTGAATAAAAATTTATAATTTATTTATTTATTTATCCAGAAAAATACACAACATTCATTATGTCATGTCCTATAGAGTTGACAAGTCAACTGTACATAGGACCGGATTAAAATCTTATATCTATCTTATATTATATATCTTATATAATCTATCTTATATATAACAATTATTTAATTTTACAAAGAATTACTATAGTTGAAATATGGTGTAACATGGTTTTCAATTTTCTTTTGATAAAATTAATTGTTTTTTTTATATTTTAAATTCCACTAATAGATCATTACAAAAATTGTTATATATTATAACTTTTCAATTTGATTAATTAAAGGTATTTTTCTATAAAATAATTTATTAGAATATCAATTTCATTCTCTTAAAAATCCGACAATTCGAAGGATCGTACCTCCTTCTTCAGGATTTAAAAGAGTCAACCAAAGAACCTCGGTGTATATTAATATTATTTTTAATTGCAATTCCATACAAAACTTTGTGGCCAGTTATACGTCTTGATGATGGCCATAGTGGGTCAAAACGTTGGCAAAAAAAAAATATATAAATCAAGTTTTATTTTAATTTTATTTCTTTTAATTGAATCAAAAAATTACCGAGCATCGCTCGGTGTTCCAGGTACTTAAAATCAATATAACATGAAAATATGTTTAATGAGAAATGTGAGCCTGCTTAAACTGAGCACAGGCGATGAAAATTCGGAACAATCGTTGATAAGGCTGCTCTCATCTCTTGCTGTTCGCATTACTCTCAGCTATGTGTGTGTAGGTGAATTAATTTCACAAAACTTGACATTTTTCCTCGGTACACCAACTAATGACCACGGTACACCAGTGAGCCGCGGCACCCACTTTGCGGAACACTGCTCTATTTTATTCAATGATATTTTTTTTATTTGATTTATAAATGAAAATCGTAAATTTTGTTGCATTGCATGGATTGTCTTATATAATTCCCAGCTGGTTGGCCAATATTTAGAGAGAGATGTGGGCTTTTAATTAAACAAAAACGTTCATGAATTAAATTGTATTGTTTTGACTGTTGTGCAATCTGTAATATAAATTAACCACTGGGGGTCCCAAAGGAGGATGTTCAAGATCAATTGTTTATACTTACCAAAATGTTACATAATTGTTTTTGGCAATTGTGTTGTCTGTATCCGTAATATCATCCACGCTTAAGGGAGCTATATCCTTTCCAAAACGCAATTCACTATTGTGTGTATATTAAAATAAAATAATTTAGAGAAAAATTGAAGATTTAAAGACATCTGTACGCTTTCCGCAATTTGACTGATTTAGCGCTTATTTTGTCAGCGGATGGGGTTTGAGTTAGAAAGTTGAAACCGAGGGGTGATCTGCTATTAAAAGTAGGTGTACACCTCTTTGGAAGTATTTTGGAAGCACTTGGAAATATTTGGAAGTACAAGTGGAAGTAGGTGTACAGCATATTAGGTCACGGTTCACCCCTCGGTTGAAACTTAGCATAGTAGAACAGTTTTTAATAAAAATTTATAGGGTGAATTTCAGCTCATTAGATAAAGAAATAGTAAAAATACGAATTATTATGTGGACGAATTGTTCGTATTTTTACTATTTCTTTATCAAATGAGCTGAAATTCACTTTATAAATTTTTAATAATAAACTGCTCCATTATGCTAAGTACTAGTATATCGTAAATAGTCCAGTCAAATTGTTCTCAAATGGGCCCCTATGGGGAAAGTTTTGGGGTAGTTCTGATTTTTTGCATATATATGTTTTTTGGGGCGCTGAATCCAAATCTGAGGTCTCCCACCAAAATTTCGTGACGCAACATTGTAGAAAATGCAAAAAAAGATGAACATTTCCATTTTTTTGGTGGTTTTTCGCTTATAACTCGAATACTATCAACTGTTCGTAAATAATCTTCCTATTCAAAATATAAGTTCATAAAATTTCCTACAAATTTTTTAATTTAGGTTTTTTTCTCCGACCAACTGTTCGGGCTCAAGCGCAAAATCCATGTTTTCGACCTCGACAGCTCCCCCGAATCACCCAAAAACTCTCACTTTTTTCGATATTTTCGAATTTTATTGGCTTAAACGTTTACTTGGACTACTTTTTTGATAAAAGTCTTATATTTATAGATATCCAGCATTTTCCTTGACACTTCTGAGGATTCGGATTATGGAAAATGCTAGAGTTCTTAGAATTTGTGACTTTAATTGAGACTATGGGTTCCTTAGACTTTACCTGAGGACCCTTTGAAGTCGCGGCACCGATTACAATACTTTCCCCATGCTTCGCATTGGATAAGGTAAAAATATATATATTTTCAAAGTGTATTTTTACAAAAAAATATAATATAATAATTAATTTTTAAAATGAGTATATCTTACCCTGCTCTCATGATTCATAGGAACAGTTGAGGAGATTTCATTAAAATCAGCCCAGTAGTTCAAGATATTAGCCACAAACGAGAACATGCTTACGTTTTTATAGATATAGAGATTAATTGTATTTTTTTAGAGACTTAAATTTGACAGTATCGATTTCCTGACTTGGTTCTTATAGTGTATAATATTTAAAAAAAAATCCTTCATGCTTCATTTGAGTTTTTTATTATGTAATATCTATTGACAAATATAAGCTTATAAATTTATTTTTATTGTTTTTTTTACTTGTAATTCATGAAACGTCACGCTAACATTTGATCGGAAACTTATTATCTTCTCGCACAAAAGTTAACCCTCTATCATTCTATTCGGAGTAATTGTACCAATGTAATAAATTAAGACAGGTCATTAATTTTATTTGAAAGGGAAAGTAAAGTACACGATTTAATTTCGTTTTTGTTTCTTTTTTGTTTCAGGTGAGTGATAAATCTGGGACGTTTCAGTCCATTTCTATTCTACTTTTTACATGAAAGAAAAAGACTGCTCTGTAAGCTGTAAGTGAATTATATAAACGTATTAATCAATTAAATATTTCTTTTATAACGCATCGCTTTAATTTAAACATCATTTATCATTAGAAAGAGAAAGAAAATTATATTCCTGTAGGCGGAAATCCACTATACAAGAAATTTCATTTATTTCTCTCTATGGTCTCTTATTGGACATGAAATATTTGACCTTTTCATCTCAATTTATAATTTTTCATAAAGAATAAAAAAATAATAAAAATAAAAGAGTGAAAACTTTTAAGACAAAGTACGCTGCCAGAAATTTTTTGGATTTGTAAAATTTTTTGTTATCTTATGATTTGAACTAAGAAGCTAAAATTATGCACAAAGATTAGGATTATTAATACTTTTTTGAATTTGTTGATCGACCGTAAAAAATTATAAAGCTGATGATGACTGATCAGGTTTTGAGCTTTCATTCTTTTTTTTAAATCATCTTCACTGGTCTTTAATATTTTAAAATTAGTAAGCATAAAATATTGTATTAACATTATATAACAATAATAAACTTACATCGAGTGTTATTTACATTTTTGTTATAATATAAATCAAATATTTGAAAAATAAATGCTTTTTATAAAATATAAAATAGTATACTCTTCATAGTTTAGATTAGTGCTTCTTAAACTTTTCAGCCGCGACCCCAAAAGGGGTCGCGACACTGAATTTTGGGGTCTCGAAACATAGGGAAACAATAACAATAAAACAATGAAAAAATTATAATGCACAACGGCCAAAAAATAATGTTTGGTGAATTCGAGGTATATCTGTCATTGAATTTCCAATCATTTAGAAATTGCCATTTTGTATTAGATATACAGTGAAACCTCTCAAATCTGAACCCCGGAAATCCGAAATCCCGGGAAATCCGACCTAGTTTTTTTTGGACAAATTTATGTTTGGGTAGATGTTTTCTCGAACTTGAGGCTAGGTCAAAGCTTCTTCCGAGATCTCATCAGTAAGTTCACACTTGTATTTTGCCACGATTCGGCAACCCAGTAAATAACGTCTTTTTTTGTAACTTTCTTCAGTTTCTCAAGGATAGAAAGAGAACCGTTTTCTTCAATAAGACACCCAAGCCACCAACTTTCGGCTAATCTGAACAAATTGAAATCCGACAGGCTGCAGCCCCAATTAGTTCGGATTTGAGGGGTTTCACTGTATTTATTTATTTATGTGAAGCTACGTTCTCAGCATTAGTGATTATAAAATAATCTAAATACAGATAAAAATTTGACAAACGTTGAAGATGATGAACTCCTTTGAGTCTTTATTTAATAAGAGTCAAGCAAATCCATTTCACTATTATTTAGATTTAATACAATTATTATATATAATAGGTATGTTTATAAAAATTTGCTTCACAATAAATTTATTTATGATTTGCTATTAAAAAATGATGGTTTATACTTATACCATATATTTATATAATATAGGGTCGGGATAAATGCCTCAGTCAAAATAGGCTCGCGAATGAAAAAAGTTTAAGAAGCACTTTTTAGTGTCATATAATATTAATAACATGATTCTATGCTTACTAATTTTAAAATATTATCCAGTCCTGAAGATCATCAAAAAATGAACCGATAGCTTGGAAATAAACAATTAAGGTATAATTTTGACATCAAACCTGATCCGTCCTCAACATCCTCATTATTAATAAAAACATATGTCACAAATGCCAGCTCAATAATTTACAATAACTACCAAAGAAGACAATCCTATTTTTTGGCATTTTTGAACTGGAAGTTTTTTTTTCAACCCAAAGAGATCACAAAGAATCTAAAACAGACATAAAAGATAATCATACATGTGTGCAATCATAATCTCTGGCTAAATAAATACCGCTTAACATGTTCATTAAAATTACTCAGAGTCCTTATATCTTACAAACTTCCAGACAGATCATTAAACCATATCCCAGCAGTGTGGGAGATCCTTCTTCTGACCCCTGGCACTTGGTAGCACATGCTGATTTCTGAAGTTAGATAACCCAAATTCTAATCCGATCTATACATTTTGGTACCTGAACGAATTCTCTATGCATTCCCGTACTTTAGTTGCCCTAGGTATCTAAACCCATACACACAGGCAGCTAGTAAAAAAAACATGCTTAAAATATGCTAATACTTCGACATGCCTGACAGGCATATCGAGTAATAATTTTCATTCATATTGAGATCGACAGATGATAATGAGTCATTATAGAAGTTTTTCACCTATGTAAAATTTTTCCTGGTAATACGAAGATTCATAATTTTCCAACCCCCATCGCGTGTGAATAATTATGATTATGGGACTTTTTCTGTTTTCCACGTCATGTTCTATTGAGAATCTATTGAACTCAAAGTTTCTCGAAATGATATTTTGTATTGAAATTAAGTGCATGTTTTACTCACAAAAAAAAAATAATAATAATTTTGTGAAACAGATGATTCATTTTTATTCTATATATACCATATATGTATATAAAATCGAAATACCATTCATTATTGATTCATCATAATTCCTCTGAAGCTTAGGGCTTGACTTAAAGGCTACTTTTTGGACGTTGATGCTATTATTATTAAAATAATAAAAATATTATTTTAATATATTGAAATATTGCTGAAAAATATTTTTGCAATATTGCCGTAATAAATATATGACTATTGGGGGGATCTAAGGAGCATCAAAATGTAACCCTTCATTTTAAGGGGTTTTGCAATCAATGAAAATTCTTTGCTCACTGGAAATTCTAATTAAAATTAAACAAATAGTTAACAAATAAAAGGAGCTTAAAAATAAAGGTAAAAAAATTTAATAATTCAAGTAGTCGATAGAGATAGACTTTTAAGAGGACACTAGGGTCGATGCACGAATTGCTAAAAACACCCCTTCTGGCATATAATTAAAATTAATCCATTCCATCTCTAATAGATAACAATTTCTTGTAATTTTCTTTAAAAAAAATCTCCCAGGGCCTACTATATAGAAAATTTTTCTATTTGTTCTAAGTTGAAATCTGAAAATAAAATAATATATAATAATGTAATGAAATGGTTATACTAGTAGCGTGAAAATTTGCAAAATTATGTTCATAGAAAGTCAATTTTAGAAGAAAATGCACATTTAATCTCTCTTATTGACTAAAATATTAACTTAATCAAAAAGAAACTTATAGAAAATTTAATTCTCTACAAAAAAGATCCTTTGGATAAAATCTTTCCGATTAATGGTTTTCAAGATAGAGAGGTTTAAAGATTCTTCAATATAAAAAATTGTCTCTTATTGGGTAAAATATTAACTTAATTGAATAAAAATAAAGAGAAAATGTGTAGAAAATTTACTTCTCTGCAAAAAAAAGGTCCTTTGAATAAAATCTCTCCGATTAATGTTTTTCAAGATAGAGAGGTTTAAAGGTTTTTCAATATAAAAATTGATATGGCCAGATCCACTGCTTGCTTGAAAGAATAGCCAAAGTGGATTTTTCATTTCTCGGTTCGAATCGGTTAAGAGTTAAACCGAACCGATACGAACCGAGAATCACAACACTAATAGAAATCAATGCAAAATTAAATTTCTATTTCCATGTTTTCTAATATAATAGAAAAAAAAAAAAAAAAAACATCAATTTTTTTTTCAAAAAGCATGTAGAAAATATTAAATGATCAGACAAGTTAAGCGGCATGATTCATGACTAATTCTTGGATGGGTGACCTTTAGGGGAAATTTTTTTTTATAGACAATTGTTTCTGGCCGATTTTTGGTAACATTCCATTACAGCTAAAAGGGTAGCTACCCTTAGTAAAATATTTCTCATTAATGAATGGTTTCAGGACGATTCTAGAACAATTTTAATTCATCAACTATAAATTTGGCATGAAATAATTTTTATGATCAACCCATCATCTCCTAAGGTGGTGACTTCTCAATTTAAAATTCCATAAAAAAATTTATTTCATGTAGATTCTAGGGCATTTCTAAATCACTAAGTGTGAATATGGATTGAAATAAATTTACAGATCAACACCTTCACCCTCTAATTTAAAATTTCGTAAAAATGTAGTTTCTAATAGATTCTAGACCATCTAGAGCAATTCGAAATCATTAAGTATGAATATGGCCTGAATTAAGGTTTCTGATCAACCCTTTATTTCCTAAAGGTGGCGACTACCCTTAATTTAATATTTCACTAAAAAGATGATTTCTACTAGATTCTAGAAAATTCCCAATCACTAAGTTTACACTTAAATATGACTTGAAATAAGTTTTCTGATCAACTCTTCATCCATAAAGGGGGTGACTACCATTAATTTAAAATTTCGCTAAAAAAATCATTTCTGCTATATTCTAAGGTAATTCCAAATCTCTAAGATCAATATGTATTGAAATAAGTTTTCTGATTGACTCTTCATCTCCTAAAGGGGGTGACTACCCTGAATTTAAAATGTCACTATAAAAATTATGTCTACTAATGTTAACACCGTGTTAGTCTACGTCTTCTAACCGGTTTTTCTCGTTATTTTTTTGGTCCGGTTATACCCGGATATTTTTTTAATCAAATAACCCGAAACAACGGCTATTTTGCCCAATTTCTCAACCCGTCAAAACAGAAAACCGGTTCTTTTAATAATCGGTTATTTTTGGCGGTTATAACCCTCAGATTAAAACCGAGGTCACAAAATTAGAAGCGTCAGCACGAAACTACACCATTAAAAATAGAAAATTTTCAAAAATTATTTCTATGGTATTTTGTTTGATAGAAAACATATATTCAACATTTTTATCACCAAACTTGTTTTTAAGAATTTAGGAAAATATATTTCAATGACCACATCCGTATCTTATTTATATCATTGTTGATAATATTCTGCTGATTGTCTTTATTTATTTTTTTTCAAAACCCACTAGTATATAACTCCAGAGGATATTATTGACGTGACATTCAGATTCAAATGTCAGGCAATTGACCCACTAGTATGTTATTATAATAGAGAGAATAGCGGATATGCAAAGGCGTGCTGCGCTCATCCATTAAGCCCAATTGCTTCACTTTACAGCTACCGCCTCACTCCTATTATTGGCCATTAAACAAATCTCTCCCGATTAAAATCACTAGTATTCGAGATAAGAAAAAATTCATTTCACAATATGAGCAGATTTTTAATTATGATTCAGTCAAATTAAGCATTTAAAACATTAAAGTTAAGTAATAATAATAATATTTATTTAAACAAATTAAAAGAAACATTAGTTTTTAAAGAATTTGGTGTGTTGGTACTTGGTGAAACATTTTTTTAAAATTATTGGATAAAAATACTTGGTAGGTTTCACATTAAGATATAAAAAATAAAACGAATTTATTTTTAGAGAATCTTTAATCTCGATATATATATTTCGGGTGACTAACCCATCTTCAGGTGATACAGAAAGTAACTGACCTGAATAAGTCGAAATTGAATACAAGTCAATGGTAAAATTTATTTTTTAAGATAACAAAAGAGTAAATATTCAGAGTCAGTTACTTTCTGTATCTCCTGAAGATGGGTTAGTCACCCGAAATATATATATCGAGATTAAAGATTCTCTAAAAATAAATTCGTTTTATTTTTTATATCTTAATGTGAAACCTACCAAGTATTTTTATCCAATAATTTTAAAAGAAACATTCTTTAAATTCAAATACTCGGGGGCCTCAGGGCCGGATTTTTCCCTCTGAAAAATGCCTCCCCATTACCTAAAGCCTAAATAAAATGAGTAAATTTTTGATAGACAATTTTCAAATAAATAAAATGATTCATTTATAGTCGAAAATCTTCAAAAATAAATGAAAAAATTTACACGCAAAACAATTTTTTTCGTATTGAAAATCATAAATTGCGACAATAATTATCATATCGAATAAGTTGTGAGCGAGCCAAAAACTTTCAAAAATTGTAAATAACAAAATAGATATTCTCTTTACTAAAAATATGTGTAAAATTCTAGACACTTGAAACTCTGTAGACTTTATCCTTATAAGTTATTTTTCACAATTTTGATAATAAAACTACAGTGTTTATTAGAGTGCTCCTTATTTTGAATATTTTCGAATATTTACGCTGACCTTTATGAGTTTACCATACACCCTTCCTCCTCACTTATTAAAATTTATTAAAAAATAAAATTATATGAGCCGCTTATTTTGAAAGTGGCCTAACTCCAAGTGTTTGTTATTTTGAGATATTTGAATTTATATTTTTATAAATACATATATTTATATATATTTTGATGTATTTATTTTGACGAATTCAAGATGATATTGTACTCCTTTGGCTATTATATTATAAATTTGAAAAGAAGACATCTATGTCTAACTAAATATGTCATTAACTCATTTTTTTCAAAATTGGAGTTAGGCCACTTTCAAAATAAACGGCTTATATATAGAGTATACCTACTAGGGTGCTCCTTATTTTGTATATTTTCGAATATTTTCGCTGACAGGGGCTCATATGGTTCTAAATAAATAAAAAAAAATATCCCCCAAGTTTCAAGTCTCTATCTCAATTTTAATCTAGTGAGTGCTACACATCAATTAAGTTTTCCATCCCATTTTTGGCATTGAACGATCAATTTTTTATTCCGGCCAAAGGAATATTTCAAAAAATTTGAAACTCTGTAGACTTTATCCTTATATTAGTAGCTATCCCTCAGAATTTTTTAGCTATTATAATTTTGGAGTCTATAACTTACTAATACTAAGATATAGCAATATTTTATCTAGGTGTAACTCCAAAATTGTAATTGCTAAAAATCTGTAAAAATTTTGATGGATGGCTACTATTATGGGGATAAAGTTTACAGGGTTTCAAATTTTTTAAACAATTACTTTGGCCGAAATAAAAAAATTGACCGTTCAATGCCAAAAACCCCTTGTTATTTAGATGGGAAACTTAATCGCTGTGTAGCATTAGGTTGAAATTGAGATAGAGACTTGAAATTTGGGGAATATTTTTTTATATTTATTTCGAACCATGTGAGCCCCTGTCAGCGTAAATATTCGAAAATATCCAAAATAACGAGCGCCCCAGTGTTTATAATCTTTTACACACATTCTTAGTATTGAGAAAAAGTATTTTATTTGTTTTAATTTATGAATGTTTTCAAATTTTTTCTCTCGTTCCAAATTTTGCAGCCCCTGGAAATTTGCCGTCTGAGCACTAGCCCCTAGTGTAAATCAAACGTTGAAATACTAAAAAGTTCTTCAATATTCAAAAAATATGCCTACTCATAAAAAAATCGTGACCCTTATTTTAATTAAATTTCAATTTAAAGGTACTATCCCTTTTTTTAAATTATTTTTAGACCCTTGAGTTTAGATATTGTTCAGTTACTGGAAAAATATATATTTTCTACTTTACTTTTTATTAAAAGTATATGTGGAAAACTTCCAGAAGTATTAGATTACAAGATTCTCTTCCACAAAACAAACAGATAAAAAAACAAACAGCAGAAATTAAATGGATGTTTTTGTTCGGAATAGATGTTTTTATTTTAATTAAAGAAACATTCATGTTATAGATTAAAATATCCTTGATATTGTTTTGAAGTCTTAATGGATCGTTAATCTTTTGAATAATGAAAATATTATCATCAATGTTTTTTTCTTCTATTAAAACAAAGAATCTTTAGAAAACAAGTGAAAATTTTAATTTTGTTTTAATAAAGATGATTCAATCAATCTAGAAATAAATAGGCCTGCCTGCCGGGCGGCCCTAGTATTGAATTTACTCAATTTTTTTCTCATTGAGTTATAAAATGTCTGAAATATGGAGTAAAATCTTTTTCAACCTGCCTCAGTCTGTCTGCCTTTTTTTCTGGATTCCAATACCAGATACTAAAGTGTTTGTGGTATTACTAATGAACATCGAAAAAATTATATTTTTGCGAATTAATAATTGTTTTGTCAAAATGTCTGTTAGTTAGTCTGTTTGGTTGGTTGTCCGTTAGTCTGTGCGTTACCAAATTTTTGTGGACGAGCTAGCTCAAAAACTAGTTTGAATTTCGAAACCAAATTTCACACGTAGTTTTATTCCATTGAGATTAAGAGCTGATTAGATTTTGGTTATCGACCCAAAATTAATGGTGGTGAAGGGGGGGGGGGGGGGGTTAAAAATTAAAAATCTAGGCCATTTGAGCAAACTCAACCAAATTTTGTATACATAATCACTGTACCCCCAGAAGTCTAAAAATGCAAAAACAAACAGCCCAAAAGGGGGGGGGTGTAGGGTCAAAAAATGAAAATCTTGGCCATTTATCAAACTCAACCAAATTTTGTATACAAAACCAGTGGGACCCCAGAAGTATAAAAATTCAAAAACTAACCCCCCTACATCATTATAAATAATTTTAGGGACCAGGTTGTATGGTAAAGTCAAGTGAATGGCCACATCAGAACACGTCAGCTTATTTTTTAATGCATTTGAATGCAAGAAGAGATGCACCAAAAATATGCAATCTCGAAGAACCCTTGCATTAGAGATAAGAGGAGGAGAAGTAATCAAGCGAAAAGGTGGAAACATTGGAATCTGTGCACCCTGGTCTTAAGATTAAAATATTAAGATTTTCAGACGTTTTCATAATAAAGGCATGAACAAACAAGTGTTTTTAATTTATTTCAAAACACATTAATTTTTTAGTTCAGGGAACATAGATTTGGTTCAAAGTGAACATATTTAATTTCACTAATAGCTTATTACAAATAATTATGCTAACATTAAAATTCAGTTAATTGAATCTGAAATGAATTTTTAATAGTTTATTATATATAAATTTAATACTAGCTTGGCTCTAGCGCACTGGGATTTGAAAAAGTTTTCATTTTTCAACCAATTTTATTTATTTATTTATTTTTAATATAATGTAAAAGTTAACAAATCATGGCTTCAGTTTCCTACACTTACATATTTAAATGCAACAAGGCATAAAATAAAAATATATTTTTAAAAATTCTTTAAAAAACATGCTTTTATATCAAAACGCACTAAAAAATTACAAAATCAATTATTATTCAGTACCCAGAAAGTTTCCTAAATTATATGACTAAAAATAATAGTGTGGAGCTTTAATTTTTAATTGTATGATATTGAAAATGTTCTGGATATTGAGAAAGAATTTATTTTTTTACTTTTAATTGTATTTTGAAATAAAAGCTTGTTTAAATGTCGTTTTTTTAAAGTACTTTTACTATCAATTATAAATGTGTTGTGCAAAATTTTATTTAGTTCTCACAAGCAGAGATTACCTGAGGTAGAGAGAGGTCATACCATCCTTGTTAAGGTTTTATCCAGGTTTCCTTAACAACTTATGAGAGATGTCGTGATGGCTAATGCATCGTTTGCTCCTGGTATCGGGTTTTTTCACGGAATTATTTAAATTACCTTTTGTCTTTTGATGGAAATCTATGATCATGTTATTTGTTAATGAGCATACATTTCTATTTTTTTCTTTTTCTTGTTTGTTAATAGTTAATTTCTTTTAATTGATTTGTATTTATGTTTATTAATTTCTGTAGTTAATTTGTATTGATGTTTTGTTGACCTACCCTCCGAGGACTTGTGCCTCTAAGCAGGTCGAGTAATAAAGATTTATTTATTATTTATTATTATTTAAATATTTTTACTCTTATCTTTGCGCAGTAAAATTTGAAAATGCATGTTTACCAATAACAAATAAATAAGTAAAATCTGGAATATATATTTATTATATTTAAAAATAATAAAATAGTGGAGTGTCCCCCTTCTTTGAAAATATAACTTCTGAATCTCTGAATGGTTGTTGGAGATGAAGATGCCATCAAAGGGAACAAGTGAATAGAGTCATTAGTTCAAAGGAGGAACACAATCGCCACAGCTTTCAAAGGCTTTCAGGTCGGAAGATTCAGGTAAATGCTTGCTTAATTGCTTGCTCAACAGTTTAAAAAAAAACTACGAGAGTGTTTCTATTGAGAGACGAACAAGTAGGATTATTATTATTGATTTAACTAAACATCAATAGACGATTAATTTTATTACTGTTCTTAATTTTGATTTATTTCTCGTTTCGAAAGCTATATACATTTCATTACGCTTGGGGGAAGAAACAACAATCTGTTAAGGGTCAATACAAACAATTCAAAAGGTATTTATTCATTTGTTCTAGTTCTTTAATTGTATTTTAATTGAATGAGAGCAAAAAATAAAGAAATGTATGTTTTATAAAATCAAACCAAAGAAATTGTCGAAAAGATTTAGTTTAAAGTAAAGAAGAAGAAATTTGATCTTAGGACTACTGTTCCCATATAGGAACAACTTTTTGAACGCACCCCTCAATTTAAATTAATTTAATATCGCGAATTTTTCTTTTTTTTCTTCCGTTAACTCCTTAAGATGGGCTCGTACCCCAAAATATATATAGAACTATGATTACAACCATCTTGTCTTTTAATTATGTGAAACCTACCTAGAATTTTTTTAATTTACTTATTTAAATATGTTTCACTATGAACCTACACCATTCTCTAATTGAAAAGTTTTTGTTTTGCCTGAGAGTAGCAGAGTTGTTGATTCACAAAGAGAAACAAAGAGGTTGTCCTCTGCTTGATGCAAATAAATATACACACATCTATATCAAGATGATATAGATGTGTATGTTTATTTGCATCAAGCAGAGGACAACCTCTTTGTTTCTCTTTGTGTACACCATTCTCCTTAACAGAAGATTTAGTTTGTCTAGAGAAGTAGAGTCGATGATTCATAGAGAAATAATTGAGTTTGTACTCTGCTTAATGCAAAAAAGATATACATAATATATTCATTATTAATTATACCCTAGATATTTATATGTTTATTTGCATCAAGCAGAGAACAGCCTCATTAATTTCTACCTTGTGAAAAGAGAGTGTCCTCTGCTTAATTTGATATGCTATAGATAATTTTACTTACATGTTAGAAGACTATCGTCCCTGATTTATAGTTTTCACTAGTCAAGCACTCACCAATTTTTATTTAATAGTATATCAGTAGTTATCAACCTTTTAGTATTTCTGGGCCCCTCTCCAAAAAACGCTGCTGAAATATTCATAAAAAAGCTTGTAATAGATTCTTTCCAGGTAAACACAGAGTTCTAATGGGTCAGTAATTGTTAGAATCATTGTAGCCGCTTGAATTCGTTGGAAAATTTTTCTAATATTATAACATATACACTCCCAAGGGTTAAATATAGAAAAAAATACATATGCACCTAAATACCTATAGGCGTATTTAACATGTTACTATTAGAGCCTATTTTTGTTCATCTTTTGAAGTAGGTATGTTTTGCATTGCCTAGGTATCAATAAATAGTTGGGTTTTTTCGACTTTTTTCATTTTTTCCCTCTTTTCGATTATTTCGCCCCCATAGTTTAAGAATTTCTTAGCTATACGTTTAAATTTCGATGAGAAACTTTACGATCAATATGTTGAAATCTGTGATAAATTTGGTGGGAACTAATCAGCGCTTCATTTTGTTAAAGTGTTTGAATCGTGTGGAAAAAAATGGGAAATGGCTTCCGCCTTTTTTTACAGGGTAGAAATACCCTTGACTTAGCTGCCAATATAGTTGTCTATATCGCAGGGGCTCCCATTATACGAAGAGTTGTTTTTAAATGATCGGGCTGATGCTGCTACTGGCAAATAGTGAACGTGCCACGACAGGTTTGAACATGATTGTGTCTGGTGATGCTTCCCCCATCCAATATGAGGTATGATGAAATTTTGTAATCAAGCATTAAAAAGTTTGTTTTTTTTGCTTTGTATTTTTGAAATATCTCAAAAATGTCTGAAACTATTTATTATCCTCCCTATTAGAATTCTTTTTGTTAAGAAACCTTGAAACGTGAAAAAAAATGTTGTGGCCGCAGTAATTTGGTCTCAGTGCATATAAGGGCGCCAATCAGTATTTCGCACGTCAGCCGTCGGGGCAAAAAGGGACTTGGCTCCCTGCTGACACATGTTTGTATTAATAAACTAAACTGGATCTCTCAGCCCAGTTTCAATTTTCTGACTTGCCAATATACCCAAATTTACGTAGTCTTGAAAAAGTTTTCACTTTTTTCTCCAATTTTATAATAAAAATCAAGAAATTACATTATAATATTTATTTGTGACGAATCTTGGTCAATTAATCTAATTGTTTTTTATTAGATTCTCGATTTAGTAACCTTTTTCGTCCATAAACGTCAATATTAAATCTTTGAATATTAAAATAATTTATGTTTATCCTATTCTTCTTTAATGCCTTTCTTGTTAACATATTATCGAATGATAAACTCTTTCTTTTTCTTCTACTGTTTCACTTGAATGCTATTAATCACACTTAACTGATTTCAACCACATCATAAACATAATTAAAAATCACATCACCAATCTAAAAATGCGGGTCGCATCATATGAATGCTGGCTCCCACATTAAATCAAGAGGAGCATCTTCCCTCCGTTCTAGCCATTGCCCACAAACCAAAATATCAATATTTCTCTTTTTATATGCTTGTATTTTCCTCTGACATGGTAGAATCTTGTAATCGAATTTTAGCCAACAATTTTCTTGAAATCATGCCAATACAAAATTTCATCATGTTAAGTATTAAATAGAGAAAAATACAATTGAAACTTAAAATGAGCACATTAATAAGAAATATTACCTTCCTACATAATACTTTACAAGTCAAAGAGGAATTTTTCGCAACGTTAGATACGAATTTTCTAAGATAAAACGTAAAATATAAAAATATTTTAAAACCCTCCATTTTTTTTTTTATTTCAAAACACATTAAAAAGTATAAAATAAATCTTTCTTCAGTTTCTTCACCATACGTATGCATAAGTTTCTTTTAAAGGAGTGGGTGCGAAACTTAATTATAAGGAGAAATCGATGAGATCGTCCTCTATTTGATGCAAATAGACATAATTATATTTAGTAAAAGGCAGGAATAAAATTAAGTCAAATTAAGTCAAATAAATAAGTCATATTTATTTTTATCATTTGCTAGAGCATATAGTTTTGAAGGTTTGACCTATATCAATCTATTTAATTAGAAATATTCTATGTCTGTTAATAAAGAATTTATAGAAGGCAGCTCCAGAATAATGAAAAATAAAATTTCGAAAAAAAATAGGAACGTCATTTTCATCTTCTTAAAAACCGACGTTTCGAAGGATCTTCCCTCCTTCATCAGGGTTGATAAATTATATTTAAAAAAAAAACTAAAAAACACGCTTCTAAAAAGTACAAAATAATGTAATACTTAATCAAAAAGTGTAGGGGCGCAGAAACTTGAATTAATTTCGACAAAGTGAGCCACGCTTTTTGATTAAGTATTACATTGTTTTGTACTTTTTAGAAGAGTGTTTTTTAGATTTTTAAAATATAATTAATTTTTTTACTTTTTAGTCTTAATTATTTTTATAGAGAAAAGTTTACGAAATTTAAGAGAATGAAATTTAGAATTTTGGTGTTTTTTGAGGCTCTTGAATGAATTGACTGTAATTAAGATTATGTTTTCCTTGTAGACTGATGATGGCGTGAGAATATCCGCTGAAACGTCTCAAAAAATTTTCGTGAAAATAAATAGTTAGAATATAAGGAAATTTTATTTATTTTTCCTAACGAAGACATTCCATCTGTTCCAAGGTTTTCAAGAGCCTCAAAAAACACAAAAATTCTAATTTAAAACATTATTAACACCGTATTTATTAGACAAATTGATTTTTAAACTGAAAGTTTTAATTATTTTATTAAAGCAATTTGAACCGCGAAAGTTAAATAATATGATAAATAATTTCTTATGTTAATTCTACATTAAGTAAATTATTTTATTATTTTTAGATTTTATTTGAAAAGGAAAAATAAATAGAAGACATCCGACGGGTTTCGAAACCAATGTCTCTCTCTTTATGCGAAGAGCGGCTTATCCAACTAGCCCACGGACCCTCCCGCCGAATAAGCTCTTAAGATGGAATGTCATTTTTCCTTTTAGCGGTTTTTTTCTATTTCATAGTATAGTTACTTAATTTTTAGACAAATTGATTTGTAAGAACTGAAAGTTTTAATTATTTTATTAAAGCAATTACCGTGTTTATTTTATTATTATTTTTACTTTATCCAATGCAAAGCATGGGTAAAGTATTGTAATCGCTCTCGGGGCAAGCGTGGCTTCAAAGGGTCCTCAGGTAAAGACTACGGAACCCATGGACTCAATTAAAGTCACAAATTGTAGTATTCAATTAGGTTGAATATTAGCACGTGACGGTTTTGCCAAAAATTACATGGGGTCTCGTCGAGAGGCCAAAAGTGCGATTTTTTCATTTAGTGCGTGCGGATGGATGGATGTATGTATGGATGTATGATGGATGTATGTATGTTATCGCTTTTTTGGCCCACGATTTTTTCCACACCGTTGCACCGATTGAAATGAAATTGAAAACCTACCATTAGTTTAACAAAATGAAGCGCTGATTAGTTTTTGGTACATATCGGCCCACAAACATTAGTACTTTATTTCAGTACTTTTTTAGTTTTTTCTAAATATCTTGAAAATGACTTAACCAATTTTGATGAAATTTAATATCCTAATTAAGTACCTTGGGGACCACAAAAAAGGTTAAATAAAGTTTTTAGTAAAATTATATTTTAAAGTACTTTACTCTAGAGTAAGATGGTACTTTTTTAATTTTTTAAATTCTTTAAAATTTATTCATTTGAAAGTTTTAATATAGCTCATTTAGCCTTGCTTAAGTAAGAATGGATAGGCTTCTCTCTGTGAAATGCTAAAAATTTGGGAGGAATTTTTATGAGTAACCATAGCAACTGCGTTGTTTTCTAATCCGTTACCTTTGCAGAAGACATGAGGAATCGACTTTAAACCAAAAATAGCGATTGATTCTCATCTAGTACTTGAGGAATAATCATTCTATATTGGATTTTTGACGTTTCGGTTTTTATTAGTAACCATTGCTGAAGACATAGAGAAATCGACTTTAAACCAAAAATAGCGATTGATTCTCATCTAGTACTTGAGGAATAATCATTCTATATTGGATTTTTGACGTTTCGGTTTTTATTAGTAACCATTGCTGAAGACATAGAGAAATCGACTTTAAACCAAAAATAGCGATTGATTCTCATCTAGTACTTGAGGAATAATCATTCTATATTGGATTTTTGACGTTTCGGTTTTATTAGTAACCATTGCTGAAGACATAGAGAAATCGACTTTAAACCAAAAATAGCGATTGATTCTCATCTAGTACTTGAGGAATAATCATTCTATATTTGATTTTTGACGTTTCGGTTTTTATTAGTAACCATTGCTGAAGACATAGAGAAATCGACTTTAAACCAAAAATAGCGATTGATTCTCATCTAGTACTTGAGGAATAATCATTCTATATTGGATTTTTGACGTTTCGGTTTTATTAGTAACCATTGCTGAAGACATAGAGAAATCGACTTTAAACCAAAAATAGCGATTGATTCTCATCTAGTACTTGAGGAATAATCATTCTATATTGGATTTTTGACGTTTCGGTTTTTATTAGTAACCATTGCTGAAGACATGGAGGAATCGACTTAAAATAAAAAATAGCGATTGATTCTCATCTAATACTTGAGAAATAATCCATTCTATATTGGATTTTTGACGTTTCGGTTTTTATTAGTAACCATTCCTGAAGACATAGAGAAATCAACTTTAAACCAAAAATAGCGATTGATTCTCATCTAGTACTTGAGGAATAATCATTCTATATTGGATTTTTGACGTTTCGGTTTTATTGGTAACCATTGCTGAAGACATAGAGGAATCGACTTAAAATCAAAAATAGCGATTGATTCTCATCTAATACTTGAGGAATAACAATTCTACATTAGGTTTTTGACGTTTCGATTATTATTGGTAACCATTGCTGAAAGACATGGAGGAATCGACTTAAAATCAAAAATAACGATCGATTCTTATCTAATACTAGAGGAATAACCTTATTGCATTCCATTTTTGATGTTTTGACTATTAATGGAAACCTCTACTGAAAATGTAGAAGAATCGACTTAAAATCAAAAAGACTAAATTCTTTTTTGGTAAACAACTCAAGCTTGAGTTGTTTGCCATAAAAGAATTTAGTCTTTTTGATTTTAAGTCGATTCTTCTACATTTTCAGTAGAGGTTTCCATTAATAGTCAAAACATCAAAAATGGAATTCAATAAGGTTATTCCTCTAGTATTAGATAAGAATCGATCGTTATTTTTGATTTTAAGTCGTTTCTCCATGTCTTCAGCAATGGTTACCAATAATAATCGAAACGTCAAAAACCTAATGTAGAATTGTTATTCCTCAAGTATTAGATGAGAATCGATGGCTATTTTTGATTTTAAGTCGATTCTCTATGTCTTCAGCAATGGTTACCAATAAAAACCGAAACGTCAAAAATCCAATGTAGAATGGTTATTCCTCGACTCTTAAATGAGAATTATTTTGAATTAATTTCAATATGAACTACAAATTGCAAGTGATATCTGATTAATGCTAAAGGAACAAATATATTCAATATTTCAAATTAATTTGATAAGTTTATATTGATCCGCCAGTTTATTTTTTTCATCATTTCAATTGAGTAGGTAAACAATTATTTTTATAGAGAAATGTATGCAGAATTTAATAGAACAAAATTCAATAACTTTTAAGGAGTTCGGTGTTGGTTCTAGGTGAAACATTTTAATATAATAATAAAAACTAAGATACGAGGTAGGTTTCACAAAAAAAGAAATAAAACAAAATTGAGTTTTGAGTTCGATATATTTCGGGGTTAGCCCATCATCAGGAGTCTAAGAAAAACATTTTCTTAGACTCCTGATGATGGGCTAACCCCCGAAATATATCGAACTCAAAACTCAATTTTGTTTTATTTCTACTTTTGTGAAACCTACCCGTATCTTAGTTTTATTATTAGAACAAAATTCACATTGATACATATATAAATACATTCATACATACATACAGGTGAAACTAATATAAAGCATGTAAAAAACAAACACTTTTTTAATCGTCGATTACAATACTTCACCATACCCATCGATATATAGTAAAGTAAAAAATACATGTCGACAATTTTTAGTGATTTCCTGGCTAGTAGGTAGGTATGTAGGACCAATATTGAGATATGAGATAAGTAAAATTAAAAAAGTTTTGAATAAATATATACAATTTAATTAATTTTTTGGCGATACATAATTTAATAAATATAATTTTTAAACGATTTTAGGGTATACTTTCAAATTTGTATTAATTTTTAATTAATGAAAAGTTCCTATTCTTTGATAACTCCATAATACTAATTTTATTTTCCTTTGTTTTGTTACAGGTAAGCCTCAAAGTTTTCTCTTGAAATTCTTAGTTCTGGCTTGGTAAGTAGATTTTTTTAAATTTACTGAGCGGTATGGAACCCAGGTGCTAAAAAATAAGAGAAAACCACAGATACAAAAAAATATAGGTATTGATGAATATAAATGTATTTATTCATATATGTGTGTATATTTATTTGCATCAATCGACTTGCTCTTAGAAATTCGGAAATACGGAATTTAACAGAACAAAAGTCACATTGATAGATACATACAGGTGAAGCTAATATAAAGCATTTTAAAATAAAAAAAGTTTCATAAATTTTGTCGCTGAAAAATTACCAAAATATCCAGATCTACACATTTTAATAAAACGTGTCTAATAAATTAATTAGGCTGGATATTGGGATCTTGGACTTGAGAAAATAATTAAAAGCTAAATTTCAAAAAGTTGCAACACGTTTCGTCGTATATTTTTCGACTTCTTCAGGCAATCTACAACAATTACAAATTATAAGAATATGAAGTCATTAGATAATTCAAGACAACAAAACATTTTTTATAACTCGAAACAATATTCACTTTTAGGATCAGCTTTCTCGTTGATAGATATATAGAAGCCATTAGACTGGATTTTGCGATTTGGAGAACAATTATCCCAAGAGGAATGTGAGTGAGATGATTTTTATAAAGGCGTTGGACACTGTCAATTTTAGATCAGATACTCAACAACTTAATTCAGTATATAGCGGCATCATCAATTATTTCAAGAGTAATTATAAATGAATATTTGAATAAATGAGGGAAATGAAGAATTTACATCTCTGCAGTTGGTATTTTATTAAACATTTAATGAAAGATATACTTTGAATGATCAATTTTGTTTGAGGTTTTTTTTACTTATTTTGTTAATGTTAATACCTTTTATATTTGTCTTGTATTATTAAGTTTGTTTAAACCTTGTCAATTATGTAATTGCAAAATCCAGTCTAATGGTTTCTATATATCTATCAACGAGAAAGCTGATCCTAAAAGTGAATATTGTTTGGAGTTATAAAAAAATGTTTTGTTGTCTTGAATTATCTAATGACTTCATATTCTTATAATTTGTAATTGTTGTAGATTGCCTGAAGAAGTCGAAAAATATCCGACGAAACGTGTTGCAACTTTTTGAAATTTAGCTTTTAATTATTTTCTCAAGTCCAAGATCCCAATATCCAGCCTAATTATTTTCAAAGATGGACGATAACAACCCAAATTTAAGTGTCTAATAAACTTCATAATAAATAAATAAATAACCCCAAACCCAGGGAATGGAATTAATCCTTCCCCCTTTCCACTACGGGTGCTCATATGCCACTATAAGTACTATTGCTAGTCTCGGTGTTATCAGAGAGCGGGACCGCCTAGGCGCTTCCTATTGCAGAGCAATGACATCATATCTCGACGAAGCGGCCGAAAATACCACTTGAACCCCATCCCATAATACCTATGTCCTATGTAAATATCTCCCCTGTAGCTGTAGCCACTCAGCTACACAGACATCTCGTTTACCTATCAACGGAAGAGCTCTTTCTACGTCGCTTGATAATATATAACCGGAGAAAAAGACATTCTGTTTACATTAAACAAACTTAGATATATTATCATCTAAACTAGGTAGATCATTAGAATCAAGTTCACTCACAGAATAATAACGGGGAGAGTTCTAAACATAACAGAAAAAAATCATTCGAACCAAACATATGGATTCTAGAAGTTTGCGTATACCTAAACTAATCATTTTTTTTTTAAACTTATGGGGATTTTTTTTCGTACTTTAGGACATTAAAGAAAAACACCATATATACGTATAATATTTATTTTGGAATACTTAATAGGCGAATATTCAAAATTCAGTTAAATTTATAAAGAAACTTTCATAAGAATTTTGTTGATTGTTTTATATACTTAATTATTATTATTATAATTTCCGTCCAATGTATGTTGTATTAATTTGAAAGTTTATAACAGGAAAACAAGGGCAAATATTTATGTGTGACTTTTTTATTTATCAGCCAACGTTTCGTCGACTTTGCCGACTTCTTCGATTTCTTTATGTAAGGATCAAAAGAAAAAAATATTCTTTTCTGATTCAAAAACAGGGTTGCACTCATTCTATATATGTTATTTCTGTTTTATATCTAATGTAATTGTTAATATAAAAAGAAAAGAAAGAAAAATTGTTTTTGTGAATGTGCCAAATTATTTTTGAAATTTGTGTTCTGATGTTCTTCAATGGTAACGAAGATAACAAGAAAATTTAGACGAATGTGTGACGTGACTATTTGAAGCCCTGAAGAAGTCGGCAAAGTCGATGAAACGTTGGCTGATAAATAAAAGTGTCACACATAAAAACTTGTCATTATTTTCCTGTTATAAACTTTCAAATTAATACTTAATTATATTAATACAAATCTTTTATAAAAAATTTTAAAACGTTTATTTGAAATCAAAACGTTTCCGAAAAAATCTCCCTTATCAATGGAATTTTAAGAAATTTAAAAAATAGTTACTTTTTACTTTCACACTTATCTATCTATCTATATATATAAAATAGAAAAGTATGTGGATATATATGTATGTGGAAACGATCTGATTGGCCAGTGCATAGCCAATGCCAAAGCGTTAAATTATTAGAACGATTCTGATTGGTCAGATAGTGATCGTGCTTAGGCAATGTTAAATAAATCTTTCCTTATTCTTCCTTATTTTTGAATCAATTTCATTCAGCACATTCTTTCGATACTTACAGTAAGATTTTAAATTTCAATTATTAAATTGGTATGAACGAGACGCTTCCCCGCCAGGGCTAGGTGACGCCGGGCCGAAGGCCCGGTCGTCAGCTAGTATTCTATAGAATATAGTAATAAGTAAAGAAAATTTTGAAATTTTTTGGAAGCTTTTTAAATTTATCTAAAACCTACCTAGTATTTTATATTTTAAATTTTAAAAGTTTCTAAAAAAAATTTCAAAATTTTCTTTACTTTATTTGAAATGTATAACCAAGAACCCACACCATTCTCCCTTAACAAAAAAGAATATAGTAATGTGAAGTATTGAGATCGCCTGCCTGGTTTAATTCCTTTCTTTAAGCAACTATTTTTTCAAATTTCTTAAAATTCATTGATAAATGAAAAAATTCTCCCGAAATGTTTGGATTTCCAATAATCGTTTTAAGATTATTTTTTTTACCTTATTTTATATATAAAATATTTGTATTACTTTTTAAAAATATTTTAATTATACATGCCAATTTTTTGATTCATTTAAAAATGTCAACCCATACACACAGTTAATACAGTTTTAATTTAGATATAAAAAAATTGATATTGTTTAAATAGATATTACTACTTTTATAATTTATACTTTTTTTATTCTCTACTATCTATGACTTAGCAAGCAAGTAAAATAAAAAAAGATTCCGAACCGCTGCACTAAAATTCAAAATTGGATTTTTCAATTTCAAATGAGACTATTTTGATATTTAGTTAATTTAACCTAATTTTGAAATTTATTATTCGTGATTTGAAATTGGTTAATCCTATTTTGAAATTTACTAATCTTAATTTGAAAATGTTTAAAATAAAACTCTACCTCATTAAAAGGTAAAACCCCCAGTAGTGGACCATTTAAGAACAATTTTCCTTTGTTTTCAGTGTAGAATTTTCATTTTTACCTGAAACTGCTGTTTGAAGGCTTATATTATTTGCTGATATTTCTTAATTAAAAATTTATATGATAAACTTTTATAAAGTTATCCATTAAAAAAAATATAAAACCATCTTAATGTTTTGAAGCTAGTAGTGGACCATGCTTAGCACCAGTAGTGGGCCATCATTAATTAACTTTATCCAGACATTTGACTTGGCTAGGGATGGGGTAAATGAGATAAAATAGGATATTAAATAATTGAAAAACAATATAATTAATTAATTATCTATCACTATTAAGTGTAGATGACTGCGCGTACAAGTAGACATTATCTACAAATCTACACCTTTTGAGCATTTGATTAATGATGATATTTCTTAATTTAATGCAATGGGTGAATTTGTTTTGAGCAATTATTATAAGAATTAAGATTATATTATTTTTTTCTTTTAATGATGGTGATATTTTTTGGCTAAACTTCAATTTTTTGATACCGGTAAACATCAGTTAAGCAAAACAGAGAACAGAAAAAATGATTTATTATTAAAAAAGAAACAACGTAGAGGTAGAGGTGTCTATTTTAAACGTGAATGACGTAATGTCAAAACATTTATAGATTGAGATAAATTGACTTCAATAAAAGTGGAATCATTTTTTAAGAGAATGAAGTTGGCCAGTGGGAGGGTGGCCATTAATTTTGATTAAACTCTAATAGAAGGAGGGTGTGTGAAAAGTTGCAAGCCGCCCGCGCCCTTCCAGTCCACTTTCGGCCTAGTTTCATTTAAGCAAAAAACTAGATAAATAAATAAATTTAAAAAAAAACAGCCCAGTGTGTATATTTTTCTAAGTCTTCTGAGGTTTCTAAATGAAATAACGGAAAACTTATTATATTGTGAAAAATAGGAAGTTGAAATTTTTACACATCTTTACGTTTCAAGGTACCCTGAGTTCAAATGGTTTTCTGAAAATATCAACGAATGTTTATGAATCCCATCCGCCCCCCTCCCAAAATTCTCAAAATTTAACCGTAAATGTAAGCCGTGAATAAAATATCTTCTAAACATTAAATATAAAAGAGGAAGAATGAGAGATGTATGAAAGAGCCTTTAACCTTGAAAGTTTATACACAAATAATTGTTAAACAAAAGAATAATATTACATACTCTAATAATTTCGATGTGAGGGAATTTTTTCCCATCTTTAGATTGTTCCAAGGCTGATGATGACATATTTGAAAATGTCGAAACGTTCCTGGTAACAATAAAATAAAATTAAGAAAAATAAATGATAAAAAATGTGTTTTTTGTCAAAAAAGAATAAAACCAACACCTATTTAAATGAGAATTTGTTTCCTCAAGAAGTTTTGTTATATATAATTAGATATAAAAAAAAAAAAAAAAAAATTCTCAAAAACTAATCAAAAAAATAATAAAAGAGGAAGTTTGTGAGGAGTTCGCTTATCCTATGCCCTTTGATCGACCTAAATCAAATTTTGTACAGATACCCTTTATCTTGATCTTGATTCGGAGAAAATATTGGTGCAAAAATGAGCTACCTAAAATGTGCGAGTGGAACCAGGGACTGAGCGACAATTTCAAAAAATGCGCCAAAAGTAAATCGCCGCGGCATCTAGCAGAGAAATAAGTAAACATGGCCAAATCATTCATTGTTATAATAAATCTCAATTATTATAAGTATTTTAAATCTCAGAAACTAAAGATATTAGAACTTTAATAAGAAAGAAGCCTTTATTTAGAAGAGAGTAACCCACACAGTGCCGGACCGAGGGGAAGTCTTGAGATGGAGCGTGACCCAATTATGGCACCCCCTAATATATAGGTACCATTTGGGTCTTTGGCGCCCCTGGTAAAGCTTTGAGCCTTGGGGTCTTAAGGTCATTCACATACTAGCCACACGCTTGGAATCAAAATATCGTGAAAAAAAATTCCTTTATTTTTCTTTACCACTGAGGTGCCCTGGGAGCGGCCGCTCCGTTCGCCCTATGGTAGGGCTGCGGCCGGCCCTGCACCCACATGTACCATAGGCCCGCAATACAGAAAGAGGGAGAGGTTTAAAAAAATCGAAAAATCTCTTAATTGAAATTTGTTAATTTTTAGTAAAATTTACTTATTTATTATTATTATTTTTACAACTTGATCTATTTTAAATATGTGACTAAAAACAGATTATTTTTCTGATTTAGACATTTTTTCTTACACAATATTACATTTAAAATTTTTATGCTTGTTTCATATATAAACCCCAGTTTATAGAAATGAATGCCATTCATATTTCCCTTAGACATAAAATAATAAAATCCAATTTTACAGCATAGTACCTGTCTCAAAATACGCGTAAGAAATAATGTTTTTGATCCAATGACCCTTCCTTGTTTCCTTGACCCATTAGCCTACCACATAACATGTTGTTAGCCTTTATTTATAGACCTTTTCATGGTCATCCAATTCAATAAAAATATTTCCATTCATGGAGAGAAAGATTCGATTTTTAAATTGGTAATAATATTTTTTCATTCGAATTAAAAATTTCACCTCATCAGTCAACAATACTAAATCTATAACATTTCAAATTCTTATTATTTTTATTTTAATTTTATGTTTTTTTTCTCTACTACTACTAAAAAAAACACGTTAGCCTATATAGACACCCTCTTGGATTCTTCGGCTTATATTTATCTTAAATATTTTCTTCTAAATTCCTCGAGATAGGGTATCGAATTCGTGAGGCATATAGATTTAAAACGACTTCATATCAAGAGTTTGTTTCTTTTAATATACCTCTTCTAAAAATTGAATTATCTATTAAAATTTATTTATAATTAAATTTAAAAAAAAATATTTGTCAAGTTTGTGTATAGAGACAATTGAGGAGCCATCTATTAATTAATTAAATCTTTAAATTAACTACGATAGAGATTATAAATAAATATGATTCTTTCTCGTTAGGCAGCTAGGTAAACAAATTCATTCTTTTAAGTACAAAATACAGCCGAAAATCAATTTTAAGCAGTCAGAGGATAACAAATATTTCTTTGAACTTTAAGGATTTTTTGTCATCATTATAAAATAAAGTTAATAATTTAATTTTGTTAAGGGAGAATGGCGTGGGTTCTTCGTGAAACATTTTATATAAAGAAAGTTTTAAAAAAATTTTAAGAAACTTTTTAAAATTTAAAATATAAAATACTAGGTAGGTTTCACATAAATAAAAGATGAGATGCTTGTTTAGCACGACTCTATATATATTTCGGGGTATAAGCCCATCTTCAGGAGTGTCCTTTGTGAACTCCTGAAGATCTGCTTATACCCCGAAATATATATAGAGTCGTGCTAAACAGAGCATCTCAATCTTTTATTTATGTGAAACCTACCTAGTATTTTATATTTTAAATTTTAAAAAGTTTATAAAAACTTTTTCAAAATTTTCTTTACTTTATTAATAATTTAAATAAATGATTTTTTATCAATTTATATTAAACATTTTTTATCACTTTTGAACATCATTTTTAGAAGTAAATAACTTTTTTAAGTTACAGCCGCTGTGGGCAATCGCAGCGAAATAGTATCTAAAGATGATGAATTGATAGGAAGGCAGGCCAAGGATAATAAAAACAAGAAAATTCTATTTATTAGCAAAATATCTTCCTAATAAATTGTTTTATTTGGAATTTTATTGTTTTCATTATGCTTGGCCTGCCTTCCTATCAATTCACCATCGAATTCTACCCATCCGTTCTCCATAAATAAATACTTCTAATATTTCATTATTCGTGTCCATGATTAATAATTAAAGGAATTGTAGGGAGTTGGACAAGACTTTAAATTAAATTAAATACAAGTTTTGATTAAATATGCCATATGTTTCGTTGCTGTTTTGCAACTTCTTCAGTGGCTCATTTATTAAACTTATTTGTCAGGATTTTTTACTACGAGAAAAAACATTTCAAACAGTATTCTTTTTTCTATCACAATTCATTCAATTCATCAAATAACATAAAATATAAACTTTTTAAACAAAGTAATTGTTTTCTGTCAAAAAACTAAAAGAATCAAACTGAACAAAGATTTTTTTTTTATTATTCTTACTAATGTTTTTGGATTTTAAATTTATAATTTCCTCATAAATATATTAAAGAATAATCAACATATTAACGAGAATTGTTTTAATCGCGCTTTTTAAACAATATATATATCCGCGAGACTACTGCTGGTTGAAGCTATTGGAGTCTGCTGACTCTTAATTCTGGACCAAGAGAGAATGAAAAAGATATGATCCATTTAGGTATAATCTAACGTCATTTTGCGTTTTAGCTCCGTATGCCACTTGGATGGATCACCATCCAATAGCTTCAACCAGCAGTAGTCTCGCGATATATATCTTGTTTAAAAAGCGCGATCAAAACAATTCTCGTTAATATGTTAATTATTCTTTAATATATTAATGAGAAAATTATAAATTTATTTTACTTCATTATTTCAAGTTAGAAAATATATAAGTTCAGATATTATTTTCACTTAATATTTGACAAAAATCACCTGCTTTCGATTCGCGATTGAATCAAATATAGGAAACATACGATTAATTTTTGGATTTTGTATATTGTCCCTGTTATTTACTACTGAAGTTAATTAACCAGTGGCGATACAATGTTTAGAATTAATAAAAATAAACAAAAAACAAGTTATTATCCAGTCACTTAGTTTTGAAAGAATAATTAAAAATTCTACTATTATTATTAACTATTTTTACGCGAATCAAAAAAAAAAAAAAATATTTCTAGACAAATTATTATCCTGTGGCTAATTAAATCAAATCCCCAGGGAACAAATTAGTTTCCCATTAGATTTTCATTTTAAGATCTTAACCTCTGCTATATTTTGAAATTTTTAATTAAAATATTTTATTTATTCTTCTTGAAGGTTAGATAAATTCATGATTAAATTCTATCCTCAAAACAAAGACATCATACTCAACAAATTTATGATGCTTTTCTAATATATTCATCATTATCCTTTATTGAACTAAGTAGATAAAAGCTTACCTCTGTAACAAACCTATCATTTAAAGTTGGGTGTTGTTATTAATTCATGGGGTTCTTCTCTTCGGCTAGCCACTAAATCTCGATAAAATCTTTTTAAAAGCATCCCCCTCTCCCCTCGGCTGAATCCCCATCTTTGAATAGAAACTTTTTATTTAATGAATTCCATTGTGATCCAATACAATCGTTATCTTTTCAATTTTTTTGTCCTCTGTTATTTATTAGGTATTTATTCAAATGTTGTTAAATTATTAGAGATCTATTCAAACTGAGGTAAATAGATAAACATCAGATGGATAGTATAATCTTATTTTATATATAGATTGTATATTTTCGACTAAAACTTTCCAAATTTAATTTCCCACGGGAATTTGCTCAATGAAAGAAGAAATTAAGCAGTGTGGATTATATTTTTTTAATTCTATAAAACAGTCGCTTTTTTGGGGAAAATTTAACAAAAAAGAACAAATTGCAAAAAGAACTATTAAATAAGTATTTTCTAATTATTCTTCAGAAACTTTAGTGACTGTTTAATTTAAATATCGGTTAAAGTTTTTTTGTATTTTTTTAACATCATTGAAATAAATTTAATAATTAAATTAATTTATATACTTGCTATTATAATAATATTTAAATTTATACTAATTCATTAGTTGACTATCTTGATTATAATTAACGTTTTAATTTTTGGAAGAATTACTACTAAAAATATTAACTAGAGGTGGGGGAAAACATATGGAATCAGTATTGGCTAATCTCTAGGGCGTCCATATAAACCACCCAGACATATCATTCGATTCTAACTCACTGGAATTCAGGGATAAGATTTTAATTTTGGGGACGTCATTCTGGGGTCTGATCTTTCTTGGAATGACCATATCTCAAGCACTACTAAAGCTGCTACGTGCAAGCTTGGTCTTCTGTTTAGGTCTAGACATTATTTTACACCCACCCACACTGTTTAAGGCTCAAATTCCTCCTGTCTCGAATTCGGCTCTCATCTGTGGAGAGGGGCCTCCAGGCATTCTCTTGCCACACTGGATGCGAGCAATTAAACTAATATTAGGAAACCCGGCCCTAACTAACTCACTCGACTCCCTGGCTTATGGTAGAGCCGTTTCTGCCCTTTCCCTGTACTACAGATACTATCATGGTGTTTGTTCAGTCGAGCTGAAATCAATTATCCCCCCTAGAGCAGGGGTCCCCAACCCTATGCCCGCGGGCACCATGGTGCCCCGCGATTGTTTTACGTGTGCCTTATACGACCACGATAAAAAATTTAACTTTTCAATAAAATGTTGTAGAAATTATTTGAAATTTTTTACTATTAAGTAATTAATGAGAATTAGAGAAATATAAGCATATTTGTTTGAAAATAAATATTTATTTATTTTATAACATTTTAACAATATTTCCTCTATAGGGGGGGGGGAAGAAAAGGGGAAGGGGAAGACCCAGATTAGAATATTTCAACCAAATAATTGGGGATATGGGATGCCAGACATTTAGAGAGGTCAAACAGCTGGCGGGGGACAGAGTCGAGTGGAGACGGATTGTTGCATCAAACCAGTCTTAGGACTGTATACTCAATGATGATGATGATGATTCCTCTATCATCTTGAACGCAGGGTATAGTATAGCCAAAAAAGATTGTATAAGAGAGCTGACCAAAGCGTTCCACTATATACCATATTATAATGTTAACATTTATTGTGAGTGAGGGGGGTAGCTAGTAGTGAATTTGAATAATATCTTAAACTGTTTTTTGCTGGCCAACTTTTTGTTAACATAACTTGGAAAAATAAATGGTGACCGATATTTCTAAAATGTGCTCTCAGATGCAAAAAGGTTGGGGATTCCTGCCCTAGAGTCTTCTTTCCAACTCTCAGCACCCCTTGGTAGTCAAATTTAATAAAAATCGAACTAGCGCTTTCGCCAAGTCGTTTATCCCCATGAACTCCAGAGACTGGAACTCGCTTCCAGCCACCATTTTTCCCGCGACTTATAACCTTCAGCCTTTAAAGGCCTGTACCCATAGATACCTTCGACTCCTACCCAGCCCATAAAATCCCGTCTTCTTCTTTGATTTTCTGATGAGGGGGGGGGGGGGTCAACGTAGGCCTTTAGGATTCACATCTTTCCCTCATCATTTTTATAAAAAAATCCCTATTAAGTGAGCTCGGAATCATAATTATATATAATTAAAAAAAAAAAATAATAATAATCCGAAAATAATAGATAGATATCTCTTTATTCCAACTTAAAATTTTCCTTAGCTGATGTTTTTTACTTTTTGGTGTTGTTTTTATTGTTTTTGTGAAATCACTTCCGGACAATATCTTGTAATCTAATCACCTTAAACTCTTGATATCTTATGATAAGTTTATTAGAAACAAAATGAAATATACTATACATTTTTGACAAAAGCTTTGTTTGATTATATATAATACTTGACCGATAATAATATTTTTAAAGTAGATTTCATTTATCTATATTTTTTTAATTCAAATCCATTATTTTAGTTTACAAATATTAATTCAGTACGACAATTAGTCAATCATCGGAATCAGAAATGCCATTTGGGACCCAGGGGTATTATATGTACATATAATATTTGGCCTTCCAAGATGATTTATTATAAAATAAAAATAAACCTAGATATGATAAGCAAAAGTAACTCGATGAACCCAATATTTTGTTCGAAGTCCCTGTAATATATTATTGCCCTATATTTCGCGAATTTTGAAAACAGGATGATTTTTTACGACATTCCATTCTTGAGTTATTGATGTATTCTCGTTTCAGACATTTCTAATATTTAAAGATACTATTCATGGTATGAGTTCCGATGAAGTCAATAATTCCCGCAAAAGCTTGTTTTGAGTGTATCTCGTGAATCGCTTATATGAAAAAAACTTCGGAACTCTTGATATATGAGCTTTCTTTACATTTGGCCACTGTTTTATTTATTACAATTTTGGCAATCTATATTAATAAAATAGATTGTGCCGCACGTACGTGAAGCTTGAATCATTAGCCGATAGGTGGCGGCGCTACCGCTTGATACATTTTAAAAATTATAGATAATCATTTTCAAAACATTTCAAAATTTTCTTTTTTAAATTAAAAACAAAACTTTGAAAAGGAGCTGACTAGGGACTAGTATAATTATAAAAATATCTTAACCCCCCCCCACCCCCCCTTGAATTTTTTTTCTGACAACGCTCATGATGTAAAGCCTGTCGGATCGTATTTTATTATTCTCCTATTTTCGGTTTTACAATAATTTAAAATAATCTCTAACTTAAAATAATAAATTTTCAAAAATAAATTAAATTTCACATTAAAATTAAAATTATATGTGTATAGGTAATTTGATACTCGAGCGCTAATGAGAGGCTCTCTTTGTATTACATTAAGTAATTAAAAAAATGCAAAATTACTCTATTACGTAGTATCATTTTGCATTGGCATGAAATGGATTTAGAAATAGATAAAGATGATATCGGACAGGCAAGGTCACAAGGGGTGGGTCGACGCACACGCTCGTGGTGGCACCTGTCCCCCAGCACGTGCCCCCCTCACCCTAAAAAATAAATACCCAGCTGCGTCAATATCAATGGATATATTGTACTCGTGAAATTTATCTCTAATCTACTACTCGAATAACAAACCAATAGAAAAATACGATCAAATAACAATATAAAGTGCCGAAATTTCAATTCTGGTTTTGTGATGGAAATTTAATTTAATTATAATAATTGAAGGTTATAAATAATAAGTGCACCTAATACCATGGAAATATTTATTTTGACAAATGGTTCAATTAATTGTTTAATCTATTAATTATTTAGTACAAAGGGGTATTTAGAGTGTAGGGTCCTTGATGTGTCAGGCCTAAACGATCAATTATAATATAGCCGGTTAGAATGGGATAGAAGAGGCAAATGTGAAAAAGATATTTTACTCTAAATTTAGTAAAATATTACTCTAAACCAATGCTTCTTAAACTTTGGGTCGCGGCCCCATTTTGAATTTTGGGGACGAGAAACATAGGGCAACAATATATTACAGGGACTTCGAACTGAATTTTATGTTGGAAACATCAATTTAAAATTGGGTTCATCGCGTTACTTTTACTTATCATATCTAGGTTTATTTTTATTTTATAATAAATCATCAGAAATTAATTCAAGGGGGTGGGGGGTTAACACATTTTTTATAGTTATACTAGTCTCTAGTCAGCTCTTTTTCATTAACCAAGTTTGAATGATAAGGTTTGTTTTTAATTTAAAAAAAAAATTTGAAATGTTTTGAAAAAGATTACCTA